>VSMD01082449.1:0-455531 GCA_008750895.1 Mirza zaza
AAACTGAGGCCTGGGGAACTCCTGTAACGTGTCCAAGGTCTGCAGAAGGCTACAGTGTGAGGTCTGACCTTTGGCTCTAGTCTGGTTAAGGTTCCAGCCTTATCTACATCATTTAAGTGTACACCCAGGTTTCACTTGGAGAATTAGGGATTACGCTTGTGCACACTTTTAGCAGCAGCTGATTTTGTGGTTTACGTAATTGGAAATGGGAGAGGGTTCAGAACTCTGTTTTGTCCAGGGCTCAAGTTGCATAATTGGTTGACAAGCATAAAGTCACTGAATTCTTTTCTGGACACCAGACTCCAACATTGTCCTGTGTTTTGTTGTAGTTTTTGTGTTAAATTAAGTGCTAACATAAGTCTGGGGTAGATTGTTTTGGAATTATTAATAGCTGACCAAGGGCCCATTTATAAGTTCCTTAACTCTGGGCACATCAATATTCAAAAGCAATTTTAACCTGAACCATTAATATGTAACCATGAAGTTATCATTTATGCCAATTATTACAATAGATTTAAATTCATATTCAAATTGCAACCAAAATTTGGTGAGTCTGATTTGTATAGTGGTTCTGAGATTAAGATGGGTGAGGAGTAAAAAAATGATTTGTTTCCCTTCTAACCCTAATTGCTCCATATTATTCCTCAGTGGACACTTGGGATGTGTGTGGATGGGGCAGGAGCTGTGTGTGAAAGGAGAAGTGAAGAGGAAGAGGAGGGAAGGACAGGGAAGGGGAAGGAGGTATGCACAATGATCTTTTATCTAGATGGGATCTTTGAGACCCTCTAAGCCCTTTGTTTTATCCAGAGGAAGGTCAAGGAACTGAGAAATTAAGTAGGTCGTGCTGCCATGCAGTGTGTGAGTGGCAGAACGCTGCCAGGACCCTTGAGGGTCCCTCGCCCTCAGTCCGGGGCTCTCTGGACTTCCAGATACCTGGTTGTACCTGCTCAGAAGCCATTCTGAGGCGCTGGCAGGAAATGAAAGGCACACACCAACTAGGTCATTTGGGGATAGTTTACGAAGTCTGGGCAGGGAAACCATAAGAGAGTGCGGTATGCCAGGGTGGATGCCTGTGGGAGGCTTTTCCATTCCTAGGGTGGAAGGAATGAGGGAGCCGGCGCAGGGACCTGGGGAGAGGTGGATGGCTCTAGCGGGAGGCTGCCCCACGGGAGCCGTGGACTTCAGCTGAGAGGCTCCACCAGACCAGCGCACGGGGGCTCAGTAGAAGCGGGACTCTGACCTTACTTCCCTCCCTTTCTCCATCACCTGCTGGAGTCTCTCATGGGCCAAACCCAACCAGAACCCAGGGACAAGACAACTGTTTTTTTTTTTTCTTGAGACAGAGTCTCACTTTGTTGCCTGGGTTAGAGTGCCGTGGCGTCAGCCTAGCTCACAGCAACCTCAAACTCCCGAGTTCAAGCAATCCTTCTGCCTCAGCCTCCCGAGTAGCTGGGACTACAGGCATGTGCCACCATGCCTGGCTAATTTTTTTCTATATATATTAGTTGGCCAATTAATTTCTTTCTATTTTATATTAGAGACGGGGTCTCGCTCTTACTCAGGCTGGTTTTGAACTCCTGACCTCGAGCAATCCGCCCACCTCGGCCTCCCAGAGTGCTAGGATTACAGGTGTGAGCCACTGCACCCGGTCTTCTTTTTATTTTTAGTAGAGACAGGGTCTCGCTCTTGCTCAGGCTGGTCTCGAACTCCTGAGCTCAAATGATCCACTTGCCTCGGCCTCCCAGAGTGCTAGGATTACAGGCGTGAGCCACCGTGCCCGGCCAAGACAGTGGTTTGGTGTCACCCTTGCAGACCAGCCTTTTAGATGGAGAAGGGTGATTTAGAAGGACAAAAGCTATGTCCAGCACAACAGTTTGCAAGTGCAGGTCAAACCTGAAGGAAAAAAAAATATAGCTGTGTAGCCTTCCCTTGGTTCCCTAGACCCGATTAAGTTTCTGTGGTATTTGGTTAGCGGTTACTCTGTTTTCATTTGAGCGGGCCCCTGCGTTGTGGTCTTCCTGCATCCAGCTCTGAACTGGTCATGGTTTCTTTCGGTGATGTCATGGGCAGGCCAACTCCGGTAATTAGGTGGCGGCTTGTGTCAGTTATCACTAGGTATTTCTGGGAAGACAGAAGGCCCACGTTGCAGTCTGGCCATTTTCCCTGTGCAGTTACAGGCCTTAATTGTAACAAAACTGGGGTTCATTCTAATCAGCAAATGTGGTGGACACTGTAGAATTTCCTTTTGGTTGAGCGTTGAAACCAAACATGAGTCTTTGGTTGCTCTTGGCTTTCGTTTGAAGTCATGGGAGAATGTGGTTTCGAATGGAAAAACTGCTTCCCTGGTATTCTGTTGTGAAGGGAATAGGGCTCTTACATGCATGGCAGGTGCAGAATGTCTTGAACATATCACAGCTGACTTATGTCTTCCTTTCCCCATTAGTCACACAATCCGGGAAATTGAGAACGATCCTGTTGCTGAGGTCTGGGATGACAAGGTGGCTTCAGGTATGCAGGTGTTATGTCCTTGGAGGGGAGGACAGAGGGTACAGTTGTGCTGTCTGAGAACATCACTGGCCTCCTGAAAAGTCTTTTCTAAAGTGGGGTGTGGGATGCGAGTGGACTTTTGGCATCAAATACCGGTCTTTGCATCAGTTTCATTAACTTAAGTAGTGGATAAATTAAATGCTAATTAGTCAGCAAGCCGTAGACTCAGTGCACTGGATTATTAGAGAGTCTACCTTACTTTACCTCTGGCACTCTGTGATTTTACAGCCTTGTACTGTACCACAAATAAATGGAAAGATATTGTGTATTTCTTTGTTAATCAGTAAACTAATGAGTATGTGGGCTCCGAGAGGTAGGAGTTTCTGAAGTCAGATTGCCTGGGTTGAATCAGGGCTCTCAGTTTCTTTCCCTAGCTGTTGGATCTCGGGCAGGCTACTCAATTCTCAACTCTCTTATATGAAAGTCTCAATACTCTTATATGCAAGGTAAAGGGAATATAGTTTAGTTAGGAGTAGGTTGAAAAAACCAGAACAAGATATCCCAAAGAATAGTGCTTAGTGATATAAAAGTTAATTTTTCTCCTGTATAAAATATTAATAATTCTGGATTGGCAGCCCCACGATCTTACCAGACACCCAGGTTTCTTTTATCTTCATCTGCTGCCGCCGTTAGTTTGTGATTTCCATCCATAAACTACAAAATGGCAGCTGGAGCGCTGAACGTCTCATCCATACTCCAGGTAGCAGGAGAAATGGGGAAGATGAAGGAGACACACATGCCACCGATCTGTCTCTCTTCCTTTCTGGAAGCTTCACTCAATACCTTCCTTTTCCATCTCATTGGCTACTGCTGATCACCAGGTGAGCTAGGAAATTAGTGCGTTAGTTGGGCACGTTGACGTTTCACATAAAATCGTGGATGTCTTCTAAGGAAGAAGGGGAGGATTGATCTTGGGCAGGCAACTCTGAGTCTCTGCGTAGGGAATGGAGACACACTCTTGGAAGCTGAGAAGATAAATCCCCATGGAAGTGTTTAGCAAAATGGGTGGCACTTGGCAAGCACTCGTTTCACATAGTACATAATTATTATCTAATTATAAAGCAATGAGACTTTTAAAAAAGTAGCCAAATTAAATAGAATGACATTTATTTGGTTTTGCCTTCAAAAGTAATCACCTTGGAAGGCAGCATATCATTTCCATTAATCTTATATTACTATCTTCAGAAATACTGTTAGTATCAGAGCCAGTTTACAATTTATATAAGAACAGCAGCTTTGTGGGTCTCTGCTATCAACTTCATCATCTACTGTATTCACTAAAATTAGCCTTGAATGACTAATGATGATGACAGTGGACCCATGACAATCTGTTTTAAAATGTTCACAGGCCCTCAGGGAATTCTTGTTCAGTTATCTCCTGTTTCTAGAAGCTAGACTTTCATACTTCCCACACTATTGGGAGCATGAATTTATATGAACATCACAGAGGAAAATGTATGTAAAATATATTTGCCCCAACCATGAAGATTAGTATGGTCTAAAGTACTTAATATCCTTTGTATTAACCTTTGGTAAGATATTTGTGGTAATTTAGGCTTATAGATGAAATTGAATAGTGATCCACTAGACTTACACAGATATAGGTTGAGCGTCCCTAATCTGAAAATCTGACATCTGAAATCCCAAATGTGCCAAAATCCAAAACATTTTAAGCATAAAATTCTATACATAAATACTTAATACAAACTTTGTTTCATGCACAAAATTATTAAAAATATTGTATGAAATTACCTTCAGGCTATGTGTACAAGGGGTATATGAAATGTAAATGAATTTCATGTTTAGACTTGGGTCCCATCCTCCAAATATCTCATTATGTATATGCAAATCTTCCAAAATATGAAAAAATTCAAAATCAAACACTTCTGGTTCCAAGAATTTTGGACAAGGGATGCTCAACCTATAATTCCCATTTCTTTATCGGAAGTGGCTAAAAATTTATATAAGAAATATTGAGGGTTTTTTGTTTGTTTTTAACCTGTGAGTAGGACTGGTAAATATTTCTGTAAGACTAAAACTTTAGGAACACACAAGACTTATTTACATACTAAATCATGCAATGATTTTTCACAAAGTAAGCCCATTATATACATTCCATTTAAGACTAAAAACTTGTCATGTTATGAGTTCTGGTCATTTATTGATCAGCTTGGGGGGATATGATATGTTACAAAGTCAGTGACATTGTTGACATCAAGGGTAAGGTCTAGAGGCACCCTCAGGCATCGTGTGGTCTAATTTTCGATTTTATAGATGAGGAAACTGAGACCCAGAATTTGGATGCTTTCCTAAGCTCTCATAGCTAACACGTAACTGAGCAGGGACAGAACTTGGCCCGTCTGGGTCCACCATGTATGTTTCCCTACACCGAATCCCTTCTTAGTCACTTCAGGGTTGACATTGCTTTGTCACGTCACTGGGGCAGGGAGGGTAAGCACTGAGTCTGAGGACAGTGGCTACTCCTTATCTGTCAATATCCAGTCTTCTTTTTGTTTTTGTTTTTTTTTGAGACAGAGTCTCACTTTGTTGCCCAGGCTAGAGTGAGTGCCATGGCATCAATCTAGCTCACAGCAACCTCAAACTCCTGGGCTCAAGCAATCCTTCTGCCTCAGCCTCCCGAGTAGCTGAAACTACAGGCATGTGCCACCATGCCCAGCTAATTTTTTGTATATATATTTTTAGTTGGTCAATTAATTTCTTTCTATTTTTTTTGGTAGAGACAGGGTCTCGCTCAGGCTGGTTTCGAACTCCTGAACTCGAGCAATCAGCCCGCCTCGGCCTCCCAGAGTGCTAGGATTGAGTGACCACGCCTGGCCAGTCTTCTCTTTCTTATACAACTCCCAGGATCATGCTGGGCATTTGGCTACCCAACCAGACTACATTTTTGATCTTGGTGAGGCCAAGTGACTGTTCTGGCCAATGGGCTATGAGTAAAAGTGAGTGGATACAACTTCTACACCAAGTCCTGTTCCCCTTCTGTCCCTTTCCTGCCAGCCGTCCGGAGCAGACACATTAGACTCAGAAGACAAGGCACACATTGAGGGTGGTAGAGCTGCCCCGCTAGCTATGGCTAGTCTGCCTCTGGACTATTATATGTGAGAAAAACAAAGTATTTAAGGCCCTGTGTTTTGGGGTCCCCTTGTTGCAGCAACTCTGACTGTGCCCTAACTAATGCGCTTGATATCAATCAAAGAGTTGTGTATCAGAGCAGGAAGTAGACGCTCTCCTATTGAGGTCTCAGTTGCAACTCATGAAGGTCAGTTTTGCTTGGGCTTACATTTTAAACCTATACTCTTGTTTTACATCCATGTTAGGACATTCCTGCTACCGAGGCAAAGTAGTTCACTAGGAAGAACGTTGACTTGGGGAGTTTGGCCAAGGGTTCAAACATTAGTTTGCTATTAACTTCCAGTGTGCCTCCATGGGAGTCTGCTTCCTTGGTTATAAAATGGTGATTACATTGTTCATTTATCTCCCAGGGTATTATGAGTAATACTTCATAAAAAATGGTTGTAAAGCATTTGGCAAATGCAAGCTTTCAGCCTATTATGCTGAACTAATCCAGTAGCTTTCTTGGCACCCTCGGTCTCTAATGATTTATGGATAGGCCTTTTTACTGAAGGGGGCTTGACTTTGTCGTGATCCGCATGAGCCGATGGACTTCCCTGGCTCGTTAGAACTCAGTGGAAGTGTTATCCTTTCTCCTGGAGCCTTGCTTAACAGCACCATGATAAAGGAGCGTTTCAGCCCTAGAGGGGAGAACTGGAGGCCCCCAGTGGATAATTTTCTTCTCTTCTTTAGAGGGGGTTGTTTGTGTCAACGTTCTGGTGGTTGCTTGAGCCTAGAAATGTTAAATAAAGGAGACTTGCTTCTGAACTCCCTCTCATGTGATCCACATCATGTTTGCAAAAAGCAATACCAAGTTAGAATCACGCTTTAGGCATTAAAAATAAAAGTGCCCCATGACGGGTATGATTCCCATGTCTGCGCCACATGTAGATAATAGCCTGTTGTGACAGCCGCACTGGACTCCCAGTGCTTTGCCTTGGAGACCATTACTTAAGGAGATGACCCGGCCCATTTATTGCAGCACTTTGAGAAGTTTGCCAGAAGGTGCTGGCTGTGCAAAGCAGTCCTTAACATTTCCCTCTGGGTAGCCTTGGCCCTTAAGTTCCTTTTGACCATTAATCCTTCTTTTATCCAAAACATCTCTATGAGAGACAGATTTGGAATACTTTCAAGACCAGACCCCCTTTTTTAAGGAGCATAAATCTGTTAGAGTGTAGTAACTATGTAAGAATGTAGTCCAAGTACAGTTTTATTTTATTTATTTACTTATTTTTGAGACAGGGTCTTGCTCTGTTGCCCCAGTTAAAGTGTAGTGACATCATCATAGCTCATTGCAACCTCCAACTCCTGGGCTCAAGCGATCCTCCTGCCTCAGCCTCCTGAGTATCTGGGACTACACAGGTGCACACCACCACACCCAGCTGTTTTTTTCTATTGTTGGTAGAGACGAGGTCTCACTATGTTGCTCAGGCTGGTCTCGAATTCCTGGCCCCAAGTGATCCTCCTGCCTCGGCCTCTCAAAGTGCTAGGATTACAGGTGTGAGCCACCTTGCCAGGCCCTAAGGACAGTTTTAAGGAAAAGTACAAAGAATTGTGTCAGGACAATGAGAGAACAGAATTGTCACTCTAATAGTCCCACTTAGAAATAATTGGCTGCTATCAAAACCCACTTACCAGGATTCTTATACTATTGGCATTCACGTGGGATAGGTTTGGATACAATTAAAAGCAATTCCAATGCAATGTAGAGTTTACCCATGAACAGCACGAGTTTGAACTACTCGGGTCCACTTACACGTGGATTTTTTCAAGAATAGTTACCGTGAGTGCGCCTGCCTCTCCTGCCTTCCCTCCACCTCCTCCACCTCTTCCACCTCTGCCACCCCTGAGCTAGCAAGACCAAGCCCTCCTCTTCCTCCTCCTCAGCCTACCCAACGTGAAGATAACTAAGATGAAGAGCTTTATGGTGATGCACTTCCATGTAGAGAATAGCAAATATATTTTCTCTTCCTTGTGACTTTCGTAACAATATTTTCTTTTCTCTAGCTTACTTTTTGTAAGAATACAGTGTATAATACGTGTAAGATACAAAACGTGCTAACCGACTGTTTATGTTACCGGTAAGGCTTCCGGTCAGCAGTAGGCTATGAGGAGTTAAGTTTTGGGGGAGTCAAAAGTTATAAGAGGATTTTTTTTTTTTTTTGGAGACAGAGTCTCACTTTGTTGCCCAGGCTAGAGTGAGTACCATGGCGTCAGCCTAGCTCACAGCAACCTCAAACTCCTGGGCTCAAGCGATCCTCCTGCCTCAGCCTCCCGAGTAGCTGGGACTACAGGCATGCACCACCATGCCTGGCCAATTTTTTCTATATATATTAGTTGGCCAATTAATTTCTTTCTATTTATAGTAGAGACGGGGCCTCGGTCATGCTCAGGCTGGTTTCGAACTCCTGACCTTGAGCAATCTTCCCGCCTCGGCCTCCCAGAGTGCTAGGATTACAGGCGTGAGCCACCGCGCCTGGCCTGTAAGAGGATTTTTGACTCTGTGAGGGACTGTGATGTTTCTAACCCCTGCATTGTTCAAGGGTCAACTCTACTGTGGTCATCACCGCATCATCAGTGTGAGATGTTCTTTGAGATGAGGGAGGAAGGAAGGAAGGGAGGGAGGGAGGGAGGGAGGGAGGGAGGGAGGGAGACAGGAAAGGAGGTAATGAGATGGGGAAGAGAGGACGGGCCTGGAGCCCACACCTGCTGTGTGCCATGAATCTTACAGCATTTAATGCAATGAATCCCGTGTCATCGAATTTTCCCAGCAGCCCCGCGTGGTAGGTGTATCCCAAATGGACAGAGGAGGAAGTCGGGAGTCAGGGATGCCGAGTTACATTCAGTTATAAAGTGTTGGAGAGAAAACCTGAATCTGCGGTTACCTGACACCAGAGTCCTTACCCCTGAGGAAGGGAGCGAATCCAGGCAGCAAAGCCAGCTATCCCAGCCAGTCTAAGCCTATGCCACGGAGGAATGTTGCCTGCAACACAATCAAACAGAAAAAGAAGAGAGAATGAGGAGTTACCCTGCGACATCTCTGGAGAAAAGCACAGGTAAGAATAAAGTAGGGCAGCAAGGATCCTTTTATTTATTTATTTTTTGAGACAGTCTCACTCTGTTGCCCAGGCTAGAGTGCCGTGGAGTCAGCCTAGCTCACAGCAACCTCAAACTCCTGGGCTCAAGTGATCCTTCTGCCTCAGCCTCCCGAGTAGCTGGGACTACAGGCATGTGCCACCATGCCTGGCTAATTTTTTCTATATATTTTTAGTTGGCCAATTAATTTGTTTCCATTTTTAGTAGAGACACGATCTCGCTCTTGCTCAGGCTGGTTTCGAACTCCTGACTTCGAGCAATCCTCCTGCCTTGGCCTCCCAGAGTGCTAGGATTATAGGCATGAGCCACCGTGCCTGGCCCGAGGATTCTAGAGTTAGAAAGGCAGGTAGAGTAAGTGATGTCGGCTTGGAAAGCACAGGGGACTTCGCTGATTGCTTAGATCCGCAAAGTAGCAAGATTTACTGCTTCTTAAAAAGCCACTAATGTTTTAATGGGATGGGACCCCTTGGGGACCTTGGGAGAGGCTGAATGTATTTTG
This sequence comes from Mirza zaza, assembly GCA_008750895.1. Taxonomy (NCBI): domain Eukaryota; kingdom Metazoa; phylum Chordata; class Mammalia; order Primates; family Cheirogaleidae; genus Mirza; species Mirza zaza. Next base: position 9,272 of record VSMD01082449.1, read on the forward strand.
TAGTTGGGAAGGACTTGACTCTTTGGGGGCCAGAAGGCAGAATCCTAAGACGGCCTTGGAGATTCTGTCCATTGGTGTAGACACGCCTTCTCCCAGCAACTTAAACACCAATCTAGGTACTTCTGTGAAGGGATTTTTCAGATACAATTCAGGTCTCGAATCAGTTGCCTTAAGACAGCGAGGTTATCAGGGGGCTGGCCTATTATACAAATCCTTTAAAAGCAGAGTTTTCTAGCCAGGCGTGGTGGCGTATGCCTATAGTCCTAGCTACTTTGGAGGCTGAGGGGGGAGGTTGCTTGAGCCCAGGAGTTCAAGCCTAGCCTGGGCAAGGTAGCAAGACTTTGTCTCTAAAAATGAAAAGATAAAGGTAAATAAATCAGAAAAAGAGAAAGCATCGTTTTCTCTGGCTTGCTGTAGAAGCAGAACTCACAGGGACACACTCTGGCCTGGCTTGGAAGAGACAGCATCTTTACACGGGGACCTGCAGAAAGCCTCTGGGAGCTGACAGTGATGACCAGGAGGAAAGTGGGGACCTCAGTCCTATGCCTGCACGGGAATGGATTCTGCCCACGACTCGTGAGCTTGGAAGAGGAGCTGCGGCCCTGGTTGACAACTTGATTTCAGCCCAGGGAGACCCTGAGCAGGGAATCTAGTCACGCTGTGCCCAGATGTCTGACTCGTGGAAACAATGAGTGGGTGTTGTCGTAAGCCACAGAGTTTGTGGCGATTTGGTACGCAGAAAGAGGAAACTCATATACAGATAACCCATTTTTCTGGTTCCCTCCACAAGCCTATGAGGAAGGCAGGGCAAGTGTTAATAAAGTTTTTAAAATCTTCATTTAAATGTGGAGGAAATTGATGTACAAAGTGATTAAGCAACTTGCTTAAGTTTATTTAACTCATTAATCGTAGAGCTGGGAGGAGTTTGACCCTTCCAGCAATGCCTGTACGTCCCAACGATGTGCTCATGTCACTTTGGTTACCAGGGCAATGCATTTGACTGTGTTGTGATTCAGTGGAAGAGTTGGTATTAGGGCAGAACGTTGCAGGGGAAGAAGTCAGGAGAGGGGAAGGGGATGGGAGCTTCGTCTATGCTGTTCACATTATTCCTACCTAATGTCCATCTGTGTCTCCTTTTAGGTATACACCTGCAGAGAATGCCTGCTCCAACCTCTTAGCTACAGCCTGGGCTCTTTTGCTATAAATTTCCATGTTTTTATACATTTTTTAGATTAAAAGCTTATGGTTAATTACTGTATTACATTTGATTTTTTTTTTTTTTTGACAGAGTCTCACTCTGTTGCCCTGGCTAGAGTGCCGTGGCGTCAGCCTAGCTCACAGCAACCTCAAACTCCTGGACTCAAGCGATCCTTCTGCCTCAGCCTCCCGAGTAGCTGGGACTACAGGCATGTGCCACCATGCCTGGGTAATTTTTTCTATATATTTTTAGTTGTCCAGCTAATTTTTTTCTATTTTTGGTAGAGACGGGGTCTCGCTCTTGCTGAGGCTGCTCTCGAACTCCTGAGCTCAATCCTCCCGCCTCGGCCTCCCAGAGTGCTAGGATTATAATTAGTGTATTGCATTTGTTGTGTGTGTGCATGCATATGGATGTGTATTGAATTCTCTAGGGGTTTCCTGGGAAGCCCTTTCACATCTGTGGCTTGGAGTTGGGTGTGGTATCAGTGGTGCCTGCCTGTAGTCCCAGCTACGTGAGAGGCAGAGGTAGGAAGATCTCTAGAGCCCAGAAGTTTGAGTCTAGCCTGGGCAGCATGGTGAGACCCTATCTCTCAAAAATAAAAAAAAAATCTGTGGCTACCTCAGGACACACAGGAAAAGAGGAAGAGGAGGGCTCAGAAGCTGTGGCAGGGAGGGATGGTTTGATCCTAGTATCTGTTTCCCTTTCTTCTATGTCATTCAAATCATTAGCTGTGGTCATGGCTGCCCTGAGTAAAGACCATACTTCCGGCTTCCTGGAAGCCAAGTGTGGTCATGTGACTCCGTCCTGGCCAATGATGTGTGGGGAGAAGTGAGGTGGTACAACACCTGGTAGTGCTCCTAGAGGGAAATGTTGTGTCCTCTCCTTTGTGTTCTGCCCTTCGTCCTGCTTGCAGTTGCGATGTGGTGGCTCTCCACTTTGTACCAAAAGGCTGACTAGAGCCTCCTGGAGGTGGTGGAGCCACAGAACAGGGCCCTGGTGCTGGTCGCCTCCATATGGCTCAAGCCTGGACTGGTACGTGAGAAAGAATAAACTGCTACCCGCTCGAGCCACTCTCACTTTGGGTCTTTGTTCCATCGGCCATACCTAAATCCTAGCTAATGTTTATGCTTGCCAAAGCATCTGGAAAGGAATGGAATATGTATTACTCAAAATGCCCATGCGCATCAGAGCTACACAAACAGGCGTGCTGCATGTTATGGCTCATGGTGTGGACGTGCTGCTCTGCTCTTTTCTGGTTTCTCTGACTTACTCATGTCTCTTTCTTTAGACTCCAGCTCCAAAGTTATCAGCTTTTGGTGCATGCAGCATCTTCTCATGTGTGGTCTTAGGACCCTGTGGGCTGTCTCTGCAGTGGAACCGAGCACCCTGTGCTGGGATTTCTCCCGCCTTGGCTCTTATCACCCTGCATTGAAATGGCCCGTTTCCTCCGTGTCCTCCCCATGGGACCGTAAACGTGCTCAGGGCGGGGCTGTTGCCCGTCCTACCAGAGAGCCTGTTCCGTGTTAAGTCCGCAATGCACTGTCAAGTGGTCATACATATGAATGAAAGAAGGAGTGAAGGAATGCATAAAAATCACTGTAAGTTGGAGAGCTGGTTGTCAGCACGTGTGGGGCCTTGCAGTATGGATGTCTGATATAAAATAAGGTTTTATTTGGGAGGGACGCACTAAACATTTAAAATTAAATGCTCTTTATTTTTTGTATACAGTGAGCTGCTTTCAAATTCAGTGATAGGCATATAACTTTCCATCCTGTTTCTTTGTTGTTCTCCTTGTCCGTTTCCTTCTACCCTCATGAAACCCGCCCTCTCTGTATCCTTTTATTTGCAAGAAGCAATCTTGTAGTAAATCCCATCCCACTGAGTCAAATTTAGGTCATCTTTTATTTGGTCAAAATATAGTCTTACTGGCAAGTGGTATCACTATTATTCAGGAACACACATATTGTTTTACTTACAGCTGTGTAGTATTTTATGTTCTCATATAAATGTTATGCCTGGATTATAGCACAGGCAAACTGGACTCCATTTATTTGAAAAAAAAAATAATGGGAAATCAGAGTCATTCTATCCACCTTCCTGACAGTTTCTCATTCCTCAAAGGGGTCCTTGCCTGGGCTGAGCGGTGTTGCTTGGTAAACAGGCTGTCTGCTGATTCTTTGGGATGGTTTTCCTATCGGTTTGCATGGAGCCCTCTGGGGGGAGGGGTTTGGGCGGGAGATCTGCCACACAACAGGGACGGGAGCTGCTTGGTTGAGCTCCTTATAGGGAGAAGGGAACTGTCAGGTTCTCTCCGGTAAAGATGTTTGGAAGGTAGTTGGAAAAATGTTGACACTTTTCTTTGGGCAAGACATTCAGAACAGATGGAAGAATGGAATCCTGGTTGTGGATTTGTGCATCATCATCATCATCATCATTACCATTATCCTGTTCTCAGGGAGGGACCGCTTGGTTTAGGGCTGTGCGTGCGTGTGTGCGTGCGTGTGTGTGTGTGTGTGTGTGTATTATTACTCTTTCCAGTCTCCCTGTCACTAGCCAATGGTGAGAGGCAATCTGGCTCTAAAATTCAGGCTCTAACTGCTGTATTTCTTTTCAGTGCCTCTCGACATGCAATTGCCAATTCCATGTCTATATTTATGTATGTCACCTTGTACTTATACATGTCTGTACATATGTAGATACATGGCTACTTTTGCAGGGATGTGTGCGGGAACATAGTCCTGGAACTTTTTGCACAGAATGACACAAATAGGGATGGCATTCCAGAATCTCATTTTTAACAGAACCCTGTCTCCTGGATAATGAGACACATGCTCCATACAGATGAAATGGAATGCTCAAATCCAATAAGAAAATGTGCTTGTTTACGCACATATTTTCTTCCCTCTCTGTAGTAGCAGGGAGCATATTTTTGTCAGATGCCTTACTTGAGTGAGTGTGCCTTCTCCGGGGTTGAAGTAGGGCCAATGCACCCCGCAGGCAAGCCCACTGGGAACCTCCAGGAGAGAGAAAGGAGGCAGCGGGGCAGCAGATAGGATTTATTAATTATGACATCATAGGATGGAAATGGTAACTCGACCATGCCATTCCCTCCAACTCCCCTTGTCTGGGGGTGTGGCAAGCAGGACACTGCTCCTATTGGAGGGACGGTTGACGGATAACTCTAAATGTGGTGTCTTGGCTGGGCGCGGTGGCTCACGCCTGTAATCCTAGCACTCTGGGAGGCCGAGGTGGGCAGATTGCTTGAGGTCAGGAGTTCGAAACCAGCTTGAGCAAGAGCGAGACCCTGTCTCTACTATAAATAGAAAGAAATTAATTGGACAACTAATATATATAGAAAAAATTAGCCAGGCATGGTGGCGCACGCCTGTAGTCCCAGCTACTCGGGAGGCTGAGGCAGCAGGATCGCTTGAGCCCAGGAGTTTGAGGTTGCTGTGAGCTAGGCTGACGCCATGGCACTCACTCTAGCCTGGGCAACAAAGTGAGACTCTGTCTCAAAAAAAATAAATAAATAAAAAATAAATGTGGTCTCTCAGGCTCATACCACTGTCTACATGGACAGTACAGAGAAAACTAGGATGGAAGTTATGACAACAGGCAGCACAGCATGAGGGGTAGGAGTAGATGCTTGGGTTCAAATCCTGGCTCCCTCAGCTGTGTGTTCTTGGGTGAATTGCTCTAACTCTCAGTGCCTGTTGTATAGCTGCCTCATAGTGTTGCTGTGAGAATTAAATGGGGTAAAAATATGAATAGTGCCTGGAACAGAATAAGCTTTCAATGAATATTAGCTAATATTATTATGAAAACAGGATCAAAATGTACGGTTTATTATTTTTATCAGCTGCTATAAGAATTCACTATGTTGACATAAAACAGTTTATATATTTTGAATGTATATCAATAGACATTAAATGTTATTATTTATTAAAATTCTGATTTATTAAGTTAAAAATTTGTGATTTTCATTTAAATCATTATATATAATAGTATTGCAAAGGAATCACAGTGGAATTACAGAACATAAATGTATGCATTTGTATATTTTATATAGATATATGCATTTAGATGTCTATGCACAAATTTAAAATTGTGGTAAAAAACACATAACATAAAGTTTACCCTCTTAACCACTTTTATGTGGAAAGTCTACTAGTGCTGACTGTGTTCACATTGTTGTGTGATAGGCCTCTAGAATTTTTTAAACTTTATTTATTTAGAGACGGTCTTGCTCTGTCACCCATGCTAGAGTGCCGTGGCGTCAGCCTAGCTCACAGCAACCTCAAACTCCTGGGCTCAAGCAATCCTTCTGCCTCAGCCTCCTGAGTAGCTGAGACCACAGGCACGTGACAGCATACCAGGCTCATTTTTCCATTTTTTTTTTGTAGAGATGGGGTCTTGCTATGTTGCCCAGGCTGGTCTCAAACTCCTGGCCTCAATTGATCCTCCTGCCTTGGCCTTCCAGGGTGTTAGGATTACAGAGGTGAGGCATGGAGCCTGGCCTAGAACTTCTTTTATCTTGCAAAACTGAAACTATGTATATTAAACAATTCTCTGTTTTCCCCTCCCCCCACCATCTGGCAACCACCCTCTACTTTCTGTTTCCATAATTTGACGACTTTAGGAACCTCATATAAGTGGAGCCATGCAATATTTGTATTTTTGTGATTGGATTATTTCACTCGGAATAATGTTCTCTCTTGGAACCTTATTTTTTATTTATTTATTTATTTATTTTTTGAGACAGAGTCTTACTTTGTTGCCCAGGCTAGAGTGAGAGCCGTGGCGTTAGCCTAGCTCACAGCAACCTCAAACTCCTGGGCTCAAGCGATCCTCCTGCCTCAGCCTCCCGAGTAGCTAGGACTACAGGTATGCACCACCATGCCCAGCTAATATATTTTGTATATATATATTAGTTGGCCAATTAATTTCTTTCTATTTATAGTAGAGACAGGGTCTCACTCTTGGTTTCGAACTCCTGAGCTCAAACGATCCGCCCCCTCGGCTAGGATTACAGGCGTGAGCCACCGCGCCCGGCCTCTCTTGGAACCTTAGAATAAGGTTCACGTATGTCAGGGGTCCTCAAACTTTTTAAACAGGGGCCAGTTCACTGTCCTTCAGACCGTTGGAGGGCCGGACTATAGTTTAAAAAAAACTATGAACAAATTCCTATGCACACTGCACATATCTTATTTTGAAGTAAAAAAACAAATGGGCAAAAACACCCCCATGTGGCCTACGGGCTGTAGTTCGAGGACGCCTGTATGTTCTGGCATATGACAGGATTTCCTTCCTTTTGAAGGCTGCATAATATTTCATTGTATGTATATGCCTCATTTACTTTGTTCATTTATCTACATTTGGGCTCTTTCTACCTCTTGGCTATTGTGCATAGTGCTGCTAAGAATGTGAGTATGCAAATATCTCTTTGATTCCCTGCATTCATTTCTTCTGAATGTATACCCAGAAGTGGGATTGGTGGAGCATATGATAATTCTATTTTTAGCTTTTTGGGTAACTCCCATACTGCAGCTAAAAAGTGGGTGTATCATGTTACATTCTGAGTAACAGTGCGGAAGCGTTATACTTTCTCCACACAGCCTCACCAACACTTGTTCTTTTCTGTTTTTTTTGATAGTAGCCATCCTAATGCGTACAAGGTGTTGTCTCATTGTAGATTTGATTTGCATTTCTCTAATGATTAGTGATGTTGAGCATATACTTTTCATTAGAGAAATGTAATTGAGAGAAATGTAATATACATTTTTCATAGAGAAATGTAACTTGGTCCCTTGAGATTCCATACACATTTCAGGATTTTTTTTTTCTATTCCTCCAAAAAATGCCTTTGGGATTTTGATAGGGATTGCATTGCATCTATCTATCTATCTATCTATCTATCTATCTATCTATCTATCTAAACCAAAGATTACTATAACAACACTGTGTTTATTGAATGCTTGGTGTATGTTTTAGTTTCCTAGGGCTGCTTGCTGAATGGCTTACAATAACAGAAATTTATTCTCTCGTAGTCTGGAGACTAGAGGCCTGAAATCAAAGCATTGGCAGGGCCACGCTCCCCTCTGAAACCTATAGGGGAGAATTCCTTGCCTTTTCCTAGCTTCTGGTGGTTTACCGGAAACCCTTGGTGTCCTTGGCTTTGCATCAACAGAATGTCAGTCTTTGCCTCTCCTGACACATAGCTGTCTTCTCCCCGTGTGTTTGTCTCTACTTCTTATAAGGACACCAGTCCTATTGCATTGGGAGTCCACCTTCCTGCAGCGTGAACTCCTCTTAACTAGTTACCTCTGCAAAACCCCTATTTCCCAATACGGTGACATTCTGATGGAAAAGGAGTTAAGACTTCAGACTATCATTTTTGGGGGCACACAATTTGACCTATAACAGTATATGTCAGGCACTACACTAGAAGTTGGACGTCTTATCTCATTTACTCCTTACAGTGACCTTATGAGGTTAACAGCTGTTATCCTCCTTATGCAGATGAGGACATGGAGCTTTAGAAGAACTCAGTGACCTGCTAGGGTTTTCTGACTGAGGGTGACCCTCCACCGTGACCACTTGCCTTGTACACAGCCAGGCACTTTGACACTTAGAGGACCCCTTACATGTTAGCGTTTTGGAGATGGTTTTTATTATGCTTCTGCTTAATCTAAAGATTTTCCAGATGGTCAGGTTACCTGGCCCAAAAAGGAAGTTTCCCTCAGGCTGGAGCAGGCCTGTCTGGTCAGATTTTGTCCCATCCTTCCTGGACACGAGTACAATGTTGATCCCTTAAGGGGCTTTGGGCTTGGGACCAGCAGGACAGAAAGTTCTAGAATCCAGGCCTAGAGAAAATCCAGACAAGATTCAAACTGTACATGGATAGTGATTTCCTGGTTGTATGGATGTCATACATAGCGGTATGTAAGACCCCAGGTGAGCACATGGGTTCTTGTCCTTGAAGGAGCTAAGAGACCGCTTCCATCTCTGGCCTTTCCCGATACGTTTTGTCTTTAGCCTTCCCAAGACTGATCATATTGGGGAAATGGAAACCATTTCATGTTACTCCCACCCTTGCCCTAAAATTGCTTTGGGAGGAAAAAAAAATGCCAATGAAATCCAAGTCTGCATATCTAACTCTTCTCAGGAATATTTATATCTTAGCAGAAGGTGAAGACAAAGGAATTGAACTACATCAGTTCTTCCTATTCCTTTTTTTTTTTTTAAACCAACAAAATTATTTTTTCCAGTTAAATTAGAATGTATTTGGAAGGTCAACAAAGAAAAGCAGACAAAATCGAGGTCCCTTGGCTGGGGCTGGAGGAGGGTGTCGGGAGCTGCTCCTGGGGCAGCCTGCAAGGGCCCTGCACAGAACCCCGGGGCTCTGGGGAGCCCGGCTCCAAACCACTGGCCCAGATCACCCCTCAAGTTCCTTGAGTGAAGAGAGGTCTCTAAGACTGTGGTTCCCAACGTCCAGGGCTGCTGACTGGTACCGGTCTGTGACCTGTTAGGAAAAGGGCTGCACAGCAGGAGGTGAGCGGTGGGTGAGAGGGAAGCTTCATCTGTATCTACAGCCGCTCCTCATCACTCACATCACTGCATAAGCTCCACCTCCTGTCAGATCAGTGGCAGCACTGGATTCTCATAGGAGCGGGAGCCCTACTGTAAACTGCCCACTCGAGGGACCTAGGTTGTGCTCCTTAAGAGATAATCTAATGCCTGATGATCCGAGGTGGAGCTGAGGCGGTGATGCTAGCGCTGGGGAGCGGCTGCAAATACAGATTTTCATTAGCGGAGAGGTTTGAACGCGCAGTAATTGTAATGCGCTTGAATCATCCTGAAACCATCTTCCCACCCAGGTCCATGGAAAAATTGTCTTCCATGAAACTGGCCCCTGGTGCCAAAAAGGTTGGGGACCGCTCCTCTAAGATACATTAAGAGAATAAAGTGAGGGGCAGACTAGCCCATGCAGTGTGGTCCAGTTCCTGTCTCTAACAGTTGGTATTTCTCCGTTACCGATGTGTACATAAGTGAAAAAGAACTAGGGAAATCCACAAAACCTGTGAGAATGGTCCAGAAAGGCAGGGGGCTTAGAGGGGAAAAATGAAAAGGACTTTCAAACCTGAGTTGTTTGAAAGTTTTTTTTGCAGTGTTCATGCACTTAGATGTTACATATGTAATTAAAAATAAATTTAAAAGAGGGACAGATACATGTCTCCATGTCTGCAATGGATCTCCCATTGCCAGCCTGCAGCACGTGGGCAGAGTTTGTTTGTTTGGATGAAACAATGTTTCTTCTCATTATACACGGCCACACTCAGGTGTGGTCTTTCTTTAGTAGCTTTGAGATATTTGATCCATATATTTCTGATTTGCTTTAGGTATCGACATGGTGTGATTCTTCAAAGGATAAACTGATACAAGACTGAAGGCGCCTCTGACAAAAAGCTCCTTTGCCTCTTTCTTCCTCTTCCCTTAATCAGTAAGAAGTCATATTTTACCAAAGGCAGACCCTCGCTGGAGGATGTTTATGGAGACTTTATAGAGGAAGGCGTCCTTCTCACATTGAGAGAAGGTATTTTACTTTTTCTCTCGCCTAGCTGGGAAGGCTCCAAGAGTGAGAATTTCCCTGAAGCCCAAAAGGAAACCAAGTCAGTGATTTTTTTCTTAAAGAAGGGTTTATGGCCTGCCATAGCTTTCACCACCAGCTGCCTAACACAAGGTTTCTATTTCAAAGAAGGCATGGGTGTGTGCAGAGCAAACAATCCCACTTACTCTTGATTCTCCACCTCTCCATGTGGTTCATTTGCAGTTAAAATCTGCAATAACCAGCCTGAGCAACATAGGGAGACCTTGTCTCTACAAAAAAATAGAAAAATTAGCCGGGCATGGTGGCGTGCACCTGTAATCCTGGCACCTGGGAGGCAGGAGGATGGCTTGAGCCCAGGAGTTTGCGGTTGCAGTGAGCTTGTCTCAAAAATCAAACAGACAATAAACAAACAAACAAAAACCCTGAGATGAGAAATGATTCAGATTTGTTGTGATTCCAGTAAAGCCCTCCTCTGCCCGCCCAGACAGAACCGACTTTCCAAGTTCTAGTCCTCTTCGTCTGCACATTCTTACTGAACTGTCTTCTCTATGTAATTGCAGCAAAACTGCAACAAGACACAAAAGTCCTATGTGCAAACTAGGCAAGGAAGGAAACCTGCCCTGTGTACTCAAGAAAATGTCTCTTGGCCCATTCACATGGCAGTTTATTGAGTTTCTACTAAGTGCCAGCTATAGTAATAATTACTGGGAATGAAGAATTGATTGAGACATGATCCATAAGCTTACCCTAAAGGAGCCCACAGTCTAGATAGGTTGATATTTCCGAGGAATCACAGATTATAGATTTTAGAGTCAAAAGAAAATCTAAAGATACTTCCCATCCATGTCTTAGTAACTGGGCTTGTTCCAATTCGCAAAACTGAACACAGCTGGCTAGATAGTGGGAACGTTGAGCTCTATCTGTTACAAGTTGATGCATCAGTATATATATCTAGATAAATTATAAGTTATTCTTTTTAAAAATTAGTGTTTCCTTTTTCTCTATTGCTATGGGCATGTGAATTTGTTTTTTCCCCTAAAATGAATTTGTTGACAAGGGCACATTTATTTATTTGAATGTGTGCAGAAAACTGCAAGGAAAAAAAGTATGGGAATGTCCTCTCACTTAAAAGGCAGTGGTTCAGCTATGAAGGTCATTCTTGGGATAACTGGGGAAATTTAAATATGGGCTGTGCAGTAGTTTGTGATAAACTTCCTGATGTGATCGCTGGACTATGGTTATGTAGGAGGATGTTGTTGTTCTTAGAAGTGCTGAAGTTTCTGAATGAAGTGTCATGATACCTTCAAGGAACTCTTAAATGAGTCAGCTGAAAATAAAATTTTAAATAAACAGAAATAATTAAAACTATATATATGTACAGTCATGCACTGAACAATGACATTTCGGTCAATGATGGAATCACCTTTCTATGTTTAGTTAAGTAAATACTTACCACTGTGTCACAATTGCCTACAGTATTCAACACGGTAATATGCTGTACAAGTCTGTAGCCTGGCAGTGATGGGCTATGTCTTGTATCCTGGGCATGTAGTAGGCTGTACCGTCTAGGTCTGTGTCAGCGCATTCTGTGATGCTCACATGACAACGAAATCTCATAACAATGTGTTTCTCCGAACGTATCCCTGTCATTAAGTGATGCATGACTGTATATGTGTATGTCTGTGTGTATATGTGTGTGTGTGTGTGATGTATCTTAATTAGGCTCTCCCCAACTCTCTACCTTTTGGGACATTCTGTGTAATTGTTCTTAACGGTTTATGGCTCCTCCCTGGGGAAAAGATTATACTCCCTTTGCCCCACCAATGTCAAGCTTGGTCATTTGCTTTGGTTGCTGAAATTTGAGCAGAGTGGCACTTCCAGGTAGAAGTTTAGTAGCCAGCGCATTGCGACGGCCCCTCACTCCAAGAGTCCCTCTGAAATGGCGCCATGCAGCAGTGGGGCAGCATTGCTGCTCTGGGGTCCCCCTTCTGGGCCAGGCCTTGGGTTCTCTTGTAGTTACTAACCTCCAAGGAGTAATTTGGAAAAAAAGTCATTGGAAATTTTATCCAATAAAAAACAACAATCATAAAACCCCCCAAACTAGCCTCCTCTTTTGGCTTTTTCCCGTTGGCCCTTGTCTTGCTGGGTCGCTTCTCTGGAGTGCTCTTTACCCTAGCAGTCATTCGACAATAAACCTCTCTGGTTCCCGGCTGGAACATGCCAAGGTTCTGTAGAGCACTTAAGCTTCATTTCAGGGTGAGCTAATTTCATGACCGATTTCCGTGATGGAGACCAGACCATCCTCTGCGGGGGACCGGAGCCCACGGGCTGCTCAGCAGAGGTATGGCCGTATCCCTGACTAGTGCTCCTTTTGTCCTGCCCTGTGCCTGGCTCTCCCTGCCCCTTTGCCTCAATAGAAATTGTACATTTATGTCCCCTTCCATCTCCTTCACATTGATTTCCTCCCTGTGCCAATGCTCTTATTTTGGACTCCTCTCCTCCAAATATCAGTTTACTTATCTGTGAAATGGATATAGGAACACCTACCTACCTAGCCAGGTTGTCTGAAGGTTCAATGACAGGACAAGGCAAAGCCCCCAGCACTGTGTGTGGCCGGAGTCAGCACTCACTCAGCAAGGTAGTGCTGCTTCTCTTTTCATTGTTAGCCTGGTTGGTAAGGACAGAGGGCTTTCCATTGTCTTTCTGCCCATTACAGATATTCTTCTTTATTTGTCTTGGGGTCTAAAATTGCTGCTTGTCTGTTTTTTTCTTCTTTGTCCCTGGAGCAGGTGCTGCATTTTAGCCCTGCCATTTGGGACTCAGTTGGCTCTTCTGTTCCTCTCCCAAGCTACTCGGCACCAACCCCTCCCTGAGACTTTTGGTTTTGTCTGTCCTCTCGTCTGGGTTTTCATTGTCCTCCCCAAGGGCCATGAAACCCTCTGCCATCTGCCCTTACCTGGCCCAGCTGTTTTTAGGTCACCTAATCCCTCTACATTATTCCCTTCCCAGGTAATCAACAAATGGCCGTATTTTCCAAGTCACTCCAAGTCACTCCCAAAGACGCCTCCTCTGTTTCTTTAAAAATACTTGACATTGATGTTTCAATACAACTCTGGCTCCTGCAGACACCTCTTCTGAACTTCTGACCCCCACGCCCCGTCAGGGTGGGAAGGGGGTCTCTCTCTCCAGCTCATTGCGGGCCACGCTGCCCTGAAGACATAGCGACCACAGTCTGGTGCAAGGACATAAACTTCAGCATTCAAATCTGGCCATGCTTTTGATTGCAGAGACAAGAAGCCCTCAGAAATCTGCAGGGGCAGCCTGAAGGCCGCTTCTGACCCATTCCGAATTTTATCACTGGTCTGCGAATTCGCCTGGGACTTTCTCCTTCCTATCCACTTGATTAGAGGAGCGTGTCCCTAACCTGCTAATATTTCTCACCAACTTCAGGAATATATATTTCCCCCTTTTTCAATACACGCCCCACAGGATTAGAGATTAAGGAAGACATTCTACAGCACAAAATAGTTATCTATCTTTACCTCCCGTAAAGTCTACTCTAAAGACTTTCAAAGAAACAAAAAACCCCAGAAGGAAAAGACGTCGACTCTCTCTCTCTCTCTTTTGCTTTTTGGCAGGAGTTCACACCAAGTGCTCAAATAACGCAGCATATGCTGCATGAGTGTTTTGAGGTGACCTGAGTGGATTAGTGAATGAGGAGTGAGGGCAGGGATGAAGGATTGTCATTGTCACAGAGGCAGTTGAGTAGAGCCAGACCTCCTTCCGTGCCTGCCTCTGCCCTTAACTAGTTCTTGGATATTGGGCAAGTTACTTAACTGTTCTACCTTTCAGATTCATGGGGATAATGACACCTCTGTTTCTGGGCTGTTCACCTGGAATGATGTCACATAGCAGGAGCAGCTGGGACCACGTGGGTGCCTGGGGAATGGGGGGGGCAGGATTTGTGTTGTCTGGGCTTTATGGCTGGCTATGGTTGCTTCTGAAGTGGGCCAACTAGCTAATTTCAGGCGAAGTGATATGATTCTGCAGGGCAAAGCTGGACTGCTGGATTTTACAGCTTGTGGCTGTTCTTTTTTTTTTTTTTTGGAGACAGAGTCTTGCTCTGTTGCCTGGGCTAGAGTGCCATGGAGTCAGCCTAGCTCACAGCAACCTCAAACTCCTGGGCCCAAGCGATCCTTCTGCCTCAGCCTCCCGAGTAGCTGGGACTACAGGCATGTGCCTCCATGCCTGGCTAATTTTTTCTATCTATTTTTAGTTGGCCAATTAATTTCTTTCTATTTTTAGTAGAGACGGGGTCTTGCTCTTGCTCAGGCTGCTTTCGAACTCCTGATCTTGTGTGATCCACCCACCTCGGCATCCCAGAGTGCTAGAATTACAGGCGTGAGCCATCGCGCCCGGCCCTAATTTCTGTTTTTAGTAAAGATGGGGTCTCGCTGTTGCTCAGGCTGGTCTCGAACTCTTGAGCTCAAACCATCCTCCCGCCTTGGCCTCCCAGAGTGCTAGGATTACAGGCGTGGGCCATCGCCCCCTGGCCTAGCTTGTGGCTTTTAATGGCTTCTGCAGTTGACAGCCCTTCTCCCTACAACCAAAGTGAACTTGTTAGCCTGCCGTTTATTTTTCATTGAAAAACCCTTTGCATTTCCAAGATGCTTAACAGTCATTAATTCATCCTTCCTTCTGCTAGGTCCTACTCTTATCTTCTGTTTATTTTTTTATGTATTATACTTATCTTTGTAGTCCAGGGAGCTCACTGGGGAGATTTATCCAAGATCCCACAGACCTGTCGAGGGAGTTACAACTCTATTTGTGTTCACATCCCAGTTCTGAGCTAAATTCATGGGCGCATGTTACTTCTCACTGTCCAGAGATCACCAGGTGAGATCAAAGGACTTTTGGGTTTTTGAGAAGGGCTTCCCCAAGTAAGTATCTGCTAGAACTGCTCTTGCTTCATATGTGGCAACTTTTTGAGGAAATGTTCACGTACAGGCCCTTGAACCTTAAGATTTTGGACTGTCACATTGATTCTAGAGAAGTTGTACCAACTATCTTCGGGCCTTCATCTCATGTCACTGTGAGTCAGTTTGGCTATGGTTTGAATATTGACCCAATCATTTGGGCAAAATGACTTGATTAGATTTTCCTCTTCTCTCTCATAAATAACTTTTGTGTTATGAGAAATCACTCTACTTTGTCGCTCTGAAACCAGAAATGATCCACTCACTGCCCGCAAAACGCCCACCTCTCCTTTTCCCTTCTTCTAGGTCTGTGGACACTTCTCAGATCTTTGCTCAAGTCTGAAAATGTCAGGTATTTGTTTTCTACTTACCAAAATATTTAATAATCATGTCACAATCATATCATTGGCCAGGAACATTCAGTTCAGAGGTTAATTTGTAGCTTCATCCACAGGTTACTAGTTTCATCTATTCAGTTTTGTGAAGCAGTTAAACTTTTCCTTTTGTTACATCTTTCTACTTTTTTTTTTCAAGATGCAGAGTCTTGCTCTGTCACCCAGGATAAAGTGTAGTGGCATGACCATAGCTCACTGTAAGCTTGAACTCCTGGGCTCAACTGATCCTCCTGCCTTGGCCTCCCAAAGTGCTGGGATTATAGGCGTGAGCTGCTGTGCCTGGCCAAAATTAAAAAAAAAAAAAATTTATGTTTTTTTAGAGACTGTGTCTCACTCTGTCATTCAGGCTAAGGGCAGTGACATGATCATAGCTCGGTGCAGACTTGCACTCCTGGCCTCAAGGGATCCTCCCACCCCAACCTCCCAGGCAGCTTGGATGACAGGCACAGGTTACCGTGTCCAGCTCTAAAAAGCTGTTCTCTTTTCTACCACCCCAGAGTAAGAGCCATTAGCAGAAATTATTTTCTCAGCAACATCCTCCTTCATAAGCACGTATTTTGAAGACCTCTAAGGGAGTGCAGATGTAAAAATTTTAATTTCAGGAACGGTTCCTGGCAGGGGTCTGAGAAGCTCAGCTATGGCCACCCACGTTGTGCTCTACACTGGCGCCAAGATGCCTGTGCTGGGGCTGGGCACCTGGAAGTCCTCTCCAGGCCTGGTGACTGAAGCTGTGAAGATAGCAATTGACATCGGGTACCGCCACATTGACTGCGCCCACGTGTACCAGAATGAGCAGGAGGTGGGGTTGGCCATCCATCAGAAGCTCAAGGAGAAGGTGGTGACACGAAAGGAGCTCTTCATCATTAGCAAGCTGTGGTGCACATACCATGAGAAGAGCATGGTGAAAGAAGCCTGCAAGAATACGCTCAAGGACTTGCAGCTGGACTACCTGGACCTCTACCTTATTCACTGGCCGACGGGCTTTAAGTCTGGGAAGGAATATTTCCCACTGGATGAAGCAGGCGACGTGATTCCTAGTGACACAGATATTTTGGACACATGGACGGCCATGGAAGAGCTGGTGGATGAAGGGCTGGTGGCAGCTATTGGCATCTCCAACTTCAACCATCTCCAGATCGACAGGCTCTTGAACAAACCTGGCTTAAAGTATAAGCCAGCAGTTAACCAGATTGAGTGCCACCCATACCTAACTCAGGAAAAGTTAATCCCGTACTGCGAGTCCAAAGGCATAGTGGTGACTGCCTATAGCCCTCTTGGCTCTCCTGACAGGCCCTGGGCCAAGCCCGATGACCCATCCCTCTTGGAGGATCCCAGGATCAAGGAGATTGCAGCTAAGCACAGTAAAACTGCAGCCCAGGTTCTGATCCGGTTCCCCATGCAGAGGAACTTGGTGGTGATCCCCAAGTCTGTGACACCTGAACGCATTGCTGAGAACTTTAAGGTCTTTGACTTTGAACTGAGCAGCGAGGATATGAGCACCTTACTCAGCTTCGACAGAAACTGGAGGGTCTGTGCCTTGATGAGCTGTGCCAACCACAAGGATTACCCCTTCAAGGAGGATTTTTGAAGCTGTGGATGCCTGCTCTTCCCAAGTGACCTGTACCTGTTTTTCTGCCTCATCTTCCTTGCAAATATAGTACGGCCTCAGCTGGGACAGCAAGCTGCAGGCTGAACAGTGAGGGCTTGTCTGAAGAGCTTGTTGGGTCTGAAGAGCAGTGTCAGTAGAGTAAAAAGCCTTCTCCAGTTTTCTTTGCCGTTTGTGCCCAGATGGGGAAAATAAAACCTGAAAAATATCCTTTTCTGACTAAGGAGAAGCAAAATCTATAAAGTCGAAATAGTGCCACTAACAGTAGAGTTTTGACTCTTGAAACTGTAATCCTTTTAGTCAGACTTTTCTTTGCTTCAAATAAAAAGTGCTTTTCTGAAAAAAAAAAAATTTAATTTCAGAGGTAAAAAAAGAAAAAAAAAATGAGCCACCCTCATTCTTGTATAGCAGACTCAGAGTTGCCATCAAGCATACTTAGTAAATATCATTTTTCCTTTCTCCCACCTTTGCTCTCTAACATACAGCTTAAGCTCCTGTAAATTCCATAATTGACTTCACCTTTCTGTGATGCTGTGAATTAGCCAAATGTGCCAGCAAAGTTGGGGCGAGTCCCAAAGCCCTTGATCAGTCCATAAAGAACAAAGATGCGATGGGAACGTGTGTATAGAGAAACATTCAATTATATAGTAACAGCAGAATCATCCTCATACACAGCAGCACGAGGGGTTACTAGACAGAACTGTAAATGAGTTCTATTTCTAGCCTTGGCATGGAGCTGCTTTGTGAACTAAGACAAAGCGATTTTGATCATATAGCTTAAAACCCTTCATTAATTCCTTTTCACCTAAAGGAATCAAGTTCGAAATTCTTTGTGTGATTCTGCTCTCGTTTCCCCAACCCCTTTCAGTCTTGCAGCCCAGCCTCAGGGGCCTCTAAACACTACACACAACTCCCATTCTTATAATGTCCCCCTTTACCCAGCTGGTGACCCTCTACTTACCCTGTGTCACTTAGTTTAGAATCGCTGTCCCCCTTGGAATGTCAGCTGCATAGGTCTCTCTTTCTGGAAGAGGTTCCTCTGCACCTTGTCCACATTTCTGTTGCCATTTTTGTCACGTTCTATCATAATTTACTTGGGAACTTCAGGTCAGCAATTCTGTTTTATTCATCTCAGCATTCCTAGTGCCGGACTCACAGTAGCTGCTTAATAAATGTGTATCCGTTTTTTTAAATTGTTCATTTCAATGCCTGTTCCTTTTTTTTTTTTTTTTTTGAGTTCACTTTGTCTACCTGGAAGTTATCTTTAACTGTATCTCAGGGAACTTGCAAACCTATAAGCCAAATTTTTTACGTCCTCAAATCTTTTCAAATCTCACGGCAATACTAGGTATTACAACGGTGGTGACCTCACTTTTAATCCTCTTTTCAGGAACAACGTGACTATGTTCCTGTGCTTTTCCAAAGAGCAAGGATTGCAGTTGTCTCTTGAACCCATCTTCCTGCCCAGCCATTCACATTGTTCTCTGAAAGCCCACCTCTGTCCTTGGAGTGTGCTCTCAAGTAGCTTAAAGGAAGTCACTCTTCAGAGAGAAAAATAAATTATGAGACCAAAACAAGAATCCAAAGACCCTGACGCTCTCAGTAAAGTATATGGATCAATTCTGCTAACCATAGTTGGATAATCTCCGGAAAATGGAAACATTAATAGAAAAATAGACCCTGGGGGCTGGTGCGGTGGCTCATGCCTGTAATCCCAGCACTTTGGGAGGCTGAGGCAGGAGGATCACTTGAGACCAGGAGTTTCAGGTTGCAGTGAGCTATGATAATGCCACTGCACTCTAGCCTGGGCAACAGAGCAAGACCCTCTAAAAAAAAAAATTAAAAGAAAAGAGAACAGTTTTTAAAGCCAGCTGTGTTGTATATATGATCTTGGACTAATTACCTCACTATTCAGAGTTCCGATTTGCTCTTCTGTAAAATGGGAATGAAGAGTACCCAGTTCATTGGAAGGTTGGGAAGACTGACTATATTATTGGGTTAGTATTGATAGAAATTATGAATGTCTGCTCTGGGATCAGATACTGTACTGGGCTGAATAATATCCCATCAAAAATCACGTTTTTGTAGAACCTTAGAACCCAGTCTGACCCTATTTGGAAATAGGGTCTTTGTAGATGTAATTAGTCAAATTAAAATGAGGTCATACTCTATAACAGTAATAAAAACACCCAGTAAACAAATGTTGGCAAGGATGTAGAGAAATTGAAACCCCGTGAAGTGCTGGTGGGAATGTAAAATGGTGTAGGTGCCATGGAAAACAGAATGGAGGTTCCTAAAAAGTTAAACATAGAATTACTATGTGATCCAGCAATTCCACTCCTGGATGTATACCCCAAAGAATTAAAAACAGGGATTTGAACAGATATTTGTACACCAATGTTCATAACAGCATTATTCTCAACAGCCAAGAGGTGCAAGCAGCCCAAGTGTCCATCAACAAATGGATAGATAAACAAAATGTCTGCATGCAGACAGTGGAGTACTATACTGCAATGAAAAGGAATGTGATTCTGATGCATGCTACAACCATGGATGAGCCTGAAAAACATGCTAAATGAAATAAGCCAGACTCAAAAGGAGAAGTATTGCATGATTCCGGTTATATGCGTTGCCTAGAATGGTCAAATTCATAGAGAAGGAGAGTAGAGTAGAGGTTACCAGGGGCTGGGGAAGAGGGCAATAGGGTGTTATATTGCTCAGTGGGTGCAGAGTTTCTGTTTGGGGTGATGAAAGGGTTTTGGAAATAGATAATGGTGATAGTTGCATTGTGAATGAAATCAATGCCACTGAAGTGTACACTGAAAAAGGGTCAATGGTAATTTTTTATATGTATTTTATCACAATAAAAAAATAAAGAGGTCATACTGGATTAGGGTGGGCCATTAATCCAATTACTGGTGTCCTTACAAGGGGAGACACAGGGAGCAGAGAATGCCTCATGGAAATGCAGACAGAGATTGGAGCGATGTGTCTAACTAGCCAGTGAACACCAACATTGCAGGAACCACGGGACGGAGAGGGGCCCGGAACAGGAACCGCCCGCGCCAACATTTTGATTTCATTCTTCTAGCCTCCAGAACCATGAGAGAATAAATTTGTGTTGTTTAAAGCCACTCGGTTTGTGGCAATTGGTTACCAGGAAGTTGATGCAGGTGACCTGTGTTTAAATCCTAGCTCTGCCACTTACTTGCCTCGGTGGGGGTAAGTCACAACTTCTCCGAGCCCCAGCTTCCTCAGCTGTAAAATGGAGCTAATGGTACATACTTTACAGGGTTATTAGGAAGATTACATGAGATACAAATGTAAACTCTTCACACAGTGCTTGGTGTGTAGTAATCACTCAAAAAATGTGGGAGTTATCAATGACAATTGACAATAATGAGTAACACCGAGAAAGGAAAATTCACTGGGCAGAGGCTGGCTCAGTGAGCCTCTGGGCCAACAGGACTTGTTTGAAATTCAAAGGGATTTACTTTAAAGAAGATTTACTCTCCCATTCTGATTACAGAAAAAAAAAATATGGGGGAAGTGTGTGTTATTTGAGTTACAATCGCTGAAACGGATGTGAAAGTTGAATGATTTCTCAGGCTCCGAGAGGTTTAAAGAAATCGACAAGCTCATCAAGCGCCCCCTCTCTCTGGGACACCTACCCGTGTGCCCACGTGGGCTGTCACACTCAGGAGCAGAGAGCTGGGTTCTTCCACTGCAATGGTGCCCTTTCTGCCCTGCGGCCAGGGGACCGTACCTCAGCTGCACAGGTGTGGGCCGTCCAGGTGCCCCGTGCAAATTACAGACTCTGCAGGGAAGACTCGCAAAGCCAGAATGGCTTGCGGGAAGACTAAAGAGGGAGTGTATTTGATTTCATTTGGTGATAAATGGTGGGAAAATAATCCAGTTTTCAAAAAGCAGTCCCACAGTCTTGACATAGTATAAACTGGAGTTTAATCTATGAGAGCGAGGGAGGCATTGGACATGGATTGGGTGAGCTGGTAACAACTGTTGTCTATCGCCTGTGGTTGGATTAGCTGTTCTCCCCACCAACACATTTACTGTCTCCATCGGCTCTGACATGCCTACCTCTTCCAGGTGCTGTGTTGGACTGGTTCAATGTGCGTGCGCCCTTGTGCTTGTGACGGTTTACAGGGATGAATCCACTGGTCTGTCCAGGCCAAAGTTATATTCTTAGCACAGTTTGTTTTCCGTATCCTTGGATACAGCTTGCAAATCAGCAGATTCAACCAACCGCAGATTGAGACTATTTGGGGAAAAAACCCCAAAACACACAAATTTAAAAACAATATGGCATAACAACTATTTACATAGCATTTACATCGTATTAGGTATTCTAAACAATACAGACATGATTTAAAGTATACGGGAGGATGTGCTGTAGGTTATATGCAAATACTATACTGTGTTCTCTAAGGGACTTGAGCATCCGTGGATTTTGGTATCTGCAGGGTCCTAGAACCAATCCCCCTCAGATACTAAGGGATGACCGCTTAGTCCCTTTTGTTAATGAGCTCTATGATTTACAAGGGGTTTCAGCACAGTCATCCAACATGGTACTCAAAATGGCCCTGTGGGTCAGGGTAAGACTGGTCTTATCATCTCCATGTGGCATGTAGGGACTCCGAGTCTTGACTTGCCAGGTTCGAAACAGTGGTTGGTAGTTCTTGAACGTGTCCAGAAACAAGGTGGGCTTCCCACAGTGAGAGCCGTAGAGGCCAGAAGGCAGGCCATAAATCCTTCTCCTGAGAGTAGAGAGAGGGCGCAGGCCAGGCCAGGTGAGGGCTGGCGGGTCAGAGCAGATGGGTAGGTGTTGGTGACCTGGGGAAGTGGGCAGACCAGAAGGCAGTATTAATTCCTGAGGCCCGTTTTCCACACTGGAGGTGGGGGACTTTTACTTTCCCAGCGTGGATCTTCGAGAGCAAGTTGAGTCCACCACAAAGCAGGGACAGCGCAGGAGTCTGGGGCCCCCGAGCCCTGGTCTTTTGATGACCCACCAAATACTGCCTGCCCGACACCCTACTGCCTGCCCGCGCGGGCCCATTGCCTGCACCAAGCTCTCCAGGACTTCCCAGACTAATATTGTCTATCACATGTTATTGGACATTGTGTATTGAATTGCTTGCTAACTGTTCCACAGAGAGCAGCCTTATTTGCCTGTTTTTTTTTTCTTTCTTTTTTGCTTTAATTGCTCTTAGGATAAAACATAAACTCCTTAACACGGCCACCAGGCCCCAGCCTTCCACTCTGGCAACCTCTGGCTGTGACACCCTTTCCTCTCGACTGCAGCCAAACTGGCCGTCTTGCGGTACCACTTGGCCTTGCTTAGACTCATCCTTCATCTCTTAGTTTAACGCTTTCCTGAATCACTCTGGTAGGATATCTGCCTTTTACTTTTAAAAAAAATGTGCCATCTTAACTACTTTTAAATGTATAGCTCAGTGGTGTTAGGTGCATTCACATTGTTGTGCAACCAATCTCCAGAACTCTTTTCATCTTGCAAAACTGAGACTCTGTACTCATTCAACAACAAATCCTTCTTCATCCTCTCCCTAGCCCCTGGCAACCACTATTCTACTTTCTGTGTCTATGAAGTTACTACTCTAGTTACCTCGTGTAAGTAGAATCGTACTTTGTCTTTTTGTGATTGGATTATTTCACTTAGCATAATGTCCTGAAGGTTCATCCATGTTGTAGCATATATCAGAATTTCCTTCCTTTTAAAGTCTGAATAACATTCCATTGGATTTATATACCATGTTTTGTTTATCTACAATGCTTGGACACTTGGGTTGCTTCTATCTTTTGGCTATTGTGAATAATGCTGCTAGAACATGTGTGTACAAATATCTCTTTGAGACATTGCTTTCAATTCTCTTGGGAATATACCCAGGAGTAGTATTGCTTGATCATATGGTAATCCTATGTTTAATTTTTTAAGAAACCTCCATATTGTTTTCTATAGTTGTTGAACCATTTTACATTCCTACCAATAGTGGACAAGTGGGATTCCCACCATCCTATGGATGGGATTAGAGCTCTTATAAAAGAGCTTGAGGAAGCAAGATTGTCTTTTTTGCTTTCCCATCTTTCCTGCCATGTAAGGACATGGCATTTGTTCCTTTCCCCCTTCTGCCACGAGAGGACACAGCAAGAAGGCGCCATCTTGGAAGCAGATAGTGAGCCTTCACCAAATCTGCTGGTGCCTTGATCTTGGACTTCCCAGTCTCCAGAACTGTGAGAAATAAATTTCTGTTGTTTATAAATTACCCAGTCTAGGTATTTTGTTATAGCAGCAGGAATAGACTATCACGGAAGGTATTCTGTTGGATTAAGTCCTAGCAACCGATAGCTTTATAATCAGGAATGTAAACTCAGTCAGGGTCGACCACTAATGCACAAGGTCAACTACCTTTCTAATTTGGGTTGCACACACAGGCACCCCTAACATTTGCAGGGTGTAAGAACAAGAGTTTACATGGAGGCCCAAGAACTATGTATCTAAATATTTTAGAAGCGGCAAACTGCTAACTAATTTTTTATCCTCTACTTTGTCAAATACATTGTCATTAACAATCAAATTAAAAGATCTATGTAAAGCTGCGGTTTTTATTTGACTAAATGTTGGCAATATATCAAAGCCAACTGAATTTAACTATTATCGTGCATGTCAGAGTTTTCTAATAAGCTTGAGGTGTTTGGACCAGTAATAAATAAAGGTGTACGTAATTCATAAGCATTATATATTCTATAACATTTCCCCCAGGTCTATTAAATTGACAAAATTGTATATATTTGTGGTATATAATGTGATGTTTTGATATATACATATATAGTAAAATGGTTAAACTAATTAACCTATCAATCATGTCGCATATAACTCTCTTAGTAATTTTTAAGTATACAATGCATTATTATTAACTATTGTCACCATGCTATACAATAGATCTTCAGAACTTATTCTTCCTGCCCAACTAAAACTCTGTCCCCTTTGACCAACATCTCTCAATATCTCCCTTACTCCTTAAGACTCTAGGAACCCACCATTCTACTCTCTGCTTCCATGAGTTCAATAGTGCATAACATTTATTTTTCTTATTTTTGTTTCAGCAAAATCATAATTTTGTTATAGTCATAATTTTTGCATAATTTGTGTTGTATGAATATTAATGATTTTTAACAATATGACTATATTTTTATCACAAAATCTAATGAAAATTCAGTTGACCCTTGAACGACATGGATTTGAATTGCCTGGGTCCACTTATATGTGGATTTTCTTCCACCTCTGCTACCCCTGAGACAGCAAGACCAACCTCTCCTCCTCTTCCTCCCCATCCTTAGCCTACTTAATGTGAAGAAGATGAGGGTGAAGGCCTTCATGATGATCCACCTTCCACTTAGTGAATAATAAATATATTTTTTCTTCCTTATGATTTCCTTATTAATATCTTCTTTCCTCTAGTTTATAATATTATAAGAATATAGTATATAATACATCTAACATACAAAATATGTGTTAATCAACTGTATATGTTATCAGTAAGGCTTCCAGTCAACAGTAGGGTGTGAGTACTTAAGTTTCTTGGGGGAGTCAAAAGTTGACTGTGTGTGGGGGGACTGGTGCTTCTAACCCCCAAGTTATTCAAGAATCAACTGTAAATGTTAAAAAGTCAAAAATTAAAATGATTTTTTGCATGTTTTCAAAATTTTTCTTTTGAAAATTCAAAATTATCAAAAGCAAAATACAAGTTATAATTAAAATGTCTAAAAGTTTCAAAATAAAAACGATTTAAATAGAGAAAATATATGTAATTTCTTTGATTGAAAATTTAATTACCTAACTCAATGTTTTTATAAAAATAAAACTATTTGCTATGCTAGCATTCTATATCCATCCAGTTGCCAGTGTTAAGAATCAGTGTCGCTGAATCAGTTCCATGGTATTTATACTCCTACAAATATACATTTGTAAATTTAAGAGTAAGATGACTTTAATATTATAGAATGTTTCTCAGCTGTCATGTGCAACAGTGGGAAAAAATCATGCTAATTTATGAGTAGCTTTGGAATCCCTAATTGGAACACAGAGAGAAGCAGGAAATGATACCTTGTTATGCAACAATCTATGGCATTTATGCAGCCTGAGAGGAAGCTTTTGACAAAAAGTCTGTGGTTGGTTTACCTTTCACTTAATATTTTTGCTTCTCAAGTTCTCCCAGCACTTTGAGGGAGGGTGTGTTGTAGATGTTGGCAGTGATAAAAATCCACAGATGTTGTCTATGGCCATACCACCCTGAACCTAACTGATCTCCTTTGATCTAGTGAAGCTAAGCAGAGTAGGGCCTAGTTAGACTTGGATGGGAGACACAGATGTTGATAGCACTGGGACACAGTCATTTTCTGAGGGAACAAGGCAGAATAATGGGGAGGCACTCTCCTGGGGCCTGAGTGGGGTTAGTAGGATGCTGTGTGGGGCTCTCCCACAGTGGGCTGGGCAGGATTCTCTAGCTGGGACCTTCCGCCCATACTTCTGAGGCTGCATCTACAAAGCTCTGATATGCATTTGTACCCATGCCAATTGCTTTTCTAATTCGCATAGTGAATGTTGGAAATGGTGTTCAATTGCTGATATCAGTGGCTTGTTGATTAGCTTGACCAGTGCTAAAAATGGGCTCCTGGTGAAATTATAGGTACTCAGCATTTACGTGTTGGTTGGAATGTTTTCGAGACTCCCTAACTTGCATGAACAGAGAGTTAAGAATGTAGTGAGACTCATGGCTTGTATCCATGGGAATGGTTCCTGAGGCTTGATTCTGAAGGAGTCTAGAATATGCCACCCTGACATATCTTACTTTGGCAGATATTGAGCTTACTTTGGTTATTTTGAGCTGAAGGCAAATGAGAACCAGCAGACATAGGAAGGGCTCTCTGCCCTCTCCCTATGTACCTAAAAGCAGGGCATAAATTTCCCAAGAAGAAGGTGCCTTCCTTGTAGTAGGAATAGATGAGCAACCCTTATCACTGGAGATGGGGAGTTGACAACAAGATGAATTTACATAAACAGGCCTTTCTAAAATAACCATTATCTTCCATTAGTTTTCCCCTCATATATTTCCTGGTCACCTTCCCATAATTTATAGTCCCTAGTAGCCCAAACCTCCTTTCCTTTGCCTGGTCATTTCTCCACAATTTATCAACCTTTGTTAGAATAGTATATAATCCCCTGAGGGTAAATGCTTCTTTGGGTTTTCACTTCTTTCCTGTGAAGCTGTTACCTAAACTTTGGCACTTGTCCCCGAGGCTGCATCAGAAGAAAGAAGGCTAGTGGCTTGTGGAGAAAAAAAGAGAAGTTTATTAATTTGCCAGCAAAGAAGAGGTTGGCAGACTCCCGTCTCAAAGTACTAGCATCCTCCTTCTAAGCACAAGCACAGAATTTTCAAAGGTTCTGAGCAATTCCATCTTGGCTAAAACAGTCTCATGCCCTCTCCTGGGATTTTTCTCATCTTCAGTTAAGATAATCTCTATGACCTCCACCCAGACAGTTCCCTAGAGCCATCTCCTGTGGCACAAAGAACAAAAGACATCCCCCTGCCCCTCCTGCCCGCTGGCCTGAGGCAGGGGTGCAGGTCCTACTTCTCCCAAAGGAGGGGGAATGTTTTAAAGAGACCTACAACATTTTTTGCCTTTTTAAAAAATCCATTTCTTCTGTTATATATTGCCCTCAGTCAATATTACTCTTCCATATCTATGGGAGGAGGGCAACAACTTCATTACAAAGCCCCTGTGCATGTAAAAATAACATCAATAAAAATTGTATGCCTTTTCTCCTGTTAATCTGTTTGTATTAGTTGAAGTCACAGGCCCCAAAGAAGGTAGAGAAAATTTTTTTCCTACCAAAGAGGGTAGAGAAAATTTTTTTCTTCTCCGACATGACTTTTTCTTAATTTAAAACTTTAACTTAAATGGCTCAAATAAATTGTTTCAAACTCTCTGATAGTCATCATCCTATGGAAAACTCCATGAATTTTTGCACAGAAGGACTAGATATTTGATGAGCTCCAGTGACCGAATAGTCTGCAGAGCCCCATGGTGTTAGCTAGCAGGCAATGACTGCAATTGTCAAAGGCTTTGGCAATGAGAGTCAGGTGGACAGTAAGCCAGGCTGGCTCTTGTGCGTTATAGCGTATCTGGGCTTGGTATTCTGCGTTGCTTTTAAGC
Source organism: Mirza zaza (assembly GCA_008750895.1). Classification (NCBI taxonomy): domain Eukaryota; kingdom Metazoa; phylum Chordata; class Mammalia; order Primates; family Cheirogaleidae; genus Mirza; species Mirza zaza. The sequence continues at coordinate 36,306 of VSMD01082449.1, forward strand.
ATTCCCGTATTGACAAAAGATCCTGCTTTGCCACAGCCTAGACAATCACTGGCACTGACAACTGATGGCTACAAGCTCTAGATAGTGCCAGGGGGTGATTTCCTCTCCCAGTGCCAAAGGCTAAATTTCTGGGCCCCCAGCTCCTGCAGGGACAGGATTGTGTCTTGGTCACATGAGCATCCCCAGGCCCTAGCCCAGTGCAGATTTGTAATGTTACAATTGGACAAATTTGACCTTGACTCCCATCTAACCAGCAGCCCTCTCACACCTGTCTGCTTTTCTCTCATGGGAGCAAAAAACCCCTCTGCTGCCCTCGTTCTCTCCATGGCCCAGGACAGAGCCCATGCAGACCTGCTTACTCTCATCTCCTCTTCTCTAGGTGAAACTTCCACCTTCTGGGTAGCTGAATTCAGCTAGGAAGATAGCAATCTGATAAAAATAAAACATACTGAAGCTTCACCCTTCTAGGGGAATATTTGCATTTTAAATGGGAGTTTGTTGTTGGCAATACTTTGCTATGTTGGTCAGAGGGACTTTTGAGCTTGGGGAACTTCCTTCTGCCCCTTATCTAACTGGGGCTGTTGGGATTATAAATGAACCTACCCACACCTGCAGCTGCACTCAGGGCATTGGCAGTGGTGTTGGCAGCACTAAGGAACTTACTAGAAATTCAGGCTCTTGGGCCCACCTCAGCCTACTGCAGCAGAGTCTGCTGGGTCGGAATCTGTACTTAAATCAAGTTTGAGACCACCCAAGGCTCCACCCTGTCTTCCCCAGGGGCGGCTGAGGATGTACTCCTACAGGCAGTGTCTTCCTTTCTCACTTGACCTTGCCCTAGAGCTATGAACTTTTTATATCAGTAGTGTTCAAATGTCACTGTGCCTCAGATTCATCAGAGGGCACTTGTTAAAGATGCATATCCCTCCGAGAGTCCAATCCAGTAGGTCTGGGATGAGGTCCCGAGATTTGGACTTTCAACAAGTGACTCAGGTGATCTCTAGGAAGGTGGGTCCAGTTTTACATTTTGAGGAGTCTCGTCCTTAAGCTGCGCTAGCCAGGCAGGGTGCTGGAAGAAATGCAGAGCATGCATCACCGAAGCCTGCTGGCTCCACAACAAAGAAGAAATGCTGGGATGAGGCTGGAGTTTTCTGTGAAAGCCCTAAATTTAGAGCATAAAGTCCTTGTTATTTACAGAATGGATCTTCTACCTTGTCTGCCTGTTAAGGCAATATAATAACCTTACATTTCAGGGTTGGTTTAAGACAAGTGATTGGAAGTTATGTTTACCACCTGGGTATCTCTTCTCCTCTCTGCAAGAGAAATGTGACTTTTCCCCACAACCCAGGCTGTCTCCCTCGGTGGCTTTCACGCCTGCCCTGGGGACCCACCCTTGGGCTGTTCGCACTTTCTGGAGTCTGGGGAACGGCTGCTGCCTGCAGCAGATGAAAGCTTTGCAGGTGGTTGATAGGGAAGGAGATGGAATTGCATCACTTTCTTGGTCTCTTCTGAGTTATTACAGAAAGTGAAATCGTTGACTGTGGGGAATTAACTGAATAGAATGAGCCCAGAACTGAGAAAATACCTGTCCCAAGATTCTGGAAAGGAAGGCTGTAGACTGCATTTGCAGTTTGCCATTCTTTCTCTAGGGTGTTGGCTGCTGAGACAACCGGGGTGAATGTGGTCACACCCTGAACCGCACTAGCATACATACATTCATAGACAGCAGAGACAAAAACAGACCATTTGTTGGCTGTTGCTGTGTTTAAATGAGGAATCAATGAATGTGTCAGGATTGTTCATGCTGCAATTCTGGAGATTGTGGTAGCTTCTTAGGCTTTGGGAGACTTTGGGAAAAAGACTGTTGAATATTCCAGAATGTGTGTTCTATTAGGAATGTGGTGATTGCAACCATGTGCGATGTAGCAGTTCTTTCACCTGAAGAGAGGACCTGGGAGAACAAAGATTGCTAGGGAATACGTGTGCATTTGTTGTACAAATGAATACAACGATTTAATTGTGTTAATTGTTGCTTTCTAATTAAGCAAATTCCCAACATTCTGTCTCGCCCCAACATTGGGGCGAGACGCATTCATCTGTGCCTCTTTATGTCTGTCCTGTATGTCTTTTTCCTGTATGTGAGAAAGGCAGTTACTGTTTCGTGAAAGTGCCTGAAATTGTCACATTCTGAGATAGCCTCACACGGCAGGGAAAATCTCTCCCCGTCTTATTTGTTTGGACACCTCTGCCCGGTCCTTCCTTGTAAGCCCCAAATGGTGCCTTGGCCTTCGCCTTGATGGATTCATTGTGTTGATTTAAGCCAATGTGGCAGAAAATCTGATGTCATCTGCAGCTGCTACGCCGAGATTCAAAGAAGCAGCCATTAACCCTTACAAAGATCCACATGAAGGCACCGTGGCCTTTCCGATATTCTATTCCTCGGTAATCGTGGTGCGAGTCAGATTTCTGGATTGTATTTAACATTTATTGGGCACTGGCAAAGGATTTTTTCTTTTTTCTTTTTCTTTTTTTTTTTTTTTTTTAGCTCTTGAATACATTTAATAAATATGCATCTCCTGAACCCCTGCAGTGTACCAGGCAAGCGCGTCATCCGGCTATGTCTGGGGTCTCCCTCATGTCTAGGTGCCTTAGGAATCCTCCAGCCTTTGGGAAACTCTCTGGTCCATGAGTACTGTGGAAGGAATTCTACTTCGAGGGAAGCCACTGGGAACTGTCCTTGCTGCTGCTGCAGTCCCTGGCAGGTTTTAGAGTGAAAGGCTCACTCTTACACCCCAGCCGGGGAGCCCTCAGAAGGGTGGCAGGGTGTGGCTGTGGGCATGGGCAGTGATGTCTTGGAGCAGTTGCTATGGTAACAGGGATAGTATCTGGGACCCCATAGGACCCATCTTAGATATCAGGAGCACTGCCCCAGATATTGATCTCTTATATTAAAGTTTTTGGATACCCTCAAGGGCTATATATTTTCTCGCATATGAAAGACAATTCTGAAGTTTATTTTAGTTTTAGAATTACTATTTTATAGACCGAAGTGACAAATTCAGAAATCTGGATCCCTCGTAAGTTTTAAGTTCAATTTAAGAATCTTCTTATTCTACTTATCATTCTAAAAGCATGTTTTAACAATCATTTTTAAGGGGCCTTTGAATTATGTTTGTTCCAATTCATAAACTTAGTTAATTAAACTCCTTTATGTATTTTAAACTGCACTTATAAATTTAGCATATTACATTTCCTTTGTAAGTACTTGACAAACCTTTTTAAGCATTTAAGTAATTTTATAAATATAATAAATGTATGAATATGGTGGACCTTAAGTACTCTTATATGTTCCAATAGTGTATAAGCACTTAGTAAGATTTCAGCTTAACATCATAAGCTTAAATCAATTACTCAACTACTCATTCTAAATTGGAGTTACAAAGCTGAACTGTTACTTGAGCTGGCTACATTACCTTAAACATTGCAAAATTTTAAGACACCAGCTATATCAGTTGACTCCCTAACACAAAAGCATGAGCAGTTTCCATACTAAATTCTAAATCTTCCTGGGATTGCATTGACCCGCTAAGCCAACAGTTGTGTGCTTCAAGCCATTCTGGGGCAATGTTCTCAGACACCCGATTCATGAAGACGGGAGTTCAGCTGGAACACCGTGGGAGTTCTTATTGTGGACCTTGGTGGAGCCCAGGGGCCCTGTGTGCAGCGGTGACAGGGACCCTAACTGAGACAGCCCAGCTCCTTTGTTCCCACATAGACATCCACGGCCTACTTGAAGAAGTCTGACATGTCCACCAGAGTGATCACTTGATTGGATTTTGTCTTTCTTTGGCTCTTAAGGTAATAGAAATGTCTTTCCCGTCTAATTCCAAAGGACCTTCGAATGGAAAGTAAACCTGCATTCTTTCTCACAAAACGTTTCCCTCTTAGGACCACGCAGCTCCCACAAGTATTAAAACATGCTCTGACTTCTTTCTGTGTATCTCTTGGCTTTGCCTAATTGTTTGAGGTAGGGGCCAAAACCTCCCCTCTGTTCTCTGAGGTTCTGTTGAAAATGAACTGACAAGGGTTCAGACGATGGTTAGTAAATAGTTCTCTTTGGGAGTTGAACAGACAATGGTTTGGGACACAGTGTGTCTGGACTCTAGGTGTGGTGTTTACTTTTCAGTCTCCTCCTCTGTGATACGAGTTTTAATTTTCTCTGGTTAATGAAATTTCAGAGAAGGGATAGAAAGCAGTTGTGTTTCTTTTTAGGGCTAGACAAGGGAACTTTAGAGAGCAGCCTCACCCTGTGCTTTGGGAGAGACAGAGGCTCGAGAACAGGGGTGTGGGGGTGTGTGGGGAATGGGCGGTCAGAGAGCCCTTGAATCTGCTTCATTAGTACGGCATGTCAAAGCACTGCATTTTGGGGTGTCTTTTCCTGAGCCCCAACACTGATTGGACCGATAACTGACGATTCGGCCATAACTTTCATTCCACAGACACATCCTGCTAAAAATGGAATAATATCAGGCATCCCTAACCTAGTGCCTGCCTCCTAGCACATGTCCGGTCAATAGCGGTTATTATCATTTGAGATTTGTGACCACGGTCCCCAAACCATTCAAAGCGTCCGGTGGTGACACAAGGCCCTCAACAAATGCTGAAAAGTAGACAAGGTATAAAAAAGGAGAGCTAGCCCTGAATGGTAGACGTAAGAACTCAACAAGAAAAAGGGAATGGATAAAAGGGAGAAAATAGGCAGAAAATCACCTATAACCATATAGAGATATTTATATTTAGTAAAATATTTTCAGCTTCAGCTTACACAAAAAAACCAGCGAAGCATCCAGTTGAATACACGGATGTGTCACTGCAGGGAGACGATGATTCACAGAGAGATTTTCTTCATAAAGAAATAGAGCCCAGCCTATTCAAACGCAGCTCCATTTAATGCAACGCTGCATTGAAGAGGGCTCCTTTTCAAGGGGCTACTATTAGAAGCAAGATTATTATCTTCTGCATTTAGATGGCGTGCTGACTGGGGCCATAGCACCGGGGCACTTAGGCGCTCCCATTATCAACGCACGGTATAATCTTTGGAAGTTTAAAAATAGCTTTCGCAACCTTTCATGGCTTCCCTCGCACAGGCAACGGCCGTGTGCTGGGGAGAATGTCCCGCCCCCTGCCGGGAGGGACACTGTGTTGGAATCTTGCTATCATGTTGACCCTAGGGGGTCTGGGCTGCAGGACCACCCCTGGAGGTATGGCCCTGTTGTAACAACATCCTTTGAGACCACAGGTACGCTAGAGTTTAGAGGGAAACAATGTCCCGGCGACCTGGTTCCTGTTCCCACCATGACATTTGGCGACTCATTTATCCTCTCTAGGTTAGGTAACCAGTTAGGGACATTGTGTGGTTCAAATTTCTGCTTTTTTTTAAAAGTTCAGTTCGCTTAATATCTATATAGCGAGCGCCTACTACGTTCAAGCGTTCACACTAGGTGCTAGGAAGAGAAAGAGGAACAGGAACTTCTCTGCCCTCTGGTGGGCGGGGGGGCAGGAGAGGGACACAGGACAGGTCCCTGCAGTGTGATTCTCAGTTCTGCCTCTGCAACAGAGGTCTCCAGAGCACATGCTCACGGGAGGCCACGTGTGTCTCGTGCATGAGAGGAGGCTCTTGGGGACCTTGGCACACAGAGATCACGTGTCCTATCTTTAGTGGGGGACTGTGGCTCAGCTCCAGCTGTTGCCGGGCAGGAGCGCAGGCCCAATGTTGCCAGATCTTCCCATTTCTTTTTTTTTTTTTCTTTTGTACTGCATGATTATTATTATTATTTTTTATTTCGGCATATTATGGGGGTACAGATTTTAAGGTTTCAATAAATGCCTTTCCTCCCCTCCCCCCACAAGTCTGAGTTTCCAGCATGAGCATCCCCCAGATGGTGCACATCTCACTCATTATGTATGTATGTACCCATCCCCCTCCCCCATCCCCCCTGCCCAATACCCTATTACTGTAGTACCTATGTGTCTACTTAGGTGCTGCTCAGTTAATACCAGTTTGCTGGTGAGTGTATGTGGTGCTTGTTTGTCCATTCTTGGGATACTTCACTTAGTAGTCTTCCCATTTCTTAAAGGGAGTCTGAGGTCTGGATTTTTATGGGAGCTATCCTATTTTTTCAATGTTGGGGAACTGTGCAAGCCAACCCCAAATATATTTGCGAGCTAGGTGTGGCTTAGAGCCACCAGGAACCTCATGTCTAGATGCGGAGAATGACAGAAGAATGGGATGCTTTGCTTCAGTTTTTTTGTTAGGCATTAGGCATGGTTTCAGTCACTCATTAGAAAAAACTTTCTGATAGAACGGTCCAAAGATTAAAACTTAAACAGGATATTTTCTGAGTGCTAACATACATTTGAGTTGATTCTGGATGATGGTGGCTGGGCATGCGTGAGAGGATGTCTAATAAGAGGATCTTCCCAGGGCAACCAAGAGCAGCAGAAGAGAGAAAAATCCACGAGCAAGGGACAGCTAGGGTGTGGCCAGTTCATGGCAGCCTGAGCAGAGAAGCACAGAGCCACCATGAATGACGGTGGAGCCCTGACGTCCGCAGGTGCCTGTCCCCAGGGGGTGGCCACTGGCCCTGCCGTGTGCTCCAGATGGGGCCCAGCGCCTGTGGCTGTCCAGACAGACCTGTGCTGTCTAAGATGATGGCCATCAGGCACATGTGGCTATTTACATTTAAAATAATTAAAATGAAATGAAATGAAACATTCAACCCCTTCGTCACATTTGCCACATTTTAAGTGCTCAATGGCTGCTTGTGTTGAGCGGCCCCCGAATCAAAGAATGCAGAGAACACGTCCATCCTTCCAGAAAGTTCTACCGGGCAGCACAGATTCTTATAGTTCCTTGGGCTCCTTACTTCCTGAGTCTCCTTGACTGAGCTAACTGGACCTGTCTCTCTCCTTTGCCACTGGAAGGTCTTCCTAGTCCAGTGACTTTCAGGGTCCTTCTGAGCCTCGTGTCCTGTGAGAAGCACAGGTGTGCGTGTTTTGAGCTGTTTGGGGTGAGACTGGGCTCCAAGGTGGTCCTCCCCATTTATTTATTTACTTATTTAATTTTTTAAGAATTGTGGGTAAAATACATGTACCATAAAAGTTACCATTTTAGCCATGTGTAAGTATACAGCTCAGTGGCATTAAGCACATTTGCATGGTTGTGCCACCATCACCACTATCCATCTCCAGAACTTTTTTCATCTTCCCAAATGGAAACTGTGTACCCATTAAACAGTAACTCCCTCTTCCACCTCCCTCTAGACCCTGGAAACCACCATTCTACTCTTGGTGTCTATGATTTACACTACTCTACGTACCACATGTGAGTGGAATCATACAGTATTTGTTTTTTTTGTGTCTGGTTTCTTTCACTTAGCATCATGTCTTCAAGGATTATTCATGTTGCAACATGTGACAAGATTTCCTTCTTTTTGGGGGTGGGTGGGTTGGGGTCTCATTCTTTTGCCCCAGCTAGAGTGGCATGTGGCATGATCGTACCTTACTGCAGCCTCAAATCCTGGGCTCAAGCAAGCCTCCTGCCTCAACCTCCCGAGTAACTGGGGCTACAGGCATGTGCCACCACACCCGGCTAATTCTGTCTGTTTTCAGTAGAGACGGGTCTCATATTTGCTCAGGCTGGTCTCGAACTCCTGACCTCAAGTGATCCTCCTGCCTCAGCATCCCAGAGGGCTAGAATTTACAGGCGTGAGGCACTGTGCCTAGTTGATTTCCTTCGTTGTTAAGGCTGAATAATATTCTGTTGTATGCAGGTATCCCATTTTGTTAATCCATTCATCTGTCAATGAACACTTGACTTGCTTCCACCTCTTGGCCATTGTGAATAATCCTGCTATGAACATGGGTGTACAAATATCTCTTTGGCTCCCTGCCTTCAGTTGTTTTGGGTATACTACATACCCAGGAGTGGAATTGCTGGATCCTATGGTAATTCTATGTTTTTTTGGGGGGAAACCATCATACTCTTTTCCATTGTGACTGCACCATTTGCATTCCCACCAGCAATGCATAAATGCATAAGGGTTTCAGTTTCTCCACATCCCCACTGATATTTATTTTCTGTTTTTTTTTTTTTTATAGTAGGTATCCTAATTGATGTGAGGTGGTATCTCATTGTGATTTTGATTTACATTTCCCTAGTTGTTAGTGCTGTTGAGCATATTTCCATGTGCTTGTTGGCCAAAGTGTTTTCATGGAACATCAGTGGCTAAACATAGGGGAAAATGCCATTTTTAAAAATATTCATACACGTGTGAAAAAAATGTTTAACCAGTAGTTTTGCTGTTTTGTATAATTTTGTTTGTATTTCTCTCATGTGGGGGCTTTACCTGGAGGACAGACTTGTTTATTTTATAGAAAACAATTTTCAAGGTCTTTGGTTAAACAGTGATAAATCGATGAGAAGTGGCAAGGTTTGAGACAGAGGGGCTGATGATCTAAAAGTTGTCATCTTTGTAGGTGTAATTATACTTCCATATATATATATATGTATATATGTATATATATACATATATATGTATATATGTATTTTTTTTCCTGGGAAAAGCTTTCCTCTCCTTAATCTTGGGGAGGTTTGGGCTGGGACTTATGGGAGGAAGAGAACTGACCCCTGAAAAATAAGGCTGAGACCAGACCTTAAGATGTAAACCTTGGGCCCAGGCTTATGGACTTGGCCACCAGCCACATGGGTGTTTACTGTAGGTTCCCGGGGCTGCAGTTACTTTTTGGTGGTGCCCTCGCTTTTCACAGTCTCAAATGTTACCATCCAGAATTAACTGCCACCTAGGGCAATTAAGGGACTGGCTTGTGCCCATGCTTGGGGTGAAGTCAGGGGAACAGCAGCTGCCTGCAGAGTCAGGTTTCAGGGCAGCAAGAAGGGCAGAGCATGGAGCAGGGCCAGATGGTGGCTTAGGTGGCAAGTGATAAGTGAGACAGATTTGTGGCACATGTGGGCTGGGGATTCCCTGGGGGTTCCCAAAGAGATCTGGGGAAGGGAACCTGGTAGAAGTCGTACTTCCTGCAGACAAGCACAGCGCGGCTGGTGCTGGGACGGTGTGGGTGTGAGAAGAAAGTGCGATGTTGTTTTGTAGGTCTGACACGTCTGTGTTCCACGTCCCTTGCGAGGTCCACCTTAGGGCTGGCTGCTCTGGGGCATCCTTCCCATTTGCCGGCGCCCACCCGCCCCAGCCAGTTCCCGCTTTTTGTGGGTTGGGCACCCTAGCGGTGGGTGCGGCCATAACTTGGCTGGCCTGGAAGCCCACCCACTCCATGTTTTGGTTCTGCATGGCAGCACATTCCTCGGGGTGCTAGAAGAGGAGTGGAAAGTGTGGGGGCGGGGCCCAGAAGTACAGGCAAGGCCAGATAAAACGTGGAAAGATGCTAAAAAGAAGAGGTTCTAAAGAGGGGCTTTTACATTTCATTTTATTTACTTATTTATCGTATTAAAAGTGCCTTGATAAAGGTTGAATGCATTGGCAAGTCTTCATTTTGGTCCGAGGCTGGGCTTTCGCATCTATAAGCAAAAAGGTGAAATCAGATCTGCCGTTTTCCATCTGTCCTCCAAGTTCCGGGGTTCTGAGGAGTTCCCTGACGACCTCAAAGGAGGAAGCTCAGCAAGCCTTTAACCAGAGGAACTTCACTCTCCTGACTTTCACGAAGGTTTCATTTTAAGAAAGGGTTTGGAAACCAAGAGCCACATACCCTCTAGGCTCGTTACGGGACCACACTGCCTATGGTGCACCATGAATTAACTTATATGTTTTACAAATGTTACAATTATCATGTGAATAATACAATTATTTTGTATTTACTATCTGTGAATTGATTTGCAGAATATTCAAAAAGCATACACATAAACATTAAAAAATAACCTGAGATTTGACTTCCCTTTTTTTGGTATTAATTTTTCTTCTTCTTTTCTGCAAGACCACCTCAGGTTCACCAGTCTCATTGTTCTCACCGCTGTGATATATGCCAGAAAAAAGGCACAAAGGAAAATCAGCAAAAAGAAAAGGTGCACAGGATAAAGTCTGGGGGAAACCAGGTACAAGCTTCCAAGAGTCCTCTCCCAGTGGAGTCACACCGAATGTGCTTAGTTCTTCCAGCAGCAAGTTGTGAGGACACACGTACAATGGTGTCTACCAGGGAAGCTCATTACCCACTCAGCTTCCAGGATTTATACTGCAGGATTGTCACATAGGCACCTTTTCACTGGTGCATTCCAAAATCCCAGACTCCCAGAAGGAAAGTATAATATAATCCACATTGTCTAAGCAGTTCGGGCGTGGTGAGCCACTCTTACCAGGGAGTGGTGGGGACCCTTGGAGATGCAAGTTCCCAGGTACCCGCCAAGGCCAGCAGTCAAGCTTGCTTTGCTGACTCTCTTCTGCATACTCTTCTTCTCCTTTGCCTCTTGTCTCCTCCTGGTTCACTTCTTTCTTTCTTTCTTTTTTTTTTAAACAACATACTAGAAGCCTCAAAAAATGTCAGCATCCTGGATTTCCCTCCACCTCTGCAAGGCCGTGTTGTCCTGTGTATACAGACAGCACTACTCCCTCTGGGGAAGGATGGCTTCAGCAGCGAGACCAGGTAGGAGCCTGATGCTGGAGTTCAGATGTGAGGTGACAGGCAGGACCATGGGGATGGTACCTGGATGGACAGGGCAATCTGAGAGCCCCCCCAGACAAGGCTGGGTGGATGGGTCTTGGAGGATGAATTTCAGCTGGCTTTCCCCATAAATGCAGCATGTCCCCAGGCTGTCTTCCCTGACCCTAGGTTGATGTGTGTTCATAAAAAGTCAGTTCTTCTCCTTTTCCCCAAATAACATATAATAGATCCTCAACCCAGCTAGATTTGACTTTTGCATTATTCTGTGCTATCTATGTTACGGTCTAATCTTCTCGTGTAGTACTTTAAACACGGCTATCAATTTCCATGTATTTGGAAATAAGGAATTAGTGTCTTACTGAATGCAGAAGATCTTATCTTCCTTTATGAGGAAAAAATTAATTTTAATACAATCTTCACATTCAGAAACTGACATAAAGGGGCAGTAGTAAAAAAGTATTGCTTTCATTCCATTTTTATACCATTTTTGGGGATCTTCTTCCACTAGTTGAATTTTTTCCTGACTGTAAATTATACATGTATTTTAGAGCTCAAACTGAAGCCAGCTCAAGTTAGGTAGAGCAGAGAAGCCCCAGTTATAGAGCGGATGAGCTCTTTGCTTTGAGTTGGTTGTTTGATCATCCTGATGTTTGAGTTAGGTTTGGTAGGGGCAATGCCATGTTGGAGAAGTCCAAGCGTATGCCCATCAGTGAGATCCCATGCAAGGTAGGTTGAGAATTGGAAACACCTGTTTTTGATGGCTGACGCTTGTCCTGATGGCTACTCAGAGGAGGTGCGTTCCACAAAAGGCACGCCAAAAAGGAGGAACGAGGAAATAAGAGAGGGAAATGGTATTAAAAGTCTAAATCAAGGAACCCAGCTTAACTAATTATTCATAAATGAAGAGCCTAAAATAAAAAACTTATTGGACAACTATCTCCACTTAATCCTTTAACTGATGATGAATACAATCATTTCTATTTATTTTTGGGCTTTTGACTCTCTTGTTTATATGACATCTGTTTTAAAGTCTCTCCTAATTCAAATTCAATAAAGTAAAATTACCTTGAGAAATCGATTTCGAGAATTTGAAAAGTTGGCCAATTCAGTGTTGATTCAGTTTCTTTAATTCAGGAGTTCTTTCTCTCTCTCTCTATGTATGTGTGTACATACACACACACACACACACACTCACACACCTATTGTAGACCCTTTGTTAGGCAAATAAAATGTTTGGACCCCTTCTTAGAATAATGTCTTCAAGTGCATAAGATAAAATATACTGAATTATAAGGGAAACCAACTATAACTATATTAATGCGTATTTATAAAAATATTTTCAAAAACCAAATTTATCATATAGTAATATATGTGCTTCTGTATCCATGCATTAAACAACAAGATCTAGTGGCAGGTCTAATACCTACCATCATTTTAAAGTAGTAATATGTATAAATAATATTTTGTGATATCTATAACAATTGTATGCAATATGTGACTTTTATTGGCAACAAAGTCACAGTTACTGCCCATACTACTGTGGTTTATTGCTTACATTCATAATAGAAGAAAAGTGCTAAATTTCAGTTAGAAGCTAGTGAAAATAAAAATAAAAATTTTTCACAACTTTTGACCCCTTTGAATTCTATCTATGGGCACCCTGAGGGGTCCAAAGAACCCAAGAGAACCTTTGCTTTAGAAAATTGCAGATTCTTAGATTTTTTAATCCCTGCTTTGATAAAATATCTACTTCCTTTCTTGATATTTCTCTAACTGAAGTCCTAAGCAGAGTGTCATAAATATACATTGTACTCAATATTTAGTTAGTTATTTTACTTTTTTTTTAAAAAGAGCATTTATATATATCTTACTATGTGTCAAGTACTGTTCCAAATATGGTATAAATATTAACTAGTTAGTTACAATTATTTGCCATAAAAGTGAATTCATGCAGTATTAGCATATTTCTCAATAAACTGTGATATCTTTTTCTTGAAGGCTGTCACTACTTCTTTGCTCTTTTTGATCTTTTGGATTTGTCAAACAATCCCCACAATTTCTTCTTTTCTCACAAAATACCTTCGATACATAACTATGACATGCTACTTTATATTTGTATAGATTTTCACCATTTTCTTTGCATTCTCTCTGGGATTTGTAGTGTTTTTATTTTTTTATTTTTGGATTCCGTGGCTTGATGTCTGTTGATAGTTTTAGAAGATTCTTTGTCATTATCTCTTTGACTATTGCTTCTGCTCCATTTTCTTTCTTCTCCTCCTCTGGGACTCCAGTTATATTTATTTTAACCTTTTTATGGTTAAACTTTTTCATGGGACATATGCCCCATATGTCTCTTACACTCTTTTCTCTGTTTTCCATCCAGTTTGCTCTTTAAACTTGGAGTCTGATTTTTTTTTTTTTTACTGATTTGTTTTTCTTTTCACTAGAACTCACCACAGCTGTGTTCAATCTGCTGTTAAATGTATCTATTGAGTTCATTATTTCACTTGTATCTTTCAGTTCTAGAATTCCTACTAGATTCTTCTCGAAATACAGTCCAATTCTCTGGTGAGATTATCTGTCCTGTCTTTTCTGGAACATATTATCACAGCTCTTTCAGCTTTTGTGTCTGACAATCTGACTCTGATCAATAGTCATGACTAGTCATCTGTGGGATTGTTCCTATTGTCTGTCTTTTCTCTCGCTTCTGTTTTTTGTTGTGTCTGGTCATGTTTGGTGGCCAAAAATTATTAATAAAACACTCTAGAGGTTCTGGATGATATTCTTTTCTTCCAGAGAGGACTCATCTTGCCTACGGGAGGCAGCTAGAAGCAAGTCACATAACCTCAGTCAGTGTCCAAGCTGATCTGTGGCCCAGCTGTAAGGCTTTTTCTGCTTCTGGCTGACGCCATCTGGGGGCCTGGGACTTTGTCAGTGCCCTCCTCTTGGTGGGTCCTTTTCTTAGTCCATTTTCTGTTATTTATAACAATATACCCGAAACGGAGACATTTATAAAGAAAAGGAATTTATGTCTTGTAGTTATGGAGGCTGAGAAGTCTAAGGTGGAGAGGCTGCATCTGTTGAAGGTCTTCTTGCTGGTGGGGACTCTGCAGAGTCCTGAGGTGGCTCAGGGTATCACATGGTGAGGGGGCTGAGAATGTTGGCTCAGGTCTCTCTTCCTCCTCTTATAAGGCTACCAGTTCCTTTCCCATGATAACACATTGATCCACTATCCCATTAATTCTCTAAGTCATGAATGGATTAATCCATTCATGAGGGATCTGCTTAAAGACCCCACCTCCCAATATTGTTACCTCTTAAAGACCCCACCTCTCAATACTGCGACATTGGGGATTACATTTCGTTTTTTTTTCTATTTATTTATTTATTTATTTTTTTGGTGTATTATGTGGTTACAAGTGTTAAGGTTACATATATTGCCCATGCCCCCTACCTTGAGTCAGAGCTTCAAGCGTGTCCATCCCCCAAACGTTGCACATCTTACTCATTCTGGTTGTATACACCCATCCCTTCCTACCCCCTCTGACCCTCCCGACACCTGATAAATGTTACTCCTATATGTCCACTTAGGTGTTTGGGGATTACATTTCAACATGCATTTTGGAGGGGACAAGTATTCAGATATGGTACCGTCTCCATGACAATCTGCAGCTGCAGCATCAACCTCAGCATCAGCACAAACTGGTTGGAAATGAAAATTCTCTCTCCCCATCTTAGACCTACTCAATTATGATACAAACTCTGGGCGTGGCCCCAGGAAACTCTCCAGGTGGTTCTGACGCTGCCAGTTCCAGTTTGAGAACCAGCACCTCAGCAGCTGGGCAAAGGACAGCTCTGATGCAGGGTTGGTTCAGCTGTAAATTCTCGTCATGCTCTTCCCAAGTCCTTTCCTAAAGGATGAGTCTCCTGAGACATCAGGCTATGATTGATGGCCGGATCTGTCAGATCACAGCATTTAAATCAATGCTCATGTGTCTTGTGGCGTCATTTGGCATGCAAATATCACCTTCCCATTCGAGGATTTAAAAAGCAGACAACTTTCTGTAGGAGGCTCTCTTATTGGAGGAATGAGATTCTTTGCTAATCTGGACCTCAGTTTTATTATCTTGCAAACAAGAAATCTGCTCTCCTTTTCCAGCTCTGACTGTGCATCCATGTAAATGACTCAGAGCAACTATTAACAATATCCCAGCAATGGCACATGCTACAATTTTCTGGGATTCCCTGAGTGGTCAGATGCAGCAGCCAGAACTGTGCCAGGCAGAGTGCTTCAAATGGGAATTTTTTAGACTTGAATGTGAGGTTTGTACCCAATAGTTTCTGTGTTCCCCACGCCCTGGCTGAGTACATGTAATGGGTGCTTGATAAATGTGGGAGGATCTAGATCGGAATTAGCATATTGTCCCTACGATCCCAAACTCCTCCCAACCCAGGACGAAGCCTCAATTCCAGGGGAGGGGCTTGGCAGAATGTGGGGCTCAGTGTTGCTGCCTCCTCTGGAGCCATCATCTCTGTGCTCCATACTCACAGTGAACTGTCCCATCTCTCATACAGATGCTCTTTTGCTCTTCTTCTCACAGCTTCACAAAGTAGGTGAGGAAGGTTTTATTACGCCCATTTTACTGCATTATGGAAGCCTTGGGAAAGTTAAACATTTGCCCCAATTCACAAACTGGTGGGTGAAGGAGTTAGAAAGGAAACCCTCTTGGCCAGTGCCAGGGCACCCTCCCTCCCCACCAATCTTTGTTTTGGGACTAGACTAAGAAGGAGAAAAAAAACACACAAAGCTACTGAACTCCTGAAAAATGAGGCATGCCTGGGAGATTCTGCTCTGGGTGGCCACAGAGTTCTGAGTCACTTCTCTTCCCTGATATAGTCAAATTTACTTTTAAACACACTGAGTTGATTAAAGTGTCAGGTTGGGGTGGAGAGAGTGAGTAGGCAGAATAAGAACTGTTTGGTTCCTATATTAATTTCCTCCTTGTAGTCGGGGAAAATCCAACGGCCCAAGTTTCTGGGGAAATTTGGAAGGCTACTGCTTACTGTCACCAAGGGGAACTGTGGCTTGGCCTGCAGCAGGCTGCACGTTAGCTTCAGAGGCCAGTCTTGCACCCTTAAACGGCTGCTGGTGGAACAGCAGTGGGTCTGCACGTGCAGTGCTGTGTTGCCCGTGCATTACTGTTACTTATTTCAGAATGACCACACCCGTTAACATCTAACAATGCCTCGTTAGAATGTGTGATTGTGTCTGGTCGGTGATGGTATTATTATGTGTGTTTTAACGGAATATAGGACATTAATTCTAGTCCCTTAGACTCTTCACTATCAATTCTCTAGGTAGAATCCTAAGCCCAGCAGTCATTCCATTTGTCCTCTTATGTCTGAGTGGAGTTGTATTTCTGCTGTCTTAGGTGATCTTATTTATTTGAACATGCACACCCTCTTAACTAAAAGTCTACAGCCATTCTTGAGCGATTTGCTACAGTGTTTTACAACTGACCCTCAAAAGGTTTCTGGTTAAACCTGAATTATGCGGGATGCTTATGAAGGTGTTCCCTCTCTTCTTATCCCAGAGCACAGCTATTCTCAACCTTGAAGCACGCCCTTGGGACATCTGGTTCCACTTCTCTTCCAGGGCTTGCACTCCCCGAGAGGACATTTAGGAACATGTGTAGGATGGTTCCAGTCTTGTTTTGTCTCAGTTTGTTTTTTCTTGGGCTGTCACCATATCTGGGGCACTACAGGCATTTCCCAGGCTAAGGCCGCAGCTGCTACCACTGCATAGTTCAGTCCCATGCAACAAAAAACTGGTCAGTCCCAAATGCCAGTAGCATCCCTATCAAGGAGCACTTCCCTGAGCCTCCCTGTCCCTGGGCTGCGGGGCACCTTGAGTCTTTTCCTTTCTGCAGAGCAGTCAGACTTCCTGCCCAGAAACGCGTCTCAGCTCAGTGCACGCTCACAGGGTGGGAGGCTGAGCAGTTGTTTGTCTCAAGCTCTGTTCCTGCTCTTTGCCAGATGAGTTTGGGTCATGGGTCTCAGTTTTGTGTCCAGGCCTGGAAATCACACAAGGTCTCCTTCAATAACACAGCCCAAACCTATGTCCGAAATTCCGCTAGTGACAAGTTTTCATTACCCTGATTTTATAGCTTAGGGAAGTGGTAAAGGAAACAAAAATGAAGGGACTTGTCCTATTTCATCTCTTTCCTCTTAGTGGGGCTCTTGAGGAAGCCTTACCTGCCCACGGGACTGGCTGAGCGGAGACCACCATGGTCCCTTGGATTCTGAGACGACACCTGAGCAAAAGACCCCACCTGCCACCTCAGTTCAAACAAATGACCTGCTGGGAATTTGTGCTGACGCTGGGAGGGGTGTCTCATGCCCGTGGGCCCTGGAGCTGAAAGGTCATGAAGATAAACGCTGGGGTTGGCATTCTGGATTAGGGTTAAGACGAAGAGGCCGAGGAAATGTGCTCAGGGAGAAGGGGAACGAGCAAAGAGAGAGAAACAGGGGAGGCCGAGACAGCGAAAGTGTGGTTTTACTTTCCAGTCCCCAGTTTGGGTCCCTGGGGGGCCTAATTGTACTTCGGCTTGGTCTTGGGCGGGGCTGGGATTCCCTATTGAACCCCAACGACACCTCCCTCTTTCCCCACCCAACTTTGAAGAGGCTTGGAAAGGCTGGCTGGAGACGCCGCTCTGAAGAGGGAACGGCGTTTTATTCAATTCTGAGAACGTATGAAAAGTGTGGCCTGTGCTCCTGAAAGCATTATTTTGGCCCCATCCCCTGCTTTTTTTTTCTTTTTTTTACAGAAGAGGGCAGTCTGAGGGGATACGTGGGGAGAAATGATGTCTGGCACCTCCAAAGTTTCTAGTTGGTTGGTTTACCTGGGGTTCCTTCCGTGTGGCCGAATCTCCCACAATTTCAGACATGCTGTTGCGCCTCCCCCACCCGCCAAAGCAACATCTCCTGTCACCAGTGTTTTCTTTAAGACAAAAAAAAAACCCCAAAACACCAGTGTTACTCTCGAAGCTGGAAGTGCTGTTTCTGGAAAGGACCTTGGTCCCTAGTCCCCTGATGCTATCATACTGCAAATGCAGAACAGACACCTACTTGGAGGAGAAAGAAAAATATGCCTGTTATGTGTTTCAATACAGATGCACTTCAGATGTTGTTGTTGTTGCTATTACTCTGCATTGATGGTCTTGCCAGCCATTATGGTAGGAAGTTAAAACACCTGGTTTACATTACTGTGACTTGTATTTCAGGCGGGTTTACAGGCATTTGGGCGGGGGTATGTGCGCATGCGCAGGAGGGTGGCGTCTGGCCCACACGGGGGTTTCTGATGTTTCCCTTCTCTCTCTCCTGTTGGAGCCTCCACCAAGTCTGCTTCTCTCTTCACACCTGCTGGCCCGCACTGGTGCGTCCTCCCTCGCCAAAGGGACACAAAAAGCCGGATGCTCAGTCTTCTCTTGGCCTCTCTTCTTCCTCCGATGAGCCATCTTATTTAATCCTTCAAAGTAATTATTAATAGTAATTTAGAGGGGACAGGATGTGAGCGTGTGCAGGTGGGGGCTTTCCGGCTCTGATCTCTCTCTCCACTTTCCTCCCTTTCATGTTCTTGTCTACCTGCAAAACGAGACAGTAGGCTCCTGGATTCTGAGCCCACTGCTGGGGACTTCGGTTTTTCTTGGTTGATCACCTTCCTTTTTTGTGTTAGTCATGGCAGTGGGCGGATCGTTGGGCCAATCGATTTAATACCAGTTGGAAACCTACAGGGGGCTGCTCATGCTGCATAAGATGGAGAAGTTTTATGAGGACAGTTGTGTTTGGGGGAACATGAAAGTTTTGAGCATTTGCAGTCCTCCCTCAGCCTTGTAAACTGATTTCCCAAGGTCGTGACTGAAGAGCTCCGAGGGTGTGCGTCCAGTGACAAACCTGCAGATGGCCTGAGTCTTTTCGTTGATGACAGATAGCACCGCTCTGGTGACGATAAAGCCACCCCGTTTCTCTGCCTGCACCCCAGCTGGGTGAGTGCAGACAACCTGTTTGATGACTTTCCCCCGGGGTGACCATCCTCTGAGGGCTGGAGCAATCCACCCTAACTCCCAGCGGGGGGATTTGCTTCCCAGAAAGCAGACGTGTAACTTTATGATGGGACTGTATTTATGATGACCACCCAGGACACCCCTGCCTGGGCCTCTCTCCTGGTGAAAGCTGGATGTCAACGGTCCCCCTCTGGATTATACGGTGGCCGCTCTACGTTGTCTCTGGGCCAAGCCGGATGCAGAATTTAGAACCTCTTCAGCTTCTTCAAAAAAGCAGCAGAGACATTATGGAACGTGCACTGTCTGGGAACTGGAGCAGGACACTTCGAGTGTATCTCAACAGCAAGCAGCTTAAACTGCTCATTAGATATTTCTGTTCTTTCCAAAGTCCCTTCCATTCCGCCCAGTGCCCAACCTCTGTGGCCACTTTCTTCCTTCCCTCTGCAGCTCCACCCTACCCCATTTTTCCTGTAATTTCCAAATTCTTCACATTTTCATTATGCAGAGAAATATAATTGTGACCGAACTCATGATCAAATTTACAGACTCAAACCTATTGAACTGGCCGGGTGCGGTGGCTCACGCCTGTAATCCTAGCACTCTGGGAGGCCAAGGCAGCAGGATCGCTCAAGGTCAGGAGTTCGAAACCAGCCTGAGCAAGAGCGAGACCCCATCTCTCCTTAAAATAGAAAGAAATTAATTGGCCAACTAAAAAAACATATAGAAAAAATTAGTCGGGCATGGTGGTGCATGTCTGTAGTCCCAGCTACTCAGGAGGCTGAGGCAGAAGGATTGCTTGAGCCTAGGAGTTTAAGGTTGCTGTGAGCTAGGCTGACGCCATGGCACTCTAGCGTAGGCAACAGAGTGAGACTCTGTCAAAAAAACAACAACAACAAAAACCTATTGAACTGCTTGTGAAATAAAGGACCCTAAGTTGTTGGGACCACACCCCGAGATTGACTCAGAATCTCACTCCTCAGCCCATGTGGCTAATCAATGGATTTCTTCCTGGTAAATAGGGGACTGCCCCTAAGAGGAAACGTTTTTCCAGCTGCTATAGGAGACAAATGTCTTCTCTCTCATTATACCAGAAACCGGAAGCAAAACTAGTCATTAGAATGTTGCTTAGTTTTCAGGGAATCAGAGTGAAAATAGTTGGACGGCTCCGAGGGAGACTTCAGGCTAAGGGAAGGGCAAGCCTGGCACTTGAGCTGCCGTGCTCGTGTGTTGTTCTAATGATGGTGTGACTGTGCCCAGATTCATGGATGGGTAAACCCCAATCATCGCTTCCTTCCTGGCTCTCTTCCTGCGCTCCTTTCAGATCACCCCTCTCCACTCAATTTCTTGTTGTAACACTCTTTGTTACTTTGACACTTCCCCAATAGGGCATGCATCTGGATTTCTATTGACTTTATTTTGTATCATAATTAGTTGCTTTTTGATGGCATAGAGAGAGGCATCTTCATCTCTGAGTTAGAGTTTGCCCAGTTCTCTTGTAGAAGATACTTGTAGGGGAAGAAAGATTTCTTTTTCTCACCCATTGCTAGGTTCATGGCCAAAGCCCCTATAACAAAAGACAGAGGAACAAGAGAAAACCATACAAATTTAGTTAATGTAAGTTTTATGTGTCATGGGAGCCTTCACAAAGCAAGACCCTACGGAGCACGGGAACCTGTGTACTTTTATGCTTAGGTTTGATGAAGAATGGACAGTTGTGGAGAATTTTGATTGAACACAAGGGTGTGAGCTAATGGCAATAAACTGGGGGAAGCTTAGCAAGACCTGTTTGTTCAGATTCTTCTCTGTGTCCCCAAGTCTTCAGAGATAAGGACATTCATTTCTTCTGGCACCTCTTGAATGAGGGTGTTAGGATCTGCTTTAGGGGAGAAGAGCAGAGGTGGAGAGAGTGACCTTCCTGCTCTTGCTATTTTCCCAATTGCCAAGGTGCTATGTTTTGGCGTATCACATTCTGAACCCCATCGTTTCTTCAGAAAGCATTCTTGGCAATCACCAGTCTACTGATGGACTCACCATAGCTATTAGAACTGGGAGAAACCATTACCGAATCAGTCCTCCTCTTGCTGGGATGAAACTGAGGCTCAGAAGAGCAAAGCTACATGTCCAAGTTCACACAGTTGGGATGGAACCAGGACTAGGTTCTGGGTTTTCTGATCTCTAGTTGCTGTGTTTCTACCTTATCTCACTGTCTTCCTATTGGCATAGTTTGTGGTTGTTCTTTTCTGCAGCATCTTTTCAATTTAGACCATAAGCTTCTTGGAAACTGAAGCTGTGTGTTCTCTAGAATATAGTCAGGGTCCCAGTGGGCACCCAGTACATGTCATTTATCCATTTCAACAGGTGTTTTTAGAGCACCCGTTACATGACAGTGTTATAGTATGTGTGTATGTACTAGTGCTGGGAATGTAGAAGATGGAAAAGATGTGCTTTATTTTCTTAAGAAGCTCACCATCCATGGGAGTGGCCGTAACAGACGTACCGAGAAAGTACACATGAGTGAGCGGGAAGAGGAGAGAAATTTCATCCAGGGGCTCAGGACACTTTATGGAGAAGGTATGATGAGGGCTGGGCCTTGGGAAGAAGAATTTTATCAGAGTAGTAGGAGAGAGGAAGGCTCATTTGCAGCAGTCTGGGCACACACGTAGTGGCAGGAGAGCACGGGGTGAGGTGAGGAGTGACCCGTAGACCACTTTGGCTGATATGTGTGAGCCGTAAATGGGATGTTGAAGACTGAGATGGAAGACATTGTAGAGGCTCGCTGAGCACGAGGTTTCGAATATGCAAGAACCAGTGCAATAATCCGTTCCTCTGCCATCTGTTTGACATAGAACTTGGCCAGGACCAGGCACTCAGTGAGCGTTTGTTGAATAGATTAATAATAAATATGCTGTGGGTCTCCTGACTATACAAATTATGGTATCCAGTGGCAACATATTGTTTAAGAGCATGGACTTTGGAGCCAGGATAGGTTTGAACCCTACCTTTGCCAGTTACAAGCTGTGCAGCCTGAGAAAATTTTTTAACCTCTCTGGTCCTCAATATTCTTCATTTCTGTGAAATGTGGATGATAATCATACCTATCTCATGGGCTTGTTATGATGATTAAATTAAGTGAGTTAGTATAAGCAAAGCACTAACAGTTCAGAATGGTATTTGGTTCATAGTATATATTTTTTATTCATATTATTATAATAATTATTACTGGCTTTGTGTACTGTTACAATGGGAAAAAGCTTGTCTTCTCAAAAACATCTCCCACTACATGCCTTACTATCTGCAATTCTTCCATTAGGCTTTCTTTAAAAATTCAAAGTCCTTTATTAAAATACATATGTAATTAGGAAGCTAACTGTAGGATATTAGTCATTAACTCTTTAGCAAGAATTCAGTTGCCTAATAGAGCCCAGAGGAAATGGGCTATATAATGATAAGTCAAAGAATTAATATTGGTACAGATAAATAAGTCAGTTATCTGGAGGGGATACTTATGGAAAATGTAATTGCCAAGACTCCAGCAATGTTTTATAAACCTTATATTCTGGGCAGGCACTTCCATAAATGTTTTATAATATTTCATTTAAAAATAATCTAAACTATAAAAACATGCTCTGAAAAATGAAAGATGCACAATGCCAAGATTAAAAATTAGAGATTACCAGTATGTTATCATTTGCTGTCTGATTAATTCATTTTTGTGCAGACCTTAAATATAGTTTTACATCTTCTGTTTAATTGAAGACTATCTTGAGGTTGTAATGTGAACTGGGAGGTAGTTGCAAATGGTGTCTGTTTTTAACCAAATCTTGATTAACCAAAATTTTCTGGATATTCTGTAACTAAAATAAAATACAGAAATAAATTGGATGATAAATTTATTAGAAGACTGCTGTTGTTTTCCATAACTCAATTAAAAAATTTTATTTTCACTAAAATGCTATTGTTCTTATTGACTTTATGTTAAGTATCATCACTTTTGGTTTATAAAACTGATGTCTATTAATTGCCACTTTTATCACTTTCATGTATTAAAATTCTCTATATGTTGATTTCATATGAAAAAAGGTCTCTACTTCTAAAAAATTAAAACACCCATCAATTGGGAAAGTGGCTTTGAACTTGGGGATGGTATAAATGAGAAATAGAAAATACCTGTGATGGAGCTTCTACAGTTGCTTACAGGAGAGACACAGTGCTGCCCTCGAGCAAGGAGGGCAAGGATGCCCAAGGACGTGGGTTCAGAAGAGAGTACATCAGCTAGTATGACTGGGATGTCAAGTTTTTTTTTTATCTCTGAATATAACATTTGTGGTTTTAACTATTCCCAAGTAATACCAGAAGTACAATGACAGGTAACATGTTGCAATTTTACTGATGCATACATTTAAAAAATAAATCTGCATAAATGTGCTAATCAGAAAAATGATAAAATATTACAAGATAAAAATTGAGGCATGAACTTGAATTTTACACTTGCCACCAGACTAGAGGGGAGAGTGTGGGCAGCAAGAAGCCACTGTAGTAAGGGAACCCAGCAGATCAGGCACCCAGCTTACCTAAGTCTCTCGATTTGGCTTTATTCTCTACTGCCTTGTCTACATCGTAACTCTTTTGTTTTGTGATAGAAACTCAGATTTAAAAAAAAAAAATGGCCCTGGTGCTCCTTGGAGAAATGACTGATTCTATGGCTGGGACAGGACATATACAAGATGAGCCAGGTGCATCTTGTAGTGCCAGCAAGTAAGGCAGTGCTCAACAAAAAACAAAACACAAAACCAAAAATAAAAACAATGAAAATCTCAAAAGTCCCCACAATATTGGGATATGTCAAACGAGCACAAGAGCCAACTGAAAGAGCTCCCAATGGCCAAAGTTGCAGCAATTTGAGCCACAGAATAGATAAAGTAATATTGAATTATAACCCGAAGTATAAAGTAAATATCCATCAGTCCATATCAACAAAACAATGACCAAATAAATTAATAAATGGAGGAGAAAGGCCAAATATACCATGCAGAAAAATTCCAAATGGTTAGTATATATACTCTGCCTTTAAGGAAGAGGAACTTAACCTCTCTAAGTGTGGACTTCGCATCATGACTTCTTTCCAAAGAGTACAGTACGGAAAGAAGGAAAAATCAGTCAAATATAACCTCAGCCAGGTGACGAAGGTCAACACCACCAGTGATGAGTCAGGTTGATATGTGTACCCTTGCTCTGATAGGATGATAATGGCACTTTGCCTCTGTGATCTTCCTCCTTCCAACCTATAACCCCCATCTAATCATGAGGAAAATAGCAGACATGTTCCAATAGAAGGATTTCTTACATAATACCCAACCAGTACTCCTCAAACATGCCAAAGTCATCAAAAACAAGGGAAGTTTGATATACTGTCACAGCCCAGAGGAGCCCAAGGAGACATAATAATGAAATGTAATGGCGTTTCCTGGATGGGATTTCAGAACAGAAAAAGGACATTTGGTAAAAATTAAGGAAATCTGAATAAAGTATGGACTTTAGTGAATAATAATGTACCAGTGTTGGTTCATTAGTTGTAACCAATGTACCACACTAATGGTAAGATGTTAATAGCAGGGGAAAAACGGGTGTGGGATGAGCGTGGGGGAATATGTGGAATTCTCTGTACTATTTCCTCACTTTTTGTATAAATAAAACTGTTCTAAAAGATAAAGTCCAATGTAAAACCCAAAATTATGAAACTACTAGAAGACAACCTAGGGGACATTGCTCTGAGCAAAGATTTTTATGAAGAAGACCTAAAAAGCACAGGCAACAAAAGCAAAAATAGACAAATAGGATTACATCAAACTGAAAAGCTTCTACATGGCAAAGAAAACAATCAACACAGTGAGGAGACAGGCTGCAGAATGGGAGAAAATATTTGCAAACTAGTTATCTGACAAGGGATTAGTATCCAGAATATACAAGGAATTCAAACAACTCAACAGCAAAAAACAAAAACAAACAAACAAACAAAAAAACCCCAAAAATATGATGTGAAAATGGGCAAATGAGCTGAATAGACATCTTTCCAAAGAAGACATGCAAATAGACATTAAGCACATGAAAAAATGTTCAACATCACTAATCATCTTGGAAATGCAAATTACAACCACAATAAGATGTCATCTCAATATAGTTAGAATGGTTGTTACCAAAAAGAAAGAAAGGGCCAGTCCTGGTGGCTCAGGCCTGTAATCCTGGCCCTCTGGGAGGCCTAGACAGGAGGATTGCTTGAGGTCAGGAGTTTGAGACCAGCTCTAAGCAAGAGTGAGACCACATCTCTAGAAAAAGTAAAAAAATTAGCTGGACATGGTGGTATGTGTCTGTAGTCCCAGATGCTTGGGAGACTGAGGTAGGAAGATTGCTCTAGTCCAGGGGTTTGAGGTTGTAGGGAACTATGATGACACCACTACATGCTAGCTGGGGTGACAGAGTGAGACCCTGTCTCAAAACAACAACAACAACAACAACCACCGAACAAAAAACAAAAGAAAGAAAATAACAAATGCTAGATTCTGAGAAAGGGGAATTCATACATTGTTGGCAGGAATGTAAATTAGTACAGCTGTTGTGGACAACAGTAGGGAGGTTCCTCAGAAATCTAAAAATAGAACTACTATATGATCCAGCAATTCTACTACTGGGTATACAACCTAAGGAAAGGAAATCAGTATGTCAAAGAGATATCTGCACTCTGATGGTTATTGCAGCACTATTCACAATAACCAAAATATGGAGTGAACTTAAGTGTCCATCAGTAGTTGAATGCATAAAGAAAATGTGGTATGTAGACACAATGGAATACTACTTAGCCATAAAAAAAGAATGAAATTCTGCCATTCTCGGCAACATGGATGAACTTGGAGAACATTATGTTAAGTGAAATGAGCCAGGCACAGAAAGAGAAATACTGCATGTTCTCACTCATATGTGGAAGCTAAAAAAGTTGATCTCATAGAAGTAGAGAGAGTAGAATAGTGGTTACTAGAGGCTGGGAACTCTAGTAGAGTTCTAGATAGCCAAAGTTTGGTGAACGGACACAAAATTACAGCTAGATAGAAAGAATAAGTTCTAGTGTTCTATAAGTTCATTTCCCAACCCCTGGGCTGAGGACCAGTACCAGCCCATAGTGTGTTAGGAACCAGGCTGCCCAGCAGACAGTGAGCGAGGGAAGCTTCATCTGTATTTACAGTCACTCCCCATCACCCACATCACTGCATAGGCTCCACCTCCTGTCAGATCAGCGGGGGCGTTAGATTCTCACAGGAGCAAGAACCCTGCTGTAATGTAAACTGCACATATGAGGGATCTAGGTTGCACGCTCCTCATGAGAATCTACTGCCTGATGATCTGAGGTGGAGCTGAGGCGGTGATTCTAGCGCTGGGGAGCAGCTGCAAATACAGATTATCATTAGCAGAGAGGTTTGACTGCACCATAAATGTAATGCACTTGAATCACCGCTAAACCATTCCCCATCCCCACACCTCCCCCCTCCTCCGGTCTGTGGAAAAATTGTCTTCCATGAAACTGGTCCTAAACTGATGCCAAAAAGGTCAGGGATTGCTGTTCTATAGCACTGTAGTAGGGTGACTATAATTAGCAACTTAGTGTATATTTTCAAATAGCTAGAAGAGCAGAGTTCGAATGTTCCCAACACAGAGAAATGATTAATGTCTGAGGTAAGGGTTATGCTAATTACCCTGCTTTGATCATTACACATTGTATACATGCATGGAAATATCACACTGTACTCCACAAATATGTACAATTGTTATGTTCATATTTAATTAAGAAATAATAAAGCAAAGAGATAAAGCCTATTACTTAATTTTTTAAAAAGGACAAAGAAAAAGAAAGAAAAAAAGCCTTAGAAAAAAATGCAACTGCTGGTGCTACTGATGGAGTGATGAGGGCTGATGAATATGGTTCTTAGGCAGACAGTAGAGTTTCATGGGAGGAACTGACTACGTACGGGCGTTTACGAAGATCCGGGCATAGATCTCTTTTGCATACCGAAGGTTTACTCTTTACAGTAAAAGTTCAGTAACTCTGTAGTGAGTTAATACCTACTAATGTCTTGTTAACTTTCCTCACCGGTAGTGGCTTTTCTGGGTATGTTTTTTTCTCTGATTTGTCACGTTGAGGGAAGGAACAACCTTTCCTTTACCCTCTTCTGTTCTGTGATGGAGATCTGTAAATTAAACTGACTAAAGACAGATAAGCAGGAGAAAGATAGATTTTTATTTATGTGAGTACACAGGATTTGGCAGACAAATGCGACTCAAGAAGGCTGTTAGAATCTGGGGCTTAGATAGCATCTTAATAGGGGAACGGGAGGGGGAGGAAGGGCACTTATGGGCAAACAAATGACTTTCAGGACAGATAAGTAGGCCCTCAGGAGAACAGATGAGAGATATGGTAGTTTTGTGACAATGTCTGTTTAGGTGATTTCTTATCCTGGTGCTGGCTGTCTCTCTAGTTACAGGGGTCCACCCTCACTGATTGCAAAGGGGGTTTATGACAGGCGAATTCTTTTAAAAGGGAGGCTCTGCTTTTAGGCAGATAAAGGGAGTTTAGAAAAAATAAAATAAAAAAAAAAAGCACTCTTCACAGAGATCCCTTCAGTGGAATACTGGGTCCCCAAATGTCACCTACACACCCCGTGTTCACAGCGGCAGGGACATAGCACTGAGGCACAGCTCTGGCAGTGTTTCCAGAGGAAAGGCAAGCTGGGAATGGATTGAGAATTAGAAATTTTGTGTAAGGCCTGACTGTTCAGCGTGGAGGCTTGATCAGGACTGGGTGAGGGTCATAATACAAGGGTCTTGGATTGGTGGAAACAGAGAGGTGGGTACTTTGAGGTGAGGGGTTCAAAAATTTTAGGGCTCACATTGTCTGTTTTCCATGGAAGAGTTAATGTGTCTTTCAGGAAGTTCCTGGAATGAACAATCAAGACAGTTAGCATTAGAGCCTGCAGGGATAGTAAAATCATGCTTATGAAGACAATGGAATGTTTGTGTGGGGGGGTCATTTTGGTCCTCAGCCTGCAAGCTGTGTGCTTAGTCAGATGGTTTTGGTTCTCACACTGCAATGCAAGACTGAAAGAGAAAAGATCAATATATCGTAAAGAGAAATGGGATTCATGCTCTTCACACTTCCGCTACTTTTTCTGTTAACTTAACAACCTGTCATGGCTGCCCTTCTCTGTCCTATGGTCGGGTGGAGGTCAAGGTCATTTCTTTCAATGATGGCCCGTGGCCGTAGCAGCTGATGGCTTACTTGGGGTGGAACTGGCAAGGGGACAGATCTTTAGGCCATTACTTCCACTGTCTTATTTTAAATTTTAAGCAAAAGAAATAATGCTCTCCCAGATAATCATGGCAACTTTCCCAAGGGGAAGAAAGTTCAATCCGTTCAAATCTTCCAGATCTGTCTGCGCTTGGTTTCGGGGAGGGCAGCTTCCTCCCCGAAGCATGGTGTTGGCACCATGAAGCTGGGTGAGTCTGCTCTGCAAGCTTGGGACACAGGGTGAGGATGCTAGGGGACTTTGAACCTCGGAAGCTGGAGGCCACTTGGCCAATACCACGGAATTCAAGTGCTGGGCCTAGCAGGGCTTGAGTATAGTTTTGAAGATATCTTCCTTCCAGATGAGAGAGTGCCCCGAGGGTTGAAATCAGCTTGTCCTCCCTGCTATACAAGATTCTGAGTGATATTTTTATTTAATTTTATTTAATATACATGGAGCATCCTTTCCTTGTGACTATTCTCTGGTCACCCTGGTATGTGTTTTAGCCAGCCTGAGTGTGATTTTCCATCCTATCCTGCCAAGGGGGGCCTGGATGTGCCCCCATAGTTTCTGGAAAGTTGGAGATGGACCTTTTTAATCCAGCCACCAGGCCCTCTTGCCTTTCCTAAATGGCCTCCGGAAACCAAGCCCTCCCCCTCTGGCCTCTCCCTCCAACCCTGTTCTCCCCTCCCCTTAGCCCTTGGCAACCTTATACCCTCCTCCAATCCCTATTTTTATTTTTTTTTAAGCAGGGACCCAATTTCTCTCTCCAAAGCAGGCTTTGCATGGCCTGTAGGAGCAGCTGACAAAGAGAACAAGTAATTTCTTAGCCTTTCAGTCCGACGCTGCCTCTGGTTTTTGTAAGTGGCCTGTGCACCTGTTGTGACACGCGGTCCTCCCTTCTCAAGCGATTTGAAAGGAGGGCAAGCTCTGCACCCCACTCCCGCCTTCTTTCTTTTAAGTGCATGCTAATAATTTTAAGGAGGAGTAGGGGAAAAGAAGAGGCAAGTTCTCTGGATGGATTCTTTCACTCGACCCTCCCAGTGCTCCGGCAGGCTGCTCAGAAGAGAGGAGGGTGCCTCCCCTGCTGGCTGGCTGGAGGTGGCCTCCATTTGGAAAAGGGGGCCTTCTTGTCCTTGCTCTCCATGGGCTGTTTTGGTTTATTTGTTCCATGGTTTTCTGAGTTTCTTTGTTTGACCCTAGCTGGTAAAGAGCCTGGAAGCCTTGGTGAATAGAAGCTTCTCCCAGCAAAACAAATTTTGGCGTAAGGGGAATAAAAGGCTTCCATTTTTCCTAGGATAGGTGGGTGGGAGGCACGCATGTGGCCTCTTCTGTTTCTCTTTTCTTTTCTTTAAGTGTATTAATCTCATGCTGGGAAAAGGTGTTGGCTTGACAGGCAGGAGAGCAGAAATTCTCCATTTCGCCCTGGACAAGTGGCCCTCCAGGGCGAATGGATGGCACCACTGCTGGGGGCAGAGGGGAGGTGCCCTGAGCTCCAGCGCAGCCACCTCCACCCTCTGCTGCCTGGGTTTAGCCAAGGCTGGGGGTCCCCTCTGTGAGCCTCAAGCTCCTTTCCGGGCTGTGGCTTGCAGCCTGCCCCTGTGTGGGGTGCTGAGGGGCGTATTCGGCAGGTGGGGGTCGGGGCAGGCCAGGCCTTTCCTGCCCTAACTGCCCTGAGTTGCTACTGCCTGTGAGGGGCACCAGGATATGCCACCCCAGATATCCCACTTGGACAGAATTATTATTTTGAGCTGGAGTCCTTGAAGGGAAAATAGTTTATCTGCTGAGAGACAGAGCCTCCCCAAAGAACTCAACTGTCCCCTCCTGGGAGCAACTCAGTAATCTTCTCTTCTTGGAAACTAGAAGTGGGCACCATACCCACAGACATCATCACAAGACTCTCGTTTCTCCTATCTGTTCTCATAACAGCCCATTTCTCTTTCCAAAGGTCATTTGCTTTTCCAATAGGGCCCTTTCTCCTCTGCCCCTCCCCCTACTGAGTTGGGTCTATTGACCCCAAATTCTAACCACCCCCGTGAGTCACTCATGCCTGGGTGCTTTCATGAGCAAGCCATGGGCAAACACTCCTGTTCGCTTTTCTCTTGTTAATCTGTCTTTGTCAGTCTAATTTCCAGGTTGCTAGCCGATGAACCCAGGAGGGCAGCGGTAAGAAGGGTTTTCTGCCCTAGCCCTGCATCTCTGCAGGATCTCTCTGTAGTTTGGCAAGTCTCTGAGGACACCAGCCGACGCCCAGCACAGACAAAAAGATTTGGTGAACAAACAACTGAATGCTTTACTCTGGTGGTAGCATTTAAAGCAAGCTGGCCAACCAATTCATGTACCTGTCCCTCAGGGCTTCATCTGAGATCTGTGGAGGGGTGATGGCAGCCCGGAGGAGAGGGAAGGGCCCCATGGAGGGAGGGGTTGAGCCTCTGCATGTGGTCTTGCGTTGTGGATTCGAGATGGGGTGTGGAGTCAGCTTGTTTGCCTACTTGATATGTTAGCAATTTGTCTGCGGCACACCCCACCTTGTGATTCTAGGTGTGTTTCCTCTAACACAGTTTTCCTTGGGCCAGCACTCACTGGGCAACCAGAGGCCTTATCTGGTATTGGGCACCAGGGAGTTGTAGGGTTTTGAAGCCAAGTGCTGAGTTTCCAGTGTTTGGACTCTTGGGTTACCTCTGGGAGGCAGTGATTCGAATCTTATTCCTGATTGGTTCTGCCATTGGCCACGCCCAGAAGGTCCACTTTCATCCTTCTCTGCCGACTTCTCCTGATGGTCTTATCCTACTCACCTGCTCATGTGCCAGGCCCATGCCTAGCAAACGCCAGCTGTCAGATGCTTTGAAAAGGGGGACTTGAATGGGGCTTTCTCCTCTCCTGCCTCGATTGAGACGTCGCCAACTGATGTATTATCAAAGAATTTTATAGCTGCGAGGGGTTGGAGATCATCTTAAAGGGAGATTTCTGGGGTGAAAAGTCGCCTTGATACTTATTTCAAAGAATTACATCATTAGTTTTAAATAGTTCTTGCATTTCAGGGGAAAGTGAAACTCGACGGTGGTTATTGTGGGTGATGATGTACGCTTCTCTTCCGAGTACTTGGGATGGATTGCCTTTCCTAGGAGGACAGCAAGGGGGGCGGCTAAGTGTCTCCTAAGGTGAGATGGGGGGTGGCTGCAGGCTGTCACCAGGAGTGGCATTAAGTAATATATTAAATGATGCAGCAAGAAAGCATTGCCTTTCAATTTCGTTTCATGGCCACTGCTTAAGTCAGAGAGTCTCAGCTTGGTCCTAAAATGTCTTGAACACTTCTCTAACACCAATTCTTCTCTAACACCAATTCCACTTCCTCTTCTTCCTTATCATCATCATTTTGGGGAAACAAAGAGGGAGCAAGTCACAGGCTCCCAGCCTTTAGTAGCTTGCTGGCATCTATAACATTTTTTTTCCCCATTGTATTTATTTTCCTGGCTGCCTTCTGTTCACGGCAAGCAACATTGGTTTTCCATTCACAACAGTGTTGACATTTGTATTTAACGTAAGAATATTTAAAGATAAAATGTGAATCGATTTAACGATAGTAAGTGGCAGTTAGCATTGGAGGTGGCACAGGTGGCATGTGGGAGGCTGTAGGTGAGAAGCATTGGCTCGGTTTGCTCCTCATTCTTTTCCAATTCTAGCATCCTCTTGCCCTGCAGGCCCCGACCCCTGGGCAGTGGACTGGTAACCGTCCATGGCCTGTTAGGAACTGGGCTGCACAGCAGGAGGTGATGGAGCAAAGGTTCCTCTGTATTTACAGCCTCTCCCCATCGCTCACATCACCGCCTAAGCTCCACCTCCTGTCAGGTCAGTGGTGGCACTAGATTCTCATAGGAGCTTAAACCCTGCTATAAACGGCACATGTGAGGGATCTAGATTGTGTGCTCCTTGTGAGAATCTACCGCCTGATGATCTGAGGGGAAGCTGAGGCGGTGATGCTAGCGCTGGGGAGCGGCTGCAGATGTAATAAATGTAATTCACTTAAATCATCCCGAAACCACCCTCCCCCTCCCCCGCTTTTCCCACCTGTGGAAAAACTGTCTTCCATGAAACCTGTCCTGCCAAAAAGGTTGGGGACTGCTGCTCTTTTTTTGATCGGAGATTTCCCATCCTTTTTTGATGGGAGATTTCCCACTGCTACCAGGCCCATTTCATGTCAGTTTCTCCTCATTTTGTTCTTTTCTTCTCCACGCCCAGTTTCTGCTGCTGGGAGATTTCCTTCCTCAAGAAGACGAGTTTTACTTCATGAAAAAGTTCCTCTTTCTTTTGCAGTCAGTGCTCACTTTTCCTCTAGTTTCCCCTGGAGTGTTCGAATACACGGCAGGGACAGGGGTGTGGGTGGGGCAAGACACCTCCCCTTGGTGCGATTCTTTTCTACTCGTGTGCTTCACTTGCTGGATCAGCCTTAGCCTTTTTCTGGCTTTCTGGGCCTCACGGGCTTGGATGCTGTTTCACTTATCTCTGCATCTTGTACAGAGCCCAGCCTGTTGTGGGCTCATAGGAGCTCCCTAGTATTGGTTGCAAACTGATCACTGTGGCATTTTTGTGATTGTCAGATCCATTTGGTAAATACTGGCAGCCTCTGGCAATTAAAGAACAGGTGGAGGTCACACAGCCCATCCCTCTCATGGCCAGGTTGAAAGCCAGGTCTTGGACCAAATATTTATTTGCAGGTTCCTGTAGGTTGGTGAGGTATCCTGTCCCCAGGCACATGGACAAGCATCAGACATCAGAAGTTCATTCTGAAGTGACACAGTTACCTTGTCCTTGGGTCAGTTGACAGTATCTTCTGTGAATAGAGTGGCACAGGCCTAAGCAGGGTTGAAGATCCACCACGTTCGTCTAAAATATTAAGGTTAGGACTTAAAGGATCTTTGTGTCTTATTCATACAGGTGTGGTAGTCCCTGAGCAGTTTTTCTCTCAGCCAAATATCACACACTAACCACTTCAGCAAAAAAAACCCAAAATTTCATCTTTCTTGCTAATAATGAACCCTCTCATGTACATTTTCATTAGGTTTTTGGATCTACACTTGTAGCAGTTTTGGTGAATTCTTGATGGATGGAGATCAAATGGTAACTACCTCCCTCTAAGGTGTAGATAATAATTGACACACACACACACACACACACACAAATACCACTCAGTTAATGCTAAAGTATTTTAGAGTAAATTACTACACAGGCAATGCAAGATTTTTGGAATTGGAGAATGTTGTCAGCAGAGGCAGATGTCTGAGTTTTAGTTCTGTTTGTTTACAGGGATTGCTGTGATTACTTCTGTCAGTTCAGCCAGTTACAGACGGGATCTTCTCATCAATTTCTAGGGTTGTTTCCTTATCTGCAAAATGGGAATACTAGGCTCACTTAAATTATGGTTTTTCTTCTTTCCTTGAGGAGCTCATGAGAAAATGTGTGTTAAATTGTCTTGTAAATGGTAAAAAGCCATTCCAGAGTAGGTTACTTTTGTTGTTATTACTGCAAAGGCCCAAGTAGAAGGCAAGAATGGAGGTAATTGTCTCTTTCCTGGGATAGATAACTAAATCACTTGTACCTGCTAAAATCAGGAGCGAATTTAAGTCTTGTCTTCCCTTCAATGGTGTTGAGCAAGGTCTGAGAAAACAACCAGAAATAGAGCATTTTCTGGTTCAAATGAAAATCTCTGTTCAGCTCTGAACTTTTATGTGTAGTTCCAAGGTTTAATTGCCAGTATTATGAAACATGGAGGAGATTATTTATTAACTCTAGCATTGAAGATATGGATGGTTGGTTTAGTTTTTCAGGAGTAAGGCTGGGACTGTAATCTGCTTTAGTCTGAATGTTGCACTGATTCCATTTGGCTTCACCAACACCAACGTGCTGCTCTACTCTTTTTCTGCGTTCGTATTTTCTGCCCACATTGCTTGGCTTAAGAAAACATGCATTTGCTTGACACACATAACTAGGGCCTCTCCCGTTAAGTCAGATTCTCATAAAAAATCAAAAAAGGGAGTGAAAGGGAGAGATGGAACACACTATATTTCTTTGAGACCTGTGCTTATTTTCTTGGCTGGCAAATGCTTTTTTCTCACCTTTTGACATAATCCTAATGGTCCCATTAAAACACATTTAGCCTTCTCTCTCGTCCCCATCTGCCAGCACTCTGTGTCATTTGGTGAACGGCAGGCAGGTTTTAAGTTCTGAAAAGCAAAGAACAGGCTAAGTATTGGAACAGGATCATGTGTCTCCTGTTTTATTTTCAAAAATGCGCTCCCTACCCCACCCCCAGTTTTATTGCTGCGTGTTGAGTTGCAGCTGGATAGAGACGTCTTTGCCTCTGAGGATTGTGTGATGCTGGGGAGGGTTTTCCAAGATTGAGGGGTCTCTTTCATTAGGAATCTTTGGGAACAAACTATTCGGACTCTGTTATTTTTGGAAATTCCGATTTGGCCTTGTTTAGATGATTCCCAACATTCCTTCCATTTCTTCGAGTGGGTGATTTTTGTGGCTCTGCCTTGGGTTCAAGTTCATAAATAAATGTGAGGTGCCTCAGCCTCATATGGACTTTCTGCCGACAGAAAGTTCTAGAAAGAGCTGAGGTGGTTGCATATCAAGGGCAAACACAGCTCGTGTACAGTGAGCATAAACTGTATTTACTCTGACTGTTTGGACGAGCTCTTTGCCTAATGGTGGCAGTGGCAGCAGTGGTGGGGACAGGTAAGGGATACTGTGCTGCAGAGACTCTGCAATTCCTTCTCCATCACCCGAGTGACACATAATCCCTTTCAGGAAACAATGTGAGCCGGCCACAGCTGGCCAGAGCGAGCCTTCTCTTCTGGTTGGAAGGGTTGGGCTGTGGTTTTAGGAATCTGGCCGTAGCAGCTTGTGCTGAGCTTTGCATGCTACGGGCTACAAGAATGGGCCTCAGGCCCTTCCCTTGCAGGGAAATGCAAGGGCTCAGGAATTGAGCCCAGTTTCTAAGTCAGGGATTTGGGCTTGGGTTTGGGATATTCAGAAAATGCCCCGTTGGAACATTCCGAGAGGTGGCCGGTGCAGGGACGGCTGCGGACCAGGCGTGGGCCCTGGGGGCTGGGAGCTGCTGCTCTGAGCCACCCTGGGACAGAGCAGGCTGACGGTCCCCGGAGTTCTAGAGCTGTGTTCTCAAGGTAGCTGCTTAACTACACAGCTAAGGCTCTGGGTCCCCAGGAACACTGGACACCAGGGCTTCTCAACCTCAGCAGCACTAGCGACCTTTGGACCAGGTAATTCACGGTGGCAGAAGACTGCCCTGCGCATTGTAGCCTGTCTAGCAGAATCCCTGGCTTCTACCCCCCCTACATGCCAGTAGCACCCGCCTTTCATTGTAACATCCAAAAATATCTCTAGACCTCACCAAATATTCCCTGGTGAGGCAAAATTGCCCACACTTGAGAAGCACTGCATTTTGCAGAAAACAATACACGCTGTTCTCTTCCCCCACCCCCACCACCGACTTTATATGTACTATTTAGGAAGAGAGCAGGTGGGAAGTCAGATAATATGTTTTTAATACTTGAATACCAGGCTGTTTTATTAGATTGAAGCTCACGAAATTGTCATTCTTTTAGGATGTCAACATGGTTGAATGAGGGCAATTTTGTATGGCTCAAACCTAATACCAGCCCATGAAATCAGATTTGTACAAGCCTCAGTCACGAGGGGCCTCAGGACAAGGTCATGACCTATGTTGCTTACGATACACCCCAAGAGGTGTCCTCTGCGAGGAATTGCATTATTTGGGGCTGGTGGGAGGGGTGGAGGAGGGAGAGCTGGAGTGAGCCTGAGAACAGAGCCAGAAGCACTGAAGAATACTGAAGGAGAGAGGGGTACGGGGAGAGCTTTGCAAGTCCCTGGCTATGGGAAAGGAAGATCACAATCCCATTGGGGTCGTATAGCAGAAGGGTCATTCAGACTTCCAGGGGAAGAGGGGAAAGGAGATTGCGAAATCCAGGGGAAACTTGGGGAAGAAGGGACTTGCTGAGAGGGAGGTTAACTGTAGGAGTCTTAGAGCAAGAATGAACTGGAACCTGCCTTCTTCCCTTTATGATTTATGAGGCAGAGGTAAAGTACATGCACGAATGGGGCAATTGGAAATTTGCCCTGGGGACTTGGGAACAACCTGAGTTTAGTGTATTTTTGGAGAGAAGAGAGAAGCCCGGGCTGGCCAGCAAGGAGCCTGCCCCCCTGGCTTGGTAGAAGTTGAGCAAGGCTGTGGGCACTGACCTCTTTGGGTGTTGGCTCTTTTGTTTTCCTATTTTTTTAGTACACAGCCATCATGGCACCACCAGGACAAGTTCCTCAAAAGAGGCGGGTTCTTGGTCTTTTCTTTCTCAGCCATTCTTTTATCCTTGCCTTTCTGGCATGTGTCAATATGCTCTTTTGAAAATTGGTGCACTAAAACCCATTTTCCCATTTTGTTACGGAATTGTCTGTTTGCTGGTTAATCAGGTTGTTGGGGCAGGAGGGGTGGCTCTGGGAGGCTGGGAGGCTGGATCTAGTTCAGCACAGGCCTTGAGGAGTGTGTTGGCTCACATACGCAGAGTGAATCCCAAGACCAGCACCTCGTGAATGCACAGGAGAGAGCAGATCTTGGAGATGCTCATTTCTGCAGCTTCACTTCACAGATGGAGCAATTGAGGCCCACATCAGGAAGCAGCTAGTTCCAATACTGGGCACTGAAGGCCTTTGCAGCCTAAGACCATGCTCTTTTCTGTGAGTTATCCCAGTATGATAGGGTGTGACCGAAGGTTGCAAAGTTCCAGGGTCCCTGAGTCAAGAGTTTTATCTCCTGGATGTAGGAAAGGGCTGACAACTACGGCTGCTGTTACTTTTCTTTCACAGCTCCCAGTTTGTTGCAGTGCATTCAGTAGGCACTGGACATATGCTTGTCCAATGCCTGCTTGAGTGAGTGACTCAGTGGTAGGCTGCCTGCTCCAGCCAGGAGCTCATCTACAGGGCTGGGCTCTTTTGCAAAGCCGGCAACGTGGACCCATTGTAACTTCTCTTGAGATGGAGAGCCCTGGCTCAGACTCCACAAATATCTGCAGCATTTAGGCGGGAGGGACACAGCAAATACAGAAGCAAGATTCTCAGAGGGCAGCTCCTCCTGACTCATTTACAGAGTGGTGCCCTGGTACCTGCCTCATATTTGGGTCAGCTTACACGGCCTCTTGTCAGGAAGCCAAAACTCAGAGAGAAGGGCGTTCACGCACATCCATACGCCTGCATGCAGATTGACCAGGAAGCCAATGAAACTTAAGCCTTCGCTGGTATGGGCCTCCTTCAAGTTCCCACACTTAATTTGTATTTATGATTTTGCAAATGCTTTGCATTTAAAAAACGGTATATGCTTCCTCCGGTCTTGCAAAATGTAGAGGCATTCGTACATAGCCTCTGCAGTCAGAAGCCACAGCACCTGATAGGCCGATATCTCACCTGTTGTCAATTAACCAGGCTGGGAAAAGGGACAAGGCTCAGGAACAGGTGGGTGGATGAAGGAGCAGGAGAACAAAAGCAGCAGTTCTGCACGGGACCCTCCGCCACCAACTCTGTTTAAGCAAACGCCAGCTGTGTCAGTGAAGGCGGTGACTGTCCACTTGACTTTGGGGAGGGGGATGGGTGAGTGGGGCATCCAGGGCAGGGCTTAGGCTTCTGTGGACTAGGGGAAAATGCAGCACTCGGATGTCCTCCTGAAGGGGACAACTGACAGACGCCTGGAAGACTCCTAAAGGACTGGCAAGGACTGGGATGTTGTTACACAAACCACAGCGGGGAGAGTCTCCCTTATTGTCCCCGAGTTCGAGGTGCACTGGGCTGCAGGTTCCAAGTTCCAGTTGTCCTCCAGGGCGGTAAGGGGCCGAGCTAGGATTGCTGGAGAGCAATTTGGCTTCCCTTCATCCTCCTTTCCTCACACTCCCCCCTTCTCCCTCGCTTGTGCGTGTGTCATTAGAGGGACAGTCTGCTGGCCTGTTTCGAGGGGAGGAAGTTCCTCCTCCCACTGCCTTTGTGGTGGCTTTAAGAGGACGCTCCATTCTTCTGCTCTTCCTGCCTTGAAAGTGCTGACCAGGGTCACTTCCAGGGCTGCTAAACAGCTGCTGCGTCTCACCCTGGCGGAGCACAGGGCCATTCCGGGCCCATCCATCAGCTGGGCTAGACAAGTGCTTTGGGAGCTGCCTGGGTGAGAGGTGGGGAGTGAGTGTAGGTGTGGCCGCTTGCGGGCCCAACCCCCAGACCAAATTTGTCCAGAGGCCCTGCCGTCCCCCGATGTCGGGCAGTAGCAGGACCCATGCGAAGAAGCTCCGACACCCCCATTTGTCATCTGGGTGGTGGCCCTGGCTGTTCTTTTCTTTCTCATTCATTCTTTAAATATTAATTGATTGCCTTCTTAAGACTGGACAAAAGCCAGCATTGTCGATGGTTTTATTTCAATAGCCAATATCTGGTGGTGATGGATGTCAAAAAGATTGCTTCATTCCGGAGAAAAGAAGGGATTTTTTTTTTTTTTACTCCTGTGGTTTTACCTTACCCTCCAAGGGTGCATAAAATCTAACCCAGGTCTAGCTTTTCTAATCGATGGTGCCATGTGAACCAAACTGCTACTCTCAAGATATCATGCATGATTCCTAATTTTCTAAATGGAGACTCTGAAATTTCAATGGGTCACTCTGTTCTCAAGAAAGCAATATTGAAAACCCAAATCTTTTGTCTCCTGGGACTTTCGGCTATGACTCCCTGAGTGGGCACTGGGAAACTGTGCATTTGGGGCAGACTTCTCCAGCCCTTGCACCTCTGCTGTCTGCTGACCTTCTGGTTTCTGCATTCAGGAGGGGAGGTGGAAGCTGACAGGTGGAAATGAGTTGTGGGTGAGACAATATTCCCTTCCTTTCAACCTCTGTCCGCTCTGAGAACTAGTTCTGGGATTTCCGAGCTTTGGCCCTAGCAAAATGACCTGTGAGGTTGACTCCTTAAAGAGGGACAGAGAACAGAGGGGTGACATTGGTGGGGCAGGGAATAGTATCTTCTACGTAAGTTTTTCAAATGTCTGTAAAGGCTGTTGTGAAATCATACATCGTTGTTATAAAAGTCATGTAATTTATAACGGCCTTTTGTGGTCGTATGTTTTCTCCATCAAAGGAAATTAAAATACAATTACTATCATGTGGTCGTGGAGGACATTATTGGACCTAAAAGGGACTCTCATGGTTGAAAAGTTCACCGATCTTAGGATATGAAGTATGACCATACATTCTGGTGTTTGCCCCCCAAAACCCTCCAAATCCTGGGAGATAAACTAGAAGCCACAGAAGCTGGTTGTGCTATGAAAACGGCCTAATCTGTCCTGTGCATTCAGATCGTTGGCCTTTCCACAGTGCACACAAGCTCTGCAGTCTGCGTGGACCTGACATATATCAGCACAACCGCTTTCAGAAGATCTCCCGGAGCCAGTTAGCGAGGCGGGACTCTGAAGGAGGAAGGCAGGAAAGGCAGGTTAATCTTCCAGCAGCTACTGAGTGGAGAGAGCCCCTCAGATTCTCGAGCACACCTCGGCTGTTTCCCTTCTGGCCCAGCCGCCCTGGTTTAGTGGTCGTTCAAATATTTTCCTTGCCTTCTTCCCTCTGGCATGATGGAGTGTGGATGTCTGAGCATGGGCCCTTTCCCACCTGGGCCTGCCCTGTCCCTTTCCTGGGGATATAAAGGGCTTGTTTGAAGGGCCTGACCTGGCAGAGATGCTGGGCAAACAGAAGCAGGGGCAAAAACACCTCTGTGGGGTGGACAACATTTAGGTTAAGTAGCCCTTTCATTGGAGCAGTCAACACCTTTTGTTGCTGCCAGACCCTCGGGAATCGATCCAGCATTCGCTGTGCTTTGAGGTGGGTTGGACGGGGGTAGATGTGCCCAGAGCCGCTTCCAGCAGGGACATGCTGAACACTGCCGCCTTTGGTGCCTTCGTGCAGGGGCTCTGCTAAGGAAAACAGAAGCCTGTTAGTCTCAATTTTGGCGATAAGTAGAATACATAACCAGAGACAGTAAAAGCCCTTTAGGAAGTTCCCACTTAACACATTTGCTTCTATGATGCTTCACATTTTTACATCCTGCCCTTGATTTTTCTATTTCCTTTCTATGAAATTTTCATGAGTTGGTTCCTTTTGAAAAA
Organism: Mirza zaza; assembly: GCA_008750895.1. NCBI lineage: Eukaryota > Metazoa > Chordata > Mammalia > Primates > Cheirogaleidae > Mirza > Mirza zaza. Next base: position 76,595 of record VSMD01082449.1, read on the forward strand.
AAGAAATCTTAAATCACACATAATTATATTTACTCAGACTCGACTTAATGTATGAACTCTCTGGAACTGAGAGAGGGGACTGGTCTACTAGCAAATCTCAGGTTCGATCAAATGGTCCCCAAATAGGATATGCCAGAAGCAGAAGCCCGTTTGTTCGTTGGGTGTGGAGTGTGGCTTTTGAATTGCAAAGAGGCTTCTGTGAGCTGGTTGGTGGAAGACTGGATTAACAACAGCGTGTCTAGTTACTGTTGCGAGAGATTAAACTGAAGTGTGGTGATCCAAACTGGAAGGAAGGATTCTCAGCCATCTTTTCCGTCCTCAAACTGCCTTCCTTTGTCAAAACCCTCCACATTCTGCCTACAGATCATCAAACTAAACATGACGATTCCAAAGCACCTTTCTCTCCAAAGTCCCTGCCTTCATTTCATGCCTTTCTCCTTATGTTACCTACTTTAAGGCTTTAAAGGATTTTTGGGGGTGGTGGGGTGGGAAGGAGGAGTAGCACGAGGGATTTTGTATAAATAAATGGTAATGGTCAAATTCTTGAAATTTTTTTCAAACTCTAAGTTGTTTTTCCTTTTTTCTATTTTTCATCAGAGCTGCAGCTCGGAATTTTTTTTTTTAAGACAGAGTATTGCTCTGTTGTCTGGGCTAGAGTGGAATGGTGTCACCATGGCTCATAGATAGCAACCTCAAACTCCTGGGCTCAAGTGATACTCCTGCCTCAGCCCCTTGAGTAGCTGGGAATACAGGTGTGTGTCACCATGCCTGGCCAATTTTTCTATTTTTTGTAGAGATGGGTCTTGCATTTGCTCAGGCTGGTCTTGAACTCCAGACCCTAAGTGATCCTCCTGCCTCAGCCTCTGAGAGTGTTAGGATTATGGGTGTGATCCACCAGGCCTGGCCCAAACTCTAAGACTTTAAAGTCCTTTCCTTATTATGTCTACTCTTCCTAAATTTGCAATGAAAACCAATGAATCCTTTATATTGGCCCTAGCACTATGATTTGTACAGAGGCGTGGAAACTTATGCACGATCTGATCCTTAAGAAACTGACCAGGGAAGATATATGGAGGAGTCAACTGACAAGCAATGTTCGATGGATCTAATCTAGTCTCTAGCCTAGTGCTCTGCATGTGAGAAAGCTCAGTGATGTTAGTCCAGTGAAGAAGGCACTAAATTGCAGTGTTCAGACAAAACAGCACAGTTGGACTTCAGAGAACTGGGAGAGGATGGAAGTTGCAATAGTTGATGTAGTCTGTCCTTGGAAAGGGTGGGCACATGCCAGATCTTGAAGGAATGGTGTGAAGAGGTTGAATGAATTAGAAAGAGGGTGTTGTAGGTAATAGGAAGAGCCAGAGGAAAGACCCAGAGAGCGATATTTTGGTTAGACCAGGGGATATGCACTGACCCATAAGAGATAAGATGAGATGAATTATAGAAGGGGTCGAAAATCAGCTAGGTGAGACTTGTATTAAGCCAAGATGATAAAACTGTGGGGGAGCTATTGTGAGTTCGGAGGGTATGACATGCTTATTGTAAGTTTCTTAAGATGCAGCATTGCCCTGAATCAATTGCAGCAAGCTAGACAGCTTTAAAAAAATATTTTAGGCTGGGTGTGGCGGTTCATGCCTGTAATTGTGGTAAAATATACATAACATAAAATTTACCATAGTAACAATTTTTAAGTATATAGCTCAGTAGTGTTATATATGTCCACATTGTTGTACAATCCATTTTCAGGACATTTTCATCCTGCACATTAAAACCCTGTACCCATTAAACAATACCCCATACCTCAGCTTTTTCTAGCCCTGGAAATCAGCATTTTATTTTCTGTTTCTATGAACGGGACTACTGTAGGTACCTCACATAGAAGGAATCATGCCATATTTGTCTTTCTGTGACTGGCTTATTTCACTCAGCATAACATCCTCAAGGTCCATCCATGTTGTAGCATGTGTCAGAATTTCCTTCCTTTTCAAGGCTGAATAATGCAGATGGTTTCTGACTTATGATGGTTTGACTTAACTATTTTTTGACTTTACAATGGTGGGAAAGTGATACACATTTGATAGAAACCATACTTCCACTGGCCTTATAATCGTTATGTTTCTAACTTTCAGTATAGTATTCCATAAGTTACATGAGATATTCAACACTTTATTATAAAATAGACTTTGCGTTAGATGATTTTGCCCAACTGTAGGCTGATGTAAGTGTTCTGAGCATATTTAAGATAGGCTAGGCTAAGCTATGATGTTCAGTAGGTTAGATGTATTAAACTCATTTTGACATGGCATTTCCAATTTATAGTGGGCTTATTGGGGCATAATCCCAGAAGTTGAGGGGCATCTTATTCCATTGTATGTATGTACCACATTTTGTTTATCCATTCATCTGTCAATGAACACTTGGGTTGCTTCTTCCAACTTTTGGCTATTGTGAATAATGCTGCTATGAACATATGTGTACAAATATCTCTTTGAGAGCCATATGCAATTCTTTTAGGAATATATCCAGAAATAGGATTGCTGAATCATACAGTAATTTATGTTTAATTTTTTGAGAAACTATCATACTGTTTTCCACTGCGACTACACCATTTTACATTCCCACAAGCAACGTACTTGGTTTCTAATTTCTCAACATCTTCACCAACACTTGTTATTTCTTGGATTTTTTTTTTCTTTTATAGTAGACATCCTACTGGGTAGGAGGTGATATTTCATTGTGGTTTTGATTTGCATTTTCTTAAAGAATAGTGATGTTGAACATCTTTTCATTTACTCAGAAACATATGAAAAGATTGCCATTTGTTTGTTTTCTTTGGGGAAATGTTTATTTAGATCCTTTGCCCTTTTTTTAAATAGGGTTTTTTGTTTTTGTTGAGTTTTAGGAGTTCTCTTTATATTTTGGCTATTAATTAATCCCTTATCAGACATGTCATTTGCAAATATTTCTCCCATTCCGTAGTTTATCATTTTATTATGTTGATAGTGTCCACTGATGCAAAAAAGTTCTTAATTTTGATGAAGTTCAATTTGTCTATTTTTTCTTTTGTTGTCTGTGCCTTTGGTGTCATATTCAAGAAATCATCACCAAATCCAGTTTCTGAAGGGTTACCTTGTTTTCTTCTAAGAATTTTGTAGTTTTAGGTTTTACATGTATGTCTTTGATCCATTTTGAGTTAATTTTTGTATATGGTGTGAGGTATGGGTCCAACATCATCCTTTTCATGTGTATATTCAGTTTTTGCAACACCCATTGTTGTCTTTCACTATTGACTGGTGTTGACATCTTTGCTGAACATCATTTAACCACATATGCAAAGGTTTATTTCTGGGTTCTCTATTCCATTGGTCTGTCTTTATGCCAGTACCAAACTGTTTTGATTATTACAGCATTGTAAAAAGTTTTGAAGTTAGGAAGTGTGAGACCTATACCTTTGTTTTTTTAAAGATTTTTTTTGGCTATTTGTGGTCCCTTGAGATTCCATATAAATTTTAGGATGGATTTTTCTGTTTCTGCAAAGAAAACAAAAGCCATTGAGATTTTGATAGGGACTACATTAAACCTGTAGATCACTTTGGGCAATATTGACATCTTAACAGTATTAAGTCTTACAATTCACGAATGGGGGATTTTTTCCATTTATTTGTGTCTTCTTTAGTTTCTTTCAGCAGCATTTTATAGTTTTCAGTATGCAAAGCTTTTGCCTCTTTGGTTAAGATTTTTTCCAAAGTATTTTATTCTTTTTGATGCTATTGTAAATAGAATTGTTTTCTTAATCAAGGCAGACAGTTTTGCCTTCTATGATGGTTTGTATCCCTCCATTCTGCTCTCCCTTTCCCAAAAGCTGGATGGTACTAATTAGGGTGAGGGTGTAGGGCACCCAGAGGGTCACCTTTGCCCTGGGTGACCTGGGGCGTTTGCAACTCTGAATCTGCAGAAGTGGGAAGTAGGGGCTGGTTTAGAGTAGATCTGAGGTTGTTCAAGGTCTTCGAGCCTTACAGACACATTATTTAGTATACTTTATTCAGAGCACAAGAACGGATAACTTTCTTCCAAATACTACTTCAAGCAAAGAGAAGAGAAATGCAGCAGCTGTCGGGAAGCTATTCAACTTTTAAAGTTTGACTACAGCAAAAATTGTGAGAGGCAAACTCCTCACCCCAATTCTGCTTTGATCTTTCTCTTCTTTCATCCTGTTTCCCTGTTACCCAGTTATCACTCTGCCTCACTCCTTTTTCCAAAGTTCCCTTTCCTCTACCTCCTTAACAAATATACCTATCCCACTGTAATTTCCTAAAGTCTTTACTAGGCAAGAGCAAGCACTTCCTGAAAGATTAACTCTTACAAAGCAAGAACAAGGTCAAGACTTTTCAGTTTAACAAGGGGACAATGTCTACATCTGAGCAGGGTGACATGAATCAGTCTAATCCTGCTGACTTCAGGAACACATAGACTGGAAGGGAAGGTGATTTGGGGTTTTGCCTGGACCTGGGCTAGATCTGATAGCGGGCAGAAGCAGGAGTGGGCAGAGAAGCCAGGGCAGATGACTGGGAGGAGATGATATGCTGGCTTTTGAGGAAAAGAAGCTGCACTAAAAGAGGTGCCCCCGAGGTCAAAGTCAGCCCTGCCTGGAGTGGCTTGTCACAAGGTCTCCGGAAACTTGGAGTTGTAATTGATCTTGGTCTCTCACTGACCCATTTCTAACTTTAGAGCTTCCTACAGACACGATGTTGGAAGGGCTTTACCCTCGCACTATGTGGTTGCAAGAATCTCAAGGGCACTCCAGCGGGAGTCTGTTAACTCGAACTTCAGAAATGAGGAAGATATGTCTATAAGTCATTGCAAGCCTAAAACCCAGAGGACCCCAAACTGCTTGGACTGACCCGTTATCGGCGTGTGGGCTGCTGTAGAGTAGAAAGCCTGCAGGCTACGGTCGTGGGCAGCACCTGTGGACTTCTGTTAGACGTCACCTGCATGGCACTGTGGGTAGCTCACAGGCACCCCTGTCCAGACCTCCTGGCAGCTCCCTTTGGCTCTGGAGACTGCTGAGGGCCAGGCCTGGGATATTCCTGGGCTCCACTGTGGGAGGTGGGGCTTGGCAGTGAACAGGACTTGGGATTCTGTTTTGTGTCCGGCTGTTCCACGGTGCTGTCTGCAACGTGAATTTGATACAAAGTGCACAAACATTTCATTGCAAAAAGCAAATTTTATCTCCCTTTCCAGAATCTCCGAGAGAGCCAAGCTTGGGGGCTTGCCAAACAGGCTGCACTCCTTATGTCCGATCTAGCCTGAGTGTCGTTGGTTGCCATCTACCTACTGAGCCCCGGTCCAGGACTCTGGCTGTGAAATGAACGAGACTATCATGGGGGAGGCTGGGGGGAAAGGCAGAGCAAGCCACGCCCCAGGCAATGGGCTAAGTACACAAACAGATTTAGGTGGACCAGAAGAGAAAAGGAAAAAAAAAAAAAAAAAACAAACCCAAAACAAACCCAAACAAAAGCAAACACTTCTTTCCCACTTCCTTCCTTCCCATGCACCTAATTGGTGTTGGTGGAGGCTGGAGATTGATTACTGTTTTGGGGCCTCTGATTATATACCCATCTGTGTAGAGACTCAGCCTTAAGATTAGGACCTTCTTTGTTGAACCAAGGGACTCTCATGTTATTAAACCTTCCCTCTCAACTTGCCACCTGCTCCCCTCCTTCCCCAGCTCTAAGACCCTGAGCCCATTTCCCCTTTTATCTCAGTTGCCTGTTGATTCCTGTTTTGTCAGGAGGAGGGCTTGCTCTGCAAATGAAGGTTTTGGGGGTAAGGTTCCTCAGCTTCCTCTCTCTTTAGGGGAGAGGAGGGCAGCCCTAAGCTTTTGATAATCACATCTTTCCCTGTGCCCTCCTGCACTTATTATCTCTACAGTACACGGGACACCTTTAATTTACAGCCTTGAACCGCCAGGATGTGTGGGTTTTGTCTGCAACCGGATTGTCAGAATGGGTGAGATGGGCTCCAAGGCCACTTCCAAGTAGCTCCAGAATTCTCAAATCCAAAGCCTTTTAAGGAAGTGCTCTGACAGAGTCTTGGTGACTTTACGTGCATCCAGCCCCCCCAAGGGCACAGCGGGTGTTCGTGTTTACTATTATCGCCTTCTAGGGCCTTTCAGACTGATTGTCAAGCCCTGAGGTGGGCACTGGCATTCTCCTCCAGATTTAAGTCAAGAGGCAGTTGCCACCGAGACCAATGCCTCATCCAAACTCCTGCACAATGGAGAGTCCCAATGCCACTTTTTAACAACTGTGAAGCCATGATAATAGGCCTAATCAACTTCCCTTGCAGTTTCAAGAGGATGTGGTTATCTTTCACTTCCCGTCCCAAACAGCTTTGCATTGTTGCACCATGTGCCTGCTGCTTCCAGGCAAGGCCAAATTCCAGCTGGGGAGGGGGAAGTGACATTTGGTGTGCCACAGTGATGTAGGGGTCAACTTCTTTAGGTGAGGTAGACCCTACTTCTCCACTCGTAAGCTGTCTGGACACTGATGTCTGAAGTCTAACGTAGAACATTAAAAAATGTAGGATTGGAGGCCGGGCGCGGTGGCTCACGCCTGTAATCCTAGCACTCTGGGAGGCCGAGGCGGGCGGATTGCTCAAGGTTGGGAGTTTGAAACCAGCCTGAGTGAGACCCTGTCTCTACCGAAAATAGAAAGAAACTAATTGACCAACTAAAATATATATATATATACAAAAAATTAGCCGGGCATGGTGGCGCATGCCTGTAGTCCCAGCTACTTGGGAGGCTGAGGCAGTAGGATCACTGAGCCCAGGAGTTTGAGATTGCTGTGAGCCAGGCTGATGCCACGGCACTCACTCTAGCCTGGGCAACAAAGTGAGACTCTGTCTCAAAAAAAAAAAAAAAAAAAAAATGTAGGATTGGGAAGGGGCCAAATCATCTATTCTAATTTTAGAAGTGAAACTCAGATGTCCTGCAAGGTAGTCAGACCTGTTTGTTATGTGCTAACCCATGATCACATACTGTGTGTGGTTTCTTATCATTTTGCTTCTTTCATAAATAGAGGGCAGGAATGAAAATCAAAAGGATGTATGAAGAAGCAGGGAAGACCAAGGTGAGACATCTTCCCCTAGCTCCCTTGGCACTGTGGGTATACCTGTTTTTCACACTTTATTCATTTTGTAGGAATAACTTAAGCAGAGACAAGTTGTCATTGTCCTCACTGCAAAATCATAGGCTATTAATGAAGCAGCTGGAGGACTCGGAGACAGTACCTGCATGCCCCTGCTCACCTTTTCCTGAATGTACCTTTTCCCTTTAATTTTTTAGCAGTGCCATAAAAATGTACCTAATTTGTGTCATGTCTATACAAGGAAAAAACCATAATATATCCATGAATCAGGATTCAGTTGATTTATTGTCTAAACTTTTACATTTTGAAATAATTTAAGATTTATAGAACAGTTGTAGGGATAGTAGAAGAATTCCTGTATACCTTCTATCCACAGTCCTTGAATGTTCAGATTTTACCACATTTGCTTCATTCTTCTTTCTCTCTCTGATGGTGGTGTGCTGAAGCCAGTTTATTCTGGCTTCTGAGAGCTAATCGCTAACATTTCTGGAACTTGTGAGCTAGTTGTTTAACATGGCTGTTGTTAAACATTAAATTATTTTAGCTTACAATTAAATCATGTTGAAAACAAAGAGGCAGATGTCACAGTGACCACAGTGACCAATGCCTTCTTCAAATTCAAACTCAAATAAATACTCAAGTAAAGCAAATAAATTCCAAACTCAAATAAATACTCAATAAATCAATAGTCAAAACTCACCTTGTCCTAATTATTTTACAACTACTTATGCTTTAGAGGTGATTTTCTTCTATTATATCTATGATGGAAATATCATATCATGGAGTGCTATTATGCATCTCTTCCCAACACCTCATGCAATGAGATATTATGGGTATCTTGAAATAGGTCATTATGGGAATATTTTCCCTGAAGAAATCAATAAATGCTACAAATCAGGGCTTGATTTATTGTTTTGTTATTTGTCTAAACTTAATAAAGTGATGAGACTGTGATAATATAGCAGATTACATTATGCTGTGTCTGTAGCTGTTATGTGGTGAATAACACAAAAAATCGAGGAAATATTTTTCCAGTATTTGGAAACTATTATCTGATCCAGCAATGAAGTCTCTCATGTCTTTGACTGATGAGTGACATTTCAATGTGTTTCACATTCATCTTACTTGTGAATGTAAATGAAAATATTAACCAACATTCTTATCAGAACTAACTCATTTCTTTTTTTTTATTTTTTTTTTATTTTTATTTTTTTAGAACTAACTCATTTATCAATGGTTACCTCCAGTTGCCTACAGATATAAAAGTTTGCAAAAACCACCAAAGCATTCTGTGAGAATCAATTGGTTATATAGAATTTATAACAAAGTATATGGAATATTTAGTATTTTATAAATTGCATGCTATGCATTCTTTATATCAGTAAAATTTATGCTAAACTTATACATATATATATACACATATTTTTGGAGAGCTGGCTATTAAACATTTAACAGCACACCACCATATATACACATTATTTTTTTTCTGAAGGTAAGTTGCAAATATATTGCCCCTTTACCTCTAAATACTTTACAATGTAAAAAATAAGGACATTCTCATATACAACAGCAGTAAGTTATCAAAACCAGGAAATTAACATGAATACAATACCGTTATGCAATCTACTGATCTTAATAAAAATTGGCAAGTTGTCCTAATATTGTCTTTTCTTATTCCGGATCCAATCCAGAGTCACCTGTTACATTAAGTTCTTATGTCTCCTTTAATCTGAAAGAGTTTTTTTAGTTTTTTTCCTCAATCATTCATTACTCTGACATATTTGCACAGTACAGGCCAGTAATTTTGTAGAATGTTTTTCAATTTGGATTTATCTCAAGCTTAGACAGATCTTGCAATTTTGGTGGGAACATCACAGAAGTGATGCTGTGTCCTCCTGAGTGTCTTATATTGAAGATTTATGATGTCAGTTTGTCTCATTATAGATGATAAATTTTACTAATGTTGTTCAGATATTTGTCTGCCAAGTTTCTCTACTATAAAATTATTATTTTCTCCTTTGTAATGAATAGGTACCATGTGGGGAGATAATTTGAGACTCTGTAAATATTCAGTTTCTCAACAAACTTTTATCCATTAGTTATAGATTCCATTTGGTGATTCTTGAGTGTATTAATTATTAATATGATAATAATCAAATGCTTCTTTTCTAATTTTATTATTCATATTTGTTAGCTGGCATTTTCCTGTTAGCATAAACTTTTGTTTATTTACTTATATCAGTATGGACTCAGAGATTCCATTTTTTACTCAATGGGTTATTATCCATTATTATTAATATCATTATTTATCTTGATGTTCAAATTGTCCCAGATTTGGCTGGTGAGAGTCCCTTCCAACTGTCTCCTATGTGCTTTTATAAGTCAGGTTTATTGTGGTATAATTTGCGTACAGAAAAATCCATCCCTTTTAAGAGAATAGCTGGGTAAATTTTGATAAACATACACAGTTATGTAACTACCACTACAGTCAAGGTATAGAATGTTTTCATCACTTCAGAAAGTTATCTTGCAACTTGTATTCAGTCTCCTTCTTCCACCCCCAGTTCTTGGCTACTACTGCTCTGATTTTTGTCTCCATAGTTTTGCCCTTTTAGAATGCACTTTTTGTTTGCTTCTTCCACTTAGCATACTTATATTGAGATTTATCCATGTCATTGCATTATTAATAGTTTACTCATTTTTATTGCTGCATAGTATTCTATACTGGCTGTTAAAAATAAAGCTTCTATGAACATTTATATACAAATCTTTGTATAGACACATGCTTTCATTTTTTATAGGTAAATATTTCCGGGTAGAATGGTTGGATCATATAATAGGTATATGTTTAACTTTTAAGAAACGGTCAAGCTGTTTTCCAAAGTGGTTGTACCATTTTGTGTTCCTGTCACCAATACATGGGAGTTCTATTTGCTCTGCCTCCTTCTCAGTGCTTGGGATAGTCAGTCTTTTTTCTTTTAGCCATTCTAGTAAGTGAGTAGTGGTATCTCACTGGAGTTCTAATTTACATTTTCTTTGTGTAACTCATGATGTTGAGCATATTTTCATGTCCTTATTTGCCATTTCTATATCTTCTCTGGTGAAGTTTGGGTTCAAATTTTTGCTCATTTAAAAAATGGGGCTGTCTTCTTTTCATTGAATTGTAAGAGTTGTATCTTCAATTTCTTTATATTTTATTGTGAGGGAAAATGATGCATTTGTTAATTTAAGTGAAGATGTAAGCCAGAAAGTCAGCAAACTTTCTATAAAGTCAGCAAACTTTCTATAACTTTCTATAAAGAGATAGTGAGTGAATATTTTAGGCTCTGTGGGCCTTATGGTCTCTGTTCTAACAACTCAACTTTGTCCTTGTAGTGTGAAATCGGTGATAGATTATCTATAAATGAATAAGCATTTCCATGTTCCAATAAAACTTTAATTACAAGAACGAGCAGAGGGATGGATTTAACCCATAGGCCATGGTTTGCCAACCCTTGGCTTTGATTTCAGTTTCCTGCTCTGGATGGGGTTGACTGAACTTGGGTTCCTTCTGAAATGCAAGATTAAAAATAAGGAGTAAAAGATCATTAATTAGAACTATCTGGGGGCTAAGTCCAGTCCGCTTCACTTAAAAGTCAAAATTGTAGGATATATAGAATTTTCATTAAACGTTATCAGGCTACATGTCTTCTAAGTTATTTTTTGGATCTGAGAGCCAGTGATTTTAATGATGCACTGCCACAAGAAATAGTCTAGCAGAGGAAAGTGTCCTTCCTGGTGAGTGGTCCCCAAACCTGGTGGACATCACAATCACCGGTAGTTTTCCATATATGTTCCTGGGCTCTATCTGCCGCATCAGAATCCCAGGGGTAGGCTGGGTTATATGTGCTTCTATTTTTAAAGCATTTTCCAGGTGTTTCCGATGAAGCTAGATGAGGGACTAGCACTAAATGATGAATAGAGATTCTCAGGAGACTTATCTTAATGAAGAGATAAGAATAATCTCTAATTACTACATTGATTTTATGTAAATAGATGATTCTAAAGGGTTCACAATATTTTAAAAGTTAATAAGTAGTTCAAATACTCTTTCCTAAGCCCTCTCTCCAAACTTGATTACCACTACTGAGATTCCTATCAAACAATTTTTTTCATGCTTAGTGTAAAAACAAACTTCAGAACAGCCTCTGCTGGATTTTCAAAAAACCCCGATTATTGGACTCTAAATTAAAGAGTAAAAAGTATTGTGGAAATTCAAGCCCATTACCATTTATTCATAAAGACAAGTGACTCAATCAAAACAGTATCTTTGATGGATTAAATGTGTTTAAACAAATAGTTAACTATAATACTAGGAGATTAGTATTTTTGAAGAGCTCTATTTTTGGTAGAGCTTTAACTGATATTCTTTGATAATCCCTGTTTTTCCCTGACAGTTGATGCCTCTATTTGCTATGGAAATAGTCTTTTAATGTGTTGCCTTTCAATAACATTCTTTCAGTACAGAATATGCAATTCTGTTTGTAATGCAAAAGTCTATCAGGTAAGCTTAGAAAATGAAAAAAAAATAGTTGTTTGCAAATTGCTTTATACCTAAGATGGAGAATTTGAAGATATCAATCTAACTGTGATTTGTTGATATAAGACTCTAAACTATTTTTTCCATTAAAACAGTCTCTCTATTATTGTCTTAGTCTGTTCGTCCTGCTCTAACAGATACCTGAGGCTGGGAATTAGAACGACAGGAATGTATTTCTCACAGTTCTGAGGCTGGGGAGTCCCACACGAAGGCTCTAGCAGGTTCAGTGTCTGGTGAGGGCCAGTCTCTGCTTCCAAGGTGGCACCTAGTTGCTGTGTCCTCACATGGTGGAAGTGACATAAGGGCAAAAAGGCCTAGCTAGTTCCCTCCAGCTCTTTCATAAAGTCACTGATCACATCCATGAGGGGTTCACTCTCATGACTTAATTACCTCCTAAAGATCTCACCTCTTAATTCTATCACATTGGTGATTGAGTTTCAACACATGCATTTTGGGAGTTATTTATTTGTTTATTTTTGAGACAGAGTCTTGCTTTGTTAGCCAGGCTAGAGTGAGTGCCGTGGCGTCAGCCTAGCTCACAGCAACCTCAAACTCCTGGGCTCAAGTAATCCTGCTGCCTCAGCCTTCCGAGTAGCTGGGACTACAGGCATGCGCCACCATGCCCAGCTAATTTTTTCTATATGTATTAGTTGGCTGATTAGTTTCTTTCTATTTATAGTAGAGGCAGGGTCTCACTCTTGCTCAGCTGGTTTCAAACTCCTGACCTCGAGCAATCCGCCCGCCTCAGCCTCCCAGAGTGCTGGGATTACAGGTGTGAGCCACCGTGCCCGGCCTTGGGAGTTATTTAAACATAACAATTATTAAGAAAAATTAGGCTGGATGCAATGGCTTTTGCCTGTAATCCTAGTATTCTGGGAGGCTAGGCGGGAGGATTGCCTGAGCTCTTGAGGTTAGGAGTTCGAGACCAGCCTGAGCAAGAGTGAAACTCCATCTCTACTAAAAATAGAAAAAATTAGCCAGGTGTCATGGTGGGTGCCTGTAGTCCCAGCTACCTTAGGAGGCTGAGACAGGGGGATTGCTTGAGCTCTGGAGTTTGAGTTTGCAGTGAGCTAGGATGAGGCCACTTCACTCTACCCAGGGTAACAAGTGAGACTTTGTCTCAAAAAAAAAAAAAAGAAAAGAAAAAAATAGAAAAATTATCTAAAACTTTAATGTCACCCTGGAGTCTTGTCTAGCAAGGTTTACGTATTAATACTTTTCATTGAATTCTATTTACTATTGATTAGGGCTCAAATGCTCTGAAGTTACATGTTAACTTAAAGATTTTTATTTATTAGAGATTCAAATGGTTTCTGATTAGTAGAAATAACCCCAATGCTTACAGTTTATTGCCCCATAGGTTGTTAATGAGCTTGGTCTGTAACTCAGAAAGCTTATTTTGACATACCTTTCCTGATTTGCCATATAAACTTTTTTTGTTCTTTGAATTCTTTGAAACAGCTCTACTATTCTGCCAGTCACTCATTAATGAATTACATACAGTTTTGATATATGCAATTGTTAACCATATGAATTACGAGGATATTCTTTCATATATGAGGATAGTTTTTCAGAGTGACCATCAGTGAAATATTTAGTTTGGCTAGAAAATAATTGTTGTATTCGTACTACATGTGCCAGGTATAGGGGATATTGAGGCAAGTGACTCCTGTCTCTGCCTTCCTCTTGAGCCTCCACAGCCCGGGGAGAGACAGACAAGCAATGCAGCATATCAGAGATTCCCACCAGGTGTACAGTCCAGGCCCATCTAACCTAGCCTGGCTCTAAGTTCCCTCATCACTGGAGGGAAAGCACAGACTCATTCATAAACTTTATCTAGTCCTTCCTGGAACCAGTGGGCTATGAATAGGGCAGCAGCAGAATAAATAAAATGCATGAATATGGGTGCTAAAGCCAGATAGACTTGGGAGGGAATGCTGGCTCCTTACCTTACTAGTGTGCGACCTTGCAAGTTGGTTCAATGGTCCGAGCCTCAGTTTTCTCATCTTTCAAGTGGGTACAATAGTATTATGTATAGCGTTGCTGTGTAGATTAAATGGGATTTGCAGTAAAGGGTTGGCTCAGCAGGTTTGGAGTGTTCAAACCCTGCACATTCCAAAAAACCCAGCCTTTTACTGGCTCCTGAAAGGTAACCTCTAAGCCCTTGGAATTTCCTGCTGATGAAAGTATCTTTGTACACCTGGAGCCTTGGGCCGTGCCAGATGGTTAATGCTAACACTGTGATTCATGGTGGAGGCCTTGGGTTTGACCTCTGGGAGCAGTGGAGACTGAGTAACTGAGGTCAGCTGCGTGAGCACTCCATGCCTATGTGACTGACCACCAATAAAAACCCTGAGCATTAAGGCTCAGGTGAGCTGCCCTGGTTGACCACACTCTGTAGGTGTTGTCACACGTTGTTGCTGGGAGGGGACAATTGGAGGCTCAGGCTGGGTCTCTCCAGGCCCTGGCCTCTGTGCCTTTTACCTTTGCTGATTTTAATCTGTATCCCTTTGCTGGAATAAATGGTCACCATGAGTAAAGCAGCTTTTTTGAGTTATGTGAGTCCTTGCAGTGACTCACTGAAACTCAGGGTGGCTGTTGGCCCCCGACACAGGCATCAGTCTATAAAAGGCTCTGCTCAGTGCCTGGCGCAGAGTAAATTTGGTTCTGTCTTTGCCTGACTGCCCGTCCTTGGCTTGTTCATTCAGCCCTGCTATGACCTGTAGGACCTACTAACTGACCTTGCCTTTTCCTTCTCCATCTGAGGATTGTTCTCTGGAAGCTTTGTTCTGGAGAACAAAATACCCAACCTCAGCTGGTTGAAGACAGCTCTCCTCAAGGTTCCTGCTTGTTTAGGCCTAATAACCTACGGCCCATGCTGATGTGTAACTTGCGATTCGTGTCTATGTCTTCCCTCCCTCACTAGGTTACAATTCATGCAAAGTAAATAGGGCCCCTTACTGCCTCGTCACCCACAGTACTGATGCCTGGGAGGGTGCTGTGTCCTAATGGAGGAGCCTGGGTTTTACAGTCAGCAGAAGCCAGGCTTGAATCCAGCTCGGCTACCTACCTGCCACCTTGGCTTGGACAAGTTGCTCAACCTCTCTGAGTTCCAGTTTCCACATTTGCAGAAGGTGCCTCGTTTCCCTACTTCCCAGGGCTACAGGGTGTTTGAGAGTATCCCGGCTGGCTCAGACCTGAGACGTGGTTATGCCAGCATTGTGGGTCAGGTGACCCACACGTGGGGGTTGTTTGTGCCCTTTGCGTAGATAAAACCTCTCTAACAGGCATGGAATGTTGGTTCTGCCCACATCCAGGGTCCAGAAACCAACAGATATGGCTGATGGACTGCAGGGCAGGACAAATAATAAAAGCCAGGTTACAGGTAGGAAAAAATAATTACTATTGCTATGGTTGGTTGAAATCCCACTATATGCCAGACTCTGTTCTAAGTAATTAACATGTTAATCTTTTAATCTTTCCAATCCCTAAGAAGAAGGCCATTTTTAAGTTAGGAAATCAAGGCACAGGGAGTTAACTAAATTGCCCAAGGAAGTGGCAGAGTGGAGGGGGCTGAGAGACAGCGGCCTGGGTGGACTCCTAACCACTATACCATGTGGCTCCAATTGAACCCCTTGCCCTCCCCTCACCCTGCCCCTGCACTGAAAGAGCTGGGCCCCTGGGATGGGATGGGCTTCTCCCTATTGGATGGAGAGAGGGAGAGAGTCCAGGAGAGAAGCAGGGAGGGGACGTGAGGCTTCCAGAAAGCAGCAGAGGCAGAGATCGTGCAGGATACTGAGACCTCCGTGATCAGGGGTGGAATCAGTGGTCCAAATTCATTGTTGGCCCTGGAATGAAAGCTCTGTAGGTTCCGACACTGGTGGGCCTGGACAAGAACTCAGGATTCTGGCAGCCAAGCACTGCAGCCCAGACACTGGCTTTCCCTCCTTCCGTATTGGAACATGACAAAGGAACAGGAAAATGCACAAGCCATAAGCATCCAGTTCAATAAACATTTACAAACTGAGCCTCACCCCTGACCAGGATCAAGAATCCAAATGTAAGCAGCACCCCACAAGGGCCACTTTTGCTGCCTTCCTGTCACCCCTCCCCAAGGTCACCCCCACCTTGGCTTCTAAAGCCTTGGGTTCTTTTTACCTGATTTTGATCTTTATATAAGTGGAATATTTCTTTTTTAAAAATTGAAACAAAATTTTTTTTAGAGATGAGGGTCTCGCTATGTTTCCCAGGCTGGCCTTGAGCTCTTGGACTTGAGCAATTCTCCCACCTCAGCCTCCCTAGCAGCTGGGTCTACAGGTGCGCACCACTGAGCCTGGCTGGAATCTCTCTTGGACTTTCCTGTGCATCTTACTTCTTTTGCATAGCTCTATGTTTGCCATATTTACACACATTGTTGTTTATTCACTTTCATTAGCTATGGTGCAGAACCACATCGAGCAAATCTGCCTAAGACATTTCCGTGCATTCTGTTGTTGATGGGGATTGGGGTGGTTTCCAGATTGAGCCCCTCCTCTTTTGAGGACTCATAGAAAGGCATGAAGGGAATGCTCTAGAACCTTACACCGGCAGAACTAGGAACAAATTCTAGTGGTATGGCCTTAGGGCACACCACAGAGGAGTCTCAGAAACACTGGAAGAAGAGGCCCATGGGGAAAGCAGAGGCAACACTCCAGCGGGTTGGCCAGACCTTTGCCTTCGTTTTCACTTGCCTTTTGGAGAAGCTGGTACGTGTGGGTGGTGAGGAAACAACGTATAGAACACCTCACCTGGCACCAAGTGGGCCCCCAATGTATGGACGCTGTCAATATCGTTAGGTGCACGCTGATAGCCAATGTTAACTTTACGAGTAAATCTTTGTGCTTAACGAAAGTGGCACATGGTAACAAGAAAGAGAAGATGTGTGAAAAGTTATATGTTGCCCAGGTGGGTGCTGTTATCATTCTTGCCGGAGGCCACAGAGGCTTGTGTTAATCGTCCAGGCACTATAGCAAAATACTGTAAGCTAGGTGGCCTACAAACGACAGGGATTTATTTCTCACGGTTCTGGAGGCTGGGGAGTCCAAGAGCAAGCTGCTGGCAGATTGGGTGTCTGGTGAGGGCCTGCTTCCCGGTTCATGGGCGGCGCCTTCTTGCGGTGGCCTCACATGGTGGAAGGGGCAAAGAAGCTGGCTCCCTGGGCCCTTTTTAAAAGGGCACTACTCCCATTCCCGAGAGCTCTTCCCTCATCACCTAATCACCCCCCAAACACCCCAGCTCCTAACGCCCTCACCTGGGGGTTAAGATTTCCACACACGAATTTAGGCAGACACAAACATTCAGACCACAGCAGGCCTGCAGCACACAGGGAGGGCTTCAGGCACAGAGTGGAGCCAATGGGAACTCCAAAAAAGTTTCATACAGCCCCTTCATTTTAGAGATGAGCTCCAGGAAGCCTAGAGAGTTCCGTGACTCGTCTCTGGGACGCTTCTGAGCGACTGCTTCAGGTTAGAAGGGAAGGACCAGGATTCCTGGTCAAAGAAGGGAAGAAGCTCACCCCACAAAGACGCAGGGGTGAGGGTGGGGGAATTCACTGGTGCACACAGCCAGTCACGGAAGGGTCAAGGTGGCAGATGGATCACTTGAACCCGGGTATGGAATGTTCTAGGACTGCCCTCTCCATCTTTCCCTTGGGTTTTCCTCCCAGATGCTTTCTTCGCAAAGCCAGGTGAAGGGCTGCAGGGGGCTCTTGGCACCTCAGTTTCACTACCAGAGAAGGCCCACTTCTCCTCCTTCGGTGCCTAAAGTTCAGGGAAAGACTCTGAGTGGTCTGGTTGGGCCTTACTTGTCGCCTTGTGGCTTGCCAGGGGATGGTGGGATCAGCTTAAATTTTTAGCCTCCTTTTGAACTACGTGGTTTTTTTTCTTTGTTTGTTTTTTTTAGTGTGTGTGTGTGTGTGTGTGTGTGTGTGTGTGTAGGAACTGTTCTACCAAAGAAGGGGAGTAGTGTTTCCAGAAGAAGGAAGGGGTGCAAAGGAGAAGGAACACTAGGTATCTGCTATCTCCATTCAGATGCTTTTGGTTATAAGTAATAAACCTTGCCTTGAACTAATTTAAACAATAAAGGCAATTTGTTGGCTCATATCCCTGAAAGAGTTCAAACTGGGTCCTAGCTTTAGGAGCATTTTGATTGGAGTTCCAGTGCCGCTTCCCTGTGATTTTTTTCCTTCCTTCCTTCCTTCCTTCCTTCCTTCCTTCCTTCCTTCCTTCCTTCCTTCCTTCCTTCCTTCCTTCCTTCCTTCCTCCCTCCCTCCCTCCCTCCCTCTTTCCCTCCCTCCCTCCCTTCCCTCCTTCCTTCCTTCCTTCCTCCCCCACACCCCCTCCCTCTCTCTCTCTTTCTTTTCTTTTGTGAGACAGTGTCTTACTCTGTCTTCTGGGCTAGAGCACAGTGGTGTCACTGTAGCTCACAGCAACCTCAAACTCCTGGATACAAGCAATCCTCCTGCCTCAGCCTGCCGAGCACCTGGGACTACAGACACACACCACCATGGCTGGCTAATTTTTCTATTTTTGTGTAGAGATGGGGTCTCACTAGTGCCCAGGCTGGTCTTGAACTCTGACCTCCGGCGATCCTTCTGCCTTGGCCTCCCAGAGTGCTAGGATTACAGGCCTGAGCCACTGCACGGATTCCCTGTGATTTCTTTTTGTTTGCTATTCCCTGCTGTGTGTTGGTTTCGTCCTCAGGCTGGCTTCTAGAACAAGAAATATTATTCATGTCTCCACCTGAAGTCCTCACAGTCATCCTGATTGGACTGGATTAGATCAAAAGACTAGCCTTAAACTTTTTTTTTTTTTGTGGTCAGGTGATAGAAAACAATAATTGGCTTTACTTTAGGCCACTTGGTTGGCCTCTGGAGCTATGGTAGAACTGGAACTGGCTTCCCTAGGAGAGAAAAGCATGAATGCTAATGTGAAGGGGCAATCACCAGGAACCCATGTTACTGCTGAAAAGATGAAGAGAGGTTAGAGAAATGACCCCAAATCACATGCCTAGTAAATACTGGTTATTAGTTTTGCTCTAAAGTCCAGCTGGTCTTCAAGCTCATAAGCTTTTTTTTTTTTTTTTTTTTTTTTGAGACAGGGTCTTGCTCTGTCTTCCAGGCTACAGTGCAGTGGTGTCATCACAGCTTACTGCAACCTCCAACTCTTGGGCACAAGCGATCCTCCTGCCTCAGCCTCCCAAGTAGTTGGGCCTACAGGTGCTCACTACCACACCCAGCTAATTTTTCTATTTTTTGTATACACAGGGTCTTGCTCTTGCTCATGCTAGCCTTGAACTCATGACCTAAGTGATCCTCCTTCCTTGACCTCCCAGAGTGCTAGGATTACAGGCGTGAGCCACGGCGCTTGGCCTCCCATAAGCATTTGACTAGAAGTCTTCTCGGTAGTAAACATGAGGTTATTCCTGTTATCTATGGTTGCATGACGTGCTACCCCAAACAGAGTAGCTTAAAACAGTCACAGATTGTGATTTCTCCCAGTGCTGCTACCTGGGTTGAGAACAGCTGATCAGCTACTCTGCTCCGAGGGGTGCCTGCTGGGGCTGGAACAGCCAACATGGTCTTTTCACTCCCGTGTCTGGTACCCTGACCGGGATGCTGGAAGAGCTGGTTGCTGTCAGGCATTTACCACTCTACATGGACTTTCCAGGAGGGTAGACAGACCTCTTCACGTGGTGGCCCAGGCCTCCACAAACAAGGCTTCCAGAAGGATAAGCCCCTGCTTGTGTCATTCCTGCCAGTTTTCACTGGCCAAGGCAAATCACATGGGCAACCCAGAGTCAGTGTGGGAGGGATCCACATAAGGTTGTGCATATTGGAAGCAGAAGATTATTATCAGCAGCCACTCAGTGTAACCACCACCATAGCATGGTTTGGTCCCTTTCCTCCAGGACAGAAAATAAATACTCTGTCATAAGTCAAGGAACAGAAATCTTTTTCTTTATTCTTCTCTTCTCTAAAGGAAATTGCTGTCCAAAATGGGTCCAATCAAGGGTGCAACGTCTCAGGAGAAGTCTGTCAAGGGACCGCCAGGGGACCACTGGGGGTGTGGCTGCAGCACCCTGGCTACAGCAAGGTCTGCTGGCAGCCCTGCGGCTAATGACATTTGCAGTTGCCATCGGAACCTGGCTTTCACAGTATAAATCGTCCCAGATGCACACTTTGGAGTATGAGGTTTTATTTTGATTTGGCTTTATATTTTAAACACAGGCTGAATGTTAAGTTGCTTGACTTGGGTTTTTCCCCCTTGGATTCGATGTTGAGAGCTTTACATGTTTAAAGCCACAGTAGGGTGTCATACATTTCATCATCTTTTCAGACACCTAAAGTGTACATTTTACTTTGGGTATTCTGCTGGGAAACGAAAAAGAGGGTATGTACCACAGGGGAGGCCATTTGTCACCTACCCAGTGGTCTGGTCTAAGGCTGCTGGGTGCTGCTCGACTAATAAATGTCTGATCTCTGCTTTCCCAAGGACCTGGGTGAGTTGTCCTCTTGTGACCGGTTGTGGGTAGTCCATCTCTTCTTTTGTTAAATATAACAGCTTTAAAATTGGTATTTTTTCCTATAAAGCTTCCCTCATCCTATTTTCCCTCTTTCTTCTGTAAAATCAGTTTGAACATGTTGAAGTTTCTAAACTCCAAGGTTAAAATTTGTCAAGCCCGACGCCCTTAACATCATGTGAATTTCCTTTTTGAGGTGGTGTGAGAGTATTTATTTTTATTTTCTGTTTCCCTTCAAGGTCCGTGGCATGACCATTGTCTCAATTCAGCTCTCGTTCTTTCCACATATGGATGTTGTTTTTAAGTTTAGCGTTTTATTATCTCTCTCTCCTCTCATTTCAAGTATCAGGCTGAGTTATGCTCTGGGTCTTTTATCTTCTAGCCTGGCATTTTTTGGAGGAACTTATTCTACTGATGTGTCTACCCCAAGTTAGCTGTTTTTCTAACTCTCATTTCATGGCTCATAAGCAAGAAAAAATTTCGGAGTGTGGCATTCCTGGGAACTCTTAGTAGGAAATGTTTTGAAGTCAGATGGTTGTCCCTTCCAGTGGATTTTTAGACTATTTGCAAACAATGAATCAAATTTCTAGCCTAGTCTAGAAAATCAAAATTGGGTGTCAAGTTCCCTTTTTGAGATACTGAAGCTTGGAGAATGCCCTTAAATGTCCGGTAGCTTTTGGCATTTCTGGGTCTGCAGAATGGGTTTCCCAAGTGTTCATTAAGGACTGAGCCCACCAAAACCCCCAAACTACAACAACTTCAATAAGGTTGTTTATTTCTCTCTCAGTGCAATTAAGAACCATCTGCAGGGAGCAGACCACGTGACAGCAGGACTTTTGACACTTCATTAGAACAGAGTAACTGACGAGTGTTCTAGCCACAGGGGACTAGGACATGGACTCTCCCAGGGCTGAATGAAATTTGAGATATCATGTCCATTTGCTTTTATTGACTGACTCTTTCCAGCCATGTCAGATTCTTCCCTGGCTTAGAATAATTTCCGTGGGTGATTTCCAACTTTTCTAGGGGTTCTCCACCCCTTTTGGATGTCTGAGCCAGATTCTACACAGCAGTGTTGATGAGGCCGCCATCTTGGTTTGTCCTTGTGAGGGACTGTGGGAGGTCCTGGCCAGGCCCATTTGTATGGAACATTTTAGGCTTAGGCGCAGATAAAGGAAAGAACATAACTTCGTGCTTAGATGCAGAAAAGGAAATCGATACCAAGATTTTAAGATCCAGAATCCGTACATTAGGTCTCAGAGACAGGGCTTTACTGAGTGACAAAATCATTGCCTTACACAGTAGCACAGGTTGTTTTGGTGTGCTGGCCTGGAATTCCTATAGAATCTGTTCCCTATGGAATCCTGAGGAGAGGAGGGAGGATCAAAGCCAGACAACCTACTGTTGGGTTTTTTCTTGGACCTGGAAAGTGGCAGAGAGGGCAGTTGCCCTCCGATGACTTCTGTTCCCCTCCTGCAGCATAGAGTTGTTGCTTTCCCAGCCTGTCTAGATTGGGTGCGACACGGAGTTCTGCCAATGGAACATGGGCAGAAGGGATGAAACCACTTCCGGGTCTAGCCCCTGAGCCCTCCTACAAGATCCTATGCGTGTTTTCTCTCTCCAAGGATGCCAGCTGATGCCAGCTCCCAGGCCCAGGGCATGGGGACTTTGTGTTGCAGATGGTGGAGCCAGCAAGGTTTGGTGGCTCACGCCTGTAATCCTAGCACTCTGGGAGGCCGAGGCAGGAAGATCGTGTGAGCTCAGGAGTTCGAGACCAGCCTGAGCAAGAGCGAGACCCAATCTCTACCAAAAATAGAAACAATTAGCCGGGCATAGTGGCTCATGCCTGTACTCCCAACTACTCGGGAGGCTGAGGCAAAAGGATTGCTTGAGCCCAGGAATTTGAGGTTGCTGTGGGCTAGGCTGACACCACGGTACTCTAGCAGGGGCAAGAGAGACTCTGTCTCAACAAAAATGAAGATGGCAGAGCCTTGGTCAGCTCTGCCCCCAAATGGTTGTGTGAACGAAGTTCTTCTTCCTCTGTCCCTTCCCCTCCTGCCTCATCACCAGTCTCTACCACTGATGTGAGCGAAATTACATAAGTCCATATATTGTTAAGCTCCTGAGACTATGGAGTGTGCTAGTTATAACAGACAGCACTAACGCACAGGGGACTCCGTTATTCTCTGTGGGCTGCTGGCAGTCACCCCGCCCTGGGCATACCCCAACGGGGAACAGTCAGGGGACATGGGGAAGGCATGCTCCCTGAGATCTCTCCTTGGTCTAAGCTGTTCCTTCCCCTTCAGACTTGCTGAGGCATGTGCGTAGAAATGACTGCTGTCCTTGAGTTTCATTTCTGTCTTCCCCTGAAATAAGGCCTGGTTCTTTCTAACCTGGACCTATGACAAATTGCTTTTTGACGACTATTTTCTGTTCTCTATGTAAGGGACACACATTTCTGAAGCTCCGTCTACCTTTGGGCTGCACTGAGAAAGATAGCAAAGAACACAGTCTCTCTCTTTCCAAAGATTTTTTAAATTAACTAGAGAAGCGAGAGATTTGTGCAGACCTGAGGATAACATGGTGCCATATGGAAACAGACTCGAGGGGAGTTCAGTGGGGGGAAAGATTGGTGGGGACTGGCTGGCTTGGAGAAGCTACTGGGAGATCTAAGGGCTCTACTTGGCCTTGGAAGGAGTCTGAGCACCAGAGGACAGTGAGTGAGGACGGGCCCTAATATGAAGTCCAATATGCCCTGTTTAGTGCAAAAGAAACTTGTCCGCTTCTCCTTGGAGTAGGGGAGTTAGGTTTGGCTCAGCGAGGCTGAGGCTCTCAAGTGGCTGGAGCGGGCTAGAAGGGTGGGAGAGAGAGGGGTGGATGCATCTGTCTCACAGGGTCCCTGTGGGGTGGGGAGTCCAGGACCACGGCTCCCCTTGCTCCAGGCCTCCGGAGGAGACACTGTTTCCCTGGGGGCCCTGCCACAGCGCATCTTCCCTGCAGCCAGGGGGGTTGCAGGAGCCCTGCAAGCCCACTCATATTGGCTTAAGAGAGTTGATTAACAAATTTTCAGGAATTTTGTGAGCAGGGTGTTAAACACACCCTGTTATTATAAAGTAAACTATATAAGCCTTATATAAGCTTATAATTAAAAATAAATTAGATCGAAACAAAGATAATAAATACTCAAAAGTCATCACTTCCTAGGCATTCTGCTACTATGCTCTAGAAATCATGACTCTTATAGTTCTATGGTGGATGGTGGGGTTTTTTTGTTTTTGTTTTGTTTTTATTTTGGACAGGGTCTTGCTCTGTTGCTTGGGCTAGCGTGCAGTGGTGTCATCATAGCTCACAGTATACTCAAACTCCCAGGCTCAAGCAGTCCTCCTACCTCAGCCTCCCAAGTAGCTGGGACTACAGGTACTCACCACCATGCTCAGCTAATTTTTCTATTTTTTGTAGAGATGGGGTCCCACTCTTGCTCAGGCTGATCTTGAACTCCTTACCTCAAGTGATCCTCCCGCCTCGGCCTCCCAGAGCGCTAGGATGACAGGTGTGAGCCACTGCGTCTGGCCTCTATGGTGGTTTTATGGGTTCAGTTGTGTCCACCCCATGATGACAAATTCACATGGTGAACTGCCAGTACCTCAGAATGTGACTTTATTCGGAAATAGGGTTGTTGAAGACGTAATTAGTTTAGATGAGGTGATTAGGGTGGGCCCCTAACCCAATATGGCTGGTGGGCTTGTAGAGAAGAGAAGTTTGGACACAGAAAGAGATGCACCCAGGGAGAATGCCAGCTGAAGATGAAGGCAGAGACTGGGGGAATGTCGAAGAATCCAAGAATTGTCAAACGTTGCCACCAAGCCACCAGGAGCTCAGAGAGAAGTATCGAACAGATGTTCCTCATAGCTCACAGAAGGCGCCAACCCTGCCCACACCTTGATCTTGGACTTCTACCCTCCTGCACTGTGAGACAACAAATTTCTGTTGTTTAAGGTACCACTCAGTTTGCGGTACCTTGTGACAGCGGCCCTGGGAAACTGACACAGGTAGAAACACTATTTTGGATAACGGCGTGCTGAGCTGCATCTCCTCTCCCACGCCTCGTTGAGTAACTTCACATCGTGAATGGCTTGAAATAGTAACAGCGGCTGATTTGCAAACAAATGCTACACATCAGGCCTGGATTTATTATTCTGCTGATTGTCTAGACAAGGGGTTGGCAAACTACAGCTTGTGGGCCAAATCCGGGCCCCCGTTTGTTTGCATAATGCATAAAAGTTTTACTGGAAAGTAGCCACGGCCCCCTTCTGTGGAAGTGTTGTCGTGGCCGACTCCGCTCTGCAGTGGCAGAGCTGCGTAGTCGCAGCAGGGACCCTGCGGATGGCAAAGTTAACGGTATCCACTGTCCGGCTCTTATGAGTACAAGTTTGCTGAACCCTTGCTCTAGGCTTAAGAAAGTGATGGAGGCCAGGTGTGGTGGCTCACACCTGTAATCCTAGCACTCTGGGAGGCCGAGATGGGTGGATTGCTCGAGGCCAGGAGTTCGAAACCAGCCTGAGCAAGAGCGAGACCCCGTCTCTACTATAAATAGAAAGAAATTAATTGGCCAACTAAAATATATATAGAAAAAATTCGCCGGGCATGGTGTCACATGCCTGTAGTCCCAGCTACTTGGGAGGCTGAGGCAGCAGGATTGCTTGAGCCCAGGAGTTTGAGGTTGCTGTGAGCTAGGCTGACGCCACGGCACTCACTCTAGCCTGGGCAACAAAGTGAGACTCTGTCTCAAAAAAAAAAAAAGTGATGGACATAGTATTAAAAACACAGATAAAACTTTTAAGTCTGCCTGTCTGTAGCCATTACCTTGTGATGTAGCACAAAAAATTGAGGAAATAGTCTTCCGGTGTTTGGAAATTAGTATCTGAATCTGCAAAGAAGTAGTTCCTGTCGTTGACGAATGAGTGAAATTCTGACATACTCTTTGTTGTTCGCTTTTCCTGTTGTTTATATAAATGAACAGCAACCAACAGCCACGTGGGAACGATACTTGTTCATCACTTGCCACCGTAGGTTGGCTACGGAGATGAGGGTTTGTAAAAACTCGATGGAAGCATACATGAGAATCAATTGACTATGTGGAGTTTATCAGATTGTGTGTATTGTGTAACAGTAAAGTTTATAATAAACCTAGTTTATATCAACCTATATATATATATATATACACACATACATATATATACACATAAGTATGCTCCCCCCCCCCCCAGAGAGCCAGTTGTTAAATGTTTACCAGCACACCACTTCCTCCAGCCTCTGTGTAACATCCACAGCTGGGCAGAAGGGTACCCAGTTCATGGGTCTCTTGCCATGTGACAGCATGGCCATGTGCTTTGGCATGGTTCCACCACTGCACGTGTGGCTTGCCTAAGGGAGCACAGTTGGTGGTGGCCACTGCAGTAGAAAGGCCCAGTGACACTAAGGACTAGGCTTGGCTAAAACCTGCTCCAGGGGATGGAGCAGCACGCGCCAGGCCCTCCCGGGTGAAGTGGGCCTGCTGGCGACGGGCTGCAATGCAAACCCGGGTTTGGATTCCTCCCACCAGCAAGAGAAGCCCTTCAGCAAGAGAGCAACAGGGCCAACCCACGGATTTAAGAAGCTGAACCTGGGCGAGGTGGCTCACACCTGTAATCC
This sequence comes from Mirza zaza, assembly GCA_008750895.1. NCBI lineage: Eukaryota > Metazoa > Chordata > Mammalia > Primates > Cheirogaleidae > Mirza > Mirza zaza. The sequence continues at coordinate 102,572 of VSMD01082449.1, forward strand.
CAGCACTCTGGGAGGCCGAGGCAGGAGGATCGCTTGAGGCCAGGAGTTTGAGACCAACTTGGCAAGAGGGAGACCCCGTCTCTACCAAAAATAGAAAAATTAGCCAGGTGTGGTGGTGCACACCTGTAGTCCCAGCTACTTGGGAGGCTGAGGCAGAAGGATCACTCAAGCCTAAGGACTTTGAGGTTGCAGTGAGCTGTGATGACACCACTACATTCAGCGGGGGTGACAGAGCGAGACTCTGTCTCATAAAGAAAAACAAGCTAGATCCAGTGACAATGTGAAGGACAGATTGGACAGGAACAACCAGTCTGGGGGCTGTCGCAATCTGTGCTTTAGTAAACAGAGCTGGGAAAGTCAGTGTCTCTGCCCTAGGCGTGTTTTCTGGCATTTGTGAGGAAGACTCGCAAAATGTTAGGAAGTGGGACCCTCGCTTGATGGAACCCAGAGCCTGCAAAACAGAAAAACAGAAGAGCAGTTCCGGGAAGCTCTGCCAAACGGCCGTCATGTGGCTTTCTACCATCCCTCTGTTGCTTTCTGCACGCTTATTAGAAAGGAGGAAATAGTTTCTCAGCAACCTTTTCTTGACAACACACGGACAAGGATGGAGGGGCTCCCTTGGAAACCGAGACTGTTCGAGCATCTGCAGTAAGGTGGGAGGGCTGGCCGGGCGCAGTGGCTCACGCCTGTAATCCTAGCACTTGGGGAGGCGGAGGTGGGAGGATCACTCAAGGTCAAGAGTTCGAAACCAGCCTGAGCAAGAGCGAGACCCCGTCTCTACTAAAAATAGAAAGAAATTAATTGGCCAACTAAAAATATATAGAAAAAATTAGCCAGGTATGATGGCGCATGCCTGTGGTCTGAGCTACTTGGGAGGCTGAGGCAGGAGGATCGCTTGAGCCCAGGAGTTTGAGGTTGCTGTGAGCTGGGCTGACGCCACGGCACTCTAGCCCGAGCAACAGAGTGAGACTTTGTCTTAAAAAGAAAAAAAGGCGGGGGGCTCTTGAGCCCGGTCATGGGCTTCGGTGAGTGGAGCCCCCACAGCACCTGGCTCACCCCGGGCAGGGCACTGCAACCCCAGCTCAGCCTTCCCAGCCCGTGAAGGCAAATGTCCCACAGTTGCCTGTGACACTGCTGACCCCTCACCCCCCAGTGTGGCTCCCAGGCCCCGGTTTGACCGTAGGCAGGAAGGATGGAAGAAACTCCAGTCTGATGCTCTGCCTTGCAGCTCCCAGGCATGTCTGCTGCTGGGCTTGGGCCTTTCTCCCAACGTGGGGTGGGCCAGGTCTGTCTCTGAGGTCCCCGAGCAGTGCTACGACCACTGAGAACGGGGTGTGCAGTCTGGTTCAGGCCAGTCCTCCAGTGGCCTTCAGAAATGGATCCTCACCCCTGGTTCCTAGCCCTCGGGGCTGGAAACCCACTGACAAATGTTTGGGTGACAGCCTATGTTCACGCCTTCCTCCAGGTCCCAGGAGTTCTTGTTGCTAGATTTTCCTTTGCTTCACCCTGCACTGGGCTTCACATATGCAGCGGAAAATGCAATAACTCTGAAATCAGCCAGATTCAGCTCAACAGTGTACTTTGCCACAAGGAAGCTGTGCAGTCTTGGGCAAATTAGTTAACCTCTCTGAGCCAGAGTTTCTTTATCTGTAAAAAGGAGATCAGAATACCTGTGTTGGGTTGTTCTAAGGATTAGAAGAGATAGCATAGGTAGAAAGGCACCTGTGTTCCCTTCTTATCTATTAGACATTATAGATAATACCATAAATATTAGATAATATCGATGAGATGAGTGGAGATCCATTTGCTGGGTTGGTGTTCAAATGCGGATTCTGCTTCAGTCGTTCTGGGGCCGGACCTGGGATGCTAGATCTTTAACAAACCTCCAGGTGATGCCGATGCTGTTGGCCCTGGACCGCACTTTGAATAGCGAGACACGACATTGACATTGACTCCTTTACCCACACCTGCAGCCTCCGCCTGCTGCCTTATTGCAGAGGAAGGCCAGAGGCACCTGGTCCTCCTTCTCCTGCTCCTCCATCCAGCTCGTCAGGAGCGATGTCCCCTGCTTCCCGTAACCCCGGGGACTAAGGTCAGAGGAGGAGACACGAAACAGGAGCGTGCGTTGGGGAGTTTCAACCGAGGACCACGAGCAGCGTGAAAGCTGTGGCGGGGAGTCAGCCAGAGCAGCTGAGCGCAGGCACGTCGATTCCGAATGTCTCAAGAACTTTCACGGTCTTAAAAAATGTATGACGAATGAACCCTAGAGAGCTGGGATGTGGAAAAAATTTGGAGGGAGGTCAAGGCTCTGTCCCCGACGTGATATAAAGTGTGGGAAGATTGCAAGAGGAAGGCAGAAACAGTGTGGATGCTCTGTGTACCTGTGCACTAGCTGCTTTCCGTTCCTGCAGATGCGCCTTTTCTTTGCCCGTATGCTATGTTTGTCACTGAACGCTTTTGCGTGAGACCCTTGGGTGTGTGCCCCTCCTCCATCCAGATGTCCACATTCTCCCCCTTTTGAGGCCCAGCTCAAATGCCACGTCCTCCTTGCATTTAGCCCAACAGCGACAGTGTGGGGGGCTTCCTTTGAGCCACCCAGGTCCCAGCTCTCCCCATCACGGGCACCGCAGGGGCTCCCTGACTCTCTGGCCAGCTCTGGTGCTGGCTCTGTCTCCGGTTGTAGGGGTGGGGACCAGTGGGGAGTCCCTGAGCGTTTGTAAATGACTGTGACAATGATGGAGACGCCACCGCAGCTACCCACACCGCTGGCCTGGCTGCCGTCGTGGGCATTCTGTCTGTCTCCAGGAGGCCTCCGAGGGAGGAGCTCGTGTGGCTCTTGTCCTGTTCTTCTCCTTCATGTTAGGTGGGCGGGTGGGTAGGGGGTCACAATTCTCCCTTCCCCCCAAACCAGATCACAACCTGCATTGGGACAGTGGCAGCCCTTTTGATTGACTTGGGTTTGAGTGCATCTTCCCCTTCTCAGGAAGCCGGCAGTGGTCCAGAGGGAGCCGGCCAGGCAGAGTTTATCACACAGGTCTCTGCTGGCCCTTTAAGGGTGGTGACACTGTGCTGCCTGCAGAGGATGGTCATAGAGGGACCAGCTGTCAGTGTGCAAATGGACAGCTCCATCTGCCCTTCCCATGAAGCTTCTCGGGGGCTCTTGCAAAGAGAGCAGCTCTCCCATCCATTTGCAGGTGGACTCAGCTTAGACCACTTGTTGGTGACTCCCTTAGAGAAGCCCCCTTCCTCTCTCCACCTGGAAGCGTGCCTGCCTTCCAACTTCCACGGCCACCTCTGCTTGTCGTCTCTGCTATTCCAGTCCCTTTCACACACGCATCTCACAGACCAGGATGGGTTGTCCTTGAGGACAGGATGCGTGTTCGAAATATTTTCTCAGTGTGTGAATGGAAAATTAAAATACTCTAAAACCAGTCATATTAAGCCAGTCTCAGTGAGACCTGCAATTCATCTTCATGTTCCAACCTTGTCTCTTCCTGGCTGCCCCTGACTCTTGAATCTTCTTGTGTTGTTATGATGGGCAGATACGACATTTGCTCTACCACGTAGATCCTAGGGAACAATATCACCAGGCTATCTGTTTTTTTTTTTTTTTTTTTTTGAGACAGAGTCTTGCTTTGTTGCCCAGGCTAGAGTGAGTGCCATGGCGTCAGCCTAGCTCACAGCAACCTTAAACTCCTGGGCTCAAGCAATCCTCCTGCCTCAGCCTCCTGAGTAGCTGGGACTACAGGCATGTGCCACCATGCCCGGCTAATTTTTTCTATATATATTAGTTGGCCAATTAATTTCTTTCTATTTATAGTAGAGATGGGGTCTCGCTCTTGCTCAGGCTGGTTTCGAACTCCTGACCTCGAGCAATCCACCCGCCTTGGACTCCCAGAGTGCTAGGATTACAGGCATGAGCCACCTCACCTGGCCTCCAGGCTATCTTAAAAAGTCAAAAACCACACAGTTTAGTATCTGGAGACCAGACACTTCCTGGGCTTACCCCAGGACTCCTGTTTTCCACAGCAAGCATGTTATTGATTTTTATGTCTGTGTTGGAGTTTCAAAATAATGCTGTTTGAGAGTTGGGGACCCAGGCCTTGAGATTCCTCTCGGGACTTCACCCATTCGTAGGCCAATATCCATCCTCAGGCACTAAGACTGGAAGAACAAGCTGCAATCCAAACACTTATTTTGAAATTCTTTAAAGATTCTAAGTGTTAGTCCTTATTTTTCTGGCTTTGGAAACAATTCTCCCCAGAGCCTAGAAAGAGCTCCATGTGATCCTGGCAGCCGACTCAGGCTGCCGTGCTGGGAAACTTGTCCTGCCTGGGTCTGGGAGCTGTTCCGTTCCTGCCGCCCAAAAGTAGGGGACCCGGGGAATGGAGATCTAATGTGTGGGCCTATTTTGGAACTGTTAAAAAAAACATCAATGGTTCTGGCAGAAGAACAAGGGTGGGGGGAGGAGAACTTGGCTCTTGGCTCATAAATACAAACATCTCTATAAGTCAGTGCTTCCTCCCTCCCCTGCCCAGGCCGGCGTCCATACAGGAGCAGGAGAGGAACCAAGAACAGGTTTAAATTTGGTTCCAGTGGTAAGGGTAGGGACGTAGTCTGACCATGGATCACAGGGGATGGGACGTAATGAGATTACCCTGCATTCTGACCCCTGCTGTGCACACCGACTAGGAGAAGCCTCTGTGTCCCCTGCCAGGGACTCTAAAGCTGCTCTGTACCCTGTCAGCTGGAAGGGTGTCCTGGTGTGTTGATTTAGTGACTGGGGGCTCCTAGTTCAGGGCAGCTGGGCTGACCTCGTGCAGGAAGAGGTGGCCTCCCTGGGCTGTCTCCTCACTTCCCCCACCCCCACAAATGTCACTGTTGTGGGGTTGGGGCTGTAGATTTAAATTGTGGCTCTGTGTGCGCACATGTGACCTTCCTGGAGCAGGGCTTCCACTCGCAGATCCTCCTGGGACCCTCATTTTAAACAAATCTCTAGTCATCTCTTCCTGGCCCTAGCAGCTTGGAGAGGGAGGGCCGCCTCTCAGATCCTGGCATCGAAGTTGGAAGGTGGACGCGTGTATAATAAGTGTGGCTGTTACGTAAATCTTAGGTCTCCTGATTAGCTAATTAACATGCCCTGGCACATGGGAACAAAAGGTGTGTATATACATATATATATATGCTTCTCTGAACTTGTTGGCTGCTCTTGGCCGAAGAGTCTATGTCATCAAGCTCAGGAGCATCTCTGTCTTGTAAGGCGTGGAGGGGCAGAGGCAACTTGCCAGCAGTACCCGAAGAGACCAGGCACTCCCTGGGCTCACCCCAGGGCTCCTGGTTTCCACAGGACGCATGTTATTGATTTTTATGTCTGTGCTGGAGTTTCGTAATGACGCTGTTTGAGAGTTCGGGGCCCGGGCTGTGAGATTCCTCTCGGTACTCCACCCATTCGTAGGACAATATCCACTGAACACCTACTGCTTGCCGCCCACTCTGTGCCGAGACAAAGATGAGTGGCATGCTCCCTAAAGCCCGAGAAGCTCTGGGAGCAGCGCGGGAGAAGTTATGTAAACTGCGGGTTGGGTGTAATGTGATAAGTGCGGGTGTGTGTCTGTTTGCAACACGAATGTGTCCAGGCCTTGCCAGCTTGTGTGTACAGGTGAGGTCAAATGCACCGTCGGAACTCTAATTTCACCGGCCCCTGCTCCTGCCCGCCAATGCACAACCTCAGCCAGTTATTTCTGTGAGTCCCTGGAGTCTCCCTCGTGTCCTCTGGCGCAGGCCCCTGTGCTGTCCCTTGCCCCCAGATCCACGTCTGGGCCTTGGCTTTCTGCCACCCGTGTTGCCTGGGTGAGCCCCGGGCTTCTGCCAAAGGCCTGCCTGCGAATCTCCCAGGCCAGCGGGGTGCCTCGGTCTTCACCCACATCCCTGAGCTGAGCCACCTTTGTTCTGAGTGACATTTCATCCCCTGGGCATGAAGCCACGTGGCTGTGGTCCTGTGTCTCATACAATCCTGAGAAAACAGCTCGGTTGGCTTCTGCGGGCTGCTCCTCTTTCCGCAGAACTTGGACATCAATCCAGGGGGCCAGGTCCGGGGTCCAACATCTCTGACCAACACAACAAGCACCTCCTCGCTGCCACAGCCCCCATGGAGTCACTGCACGAGTCTCTTTCTCTCACCTCCTTTCTGCTATGCACCGCCCCCTTAAATGGATGGCTTCTGCTCATCGGACACGCCCAGACTTGATGCCTTGTAAGTGTGTCCTTTCCTTCCTGCTCTCAGCAGTTTATTTCAGGCGCTCATGACCTCACCTGGACTGTTGCGTAGTTTCCTACCTAGCTTTGCCGCTGCTGCTCCCCTGCGTGCTATGCCCATAGTCGCTTCGGGAAATGTCCATCCTCCAATGGGGTCTAGTCTGAATTCTGCCTTGTACAGAATTCCTCTTGGTAGTTAGAGCAAGGGCCCAGGATATTATTAAAATGACACTGCTAGTGCTTGGCCCCTTAAATATTTTTCCATATATGGTTTTTACCTTACCCACTTCAAACAGAATTTGGGGTTTTTGTTTTGTTTTAAGGGATAGAGTCTTGTTTTATTGTCCTGGCCGGAATGCAGTGGTGCGATTATAGCTCATTGCAGCCTTGAACTCCTGGGCTCAAGTGATCCTCCTGCTTCAGCATCCCGAGTTGCTGGGACTACAGGAACTCGCCACCATGTCCAGCTAATTTTCCTATTTTTTGTAGAGACAGGGTCTCACTATGTTGACCAGGCTGGTCATGAACTCCTGGTCCTCAAGGGATCCTCCTGCCTTGGCCTCCCAAAATGCTGGGATTACAGGTGTGAGCCATCACCTCACCTGGCCGTCCAAACAGAATTTATTTCATATGATTCCAGTAACCATTCTAGTTATTCCCAGTATATCAATATCAAGGGAAAATGGCTGTTTAGAATCAACATCTTCATTTGTTCCATCTGGATATCTATACATTTGAAAGGATTAGAACTCTTATGGAGAAGGTGGTCCTTACCAAATTTCAAAAAAAAAGATTGGATTTAGGCCAACCATAACTTTATTCACCATGGGCGTTAAGAACTGTCCCTGAAATGGGTTTACTGGGGAATGAAAACCTGCCCTGGTGCATCGTGTGTCTGCATTGATGGAAACCACTGGGCAAACAGAGCTGTGAGCTATGAGAAGTCAGGATATTAACCAGCCAGCCCTGGATGTACCACGGCGTGACATACGACACTAAGATGGTGAGGCTTCTTTAAAGGGGTGGCTCTTAGCATTGACCAGTACAAAAGACCTACCTTACTGATCAGAGCCTTAAAAAAATGTTTTGCTAAGGCCACGAAGAACCATAAACCTTCCTATGTATTAAACTAACACCTAGGAATATTTTTATTATAATACATGCGATTTAGATGTTTCTCATTATTTTCATTTTGGAGGAAAGAATGAACTTCTTGCAGCTTTTTGCTTAGTACCTGTTCCCCCGGATTTCGGGGCTCAGACGCTGGGCGGTGTCAGAAGGCTGGATCCAGAGGGGACTTTGCCTGCAGAGCCAGACACTCTGCCTGCTGACTCAGGCGCTCCACCCGGAGAGATGCCCAGGCCGTTGCCCAGCGAGAGGGAAGCCAGGATCAGGGTGAAGGAGACCACCTCCTCTGTCGCCTTTATCAAATAAAGGAAATTCCATCATTGGTCTGTACTGTACTTTGTCTGAAGGGAAAGACTGTAGCGAGGTATCCCAGCAGGCTGGATTAGACGAGGAAATCTCCACAGTGGGAAAGGAAATTGCCCTTGTCTCTGACGGGCGGGCAGGATCTGGACAGCTGGAGGCGAGCAGGTGCCTATGGGGTGGAGGTGGCCGTGGGAACGAGGGATTCCCTGGACAGAGCGGCTGTGGCCTCCCCACCCAAGGGGGACCGTGCTGGGAAATAGTAGGAACCGGAGTGTCTGAGGCAGAGCAGGGCTTTACTATGGAGGCCCTGAGAGCCAGGAAAAGAAGCCGAGATTTAACCCTGCAGGAAGCGGGAAGCCACGGAAACTTCTTCAGCAGGAAAATGACAATAAGGAGACAGATTTGGGGAGGAAAAACCTGGATTTGGGGATGTTGTAATTTTGAGACGGGAAGCGTAGACTTAGGTAAATGTGGCTGCATTGAGAAGGACTATGTGAAAAGATAATTTACAGGGAAAAAAAATTGTTGGACATAGAGACCGATTTGTAAAGGGAAGGGAAGGAAAGTGGTGTTGAAGATGCCACCAAGGTTTGGCCCAGTAGAGACCAGGGCTACCAAAGATAGGAGAGGGAGCTGGTCTGGAGGGAGGGTTATGGGTTTTGCTGTGCCTGCGGGAGTTCGGGAAAACACGAAAAGCCCATCAAAGGGGAACTCAGTGGCGGGGGCGGGGGCCGCTTTCTGAACAAACCCCTGGAGATGGGATCTGCTCTGAGCTGATGGTTGAAAGAGAGTGAGGAAAGGAGAGCAGGGCCCCCTAGTCTGGGCCCTGGCCTGGAAGTTGAAGAGGAGCCTGTGAAGGAAACAAAGCGCTCCCAGCCAGGGTCTCCCTCATTCTCCTGCCGTCCTCTGCTCTGGGCACATGGCAACCGTCGCTGGTGGGACAGCCCAGCCCCAGCTCGCTGCTGTGGGCGCACTGATGTGCTTCACTGTTATTTAACCTACTCACTTTGGTGTCTAGTTTAGGGCATAATTGCAAACACGCTGTCCTCTGTCAAACTCGGCATCCGCGTTATCAATTGCTGAGGTCGATGCTTTAGAAGGGTCCTGTAATTAGGGTTGCCAGAGGTAGCAAATAAAAGTACTGAATGCCCAGTTAAATCTGATCAGAGAAAAAATGGACTCTTTTTAGTATAAGCATATTCCAAATATTATATAGTACATACTTATACTAGAAAACGTTATTGTTTCTCTGAAATTTATATTTAACTGGGCATCCTGTATTTTATCTGGCAATTCTCCTATCCTCTGATGAATCTTCTGACCATAGCTCTAAGGGGGCCAAGACCATGTCCTTTTCTTGGCTGGAAAACCCCCTTCCCAAGACACATTTCATTCTCTTTTTTCCTTCCCTCCCGTAGAATTGGATGGTGTTACTCAGAATCAACAAGCAGTTGTTCTGCACTCGCCATGTGCCTGATAGGGCATGAGACATTTTTACACATACAATATCAGTGGTTTGCAACTGGTTTAAGGGATATAGCACTGGGAAATCAGGCGCTTTCGATAGAATATCTTGAATTTAAAATAATTTTTTATTAGCCATTGAAACCATATGATGGTTTTTGCAGACATGCAATAAGACAATGTAATAGAAAAACACACACACATCCAAAGTAGAACCATCATGTTAAGTGACTCCACTTATAGTTTTGAGGGACAATTTGTTGAGATATTTAATTTTGTTCTCCATGTTGTCTTTTTACCTTCGTCATTCCTGAGAAACCAAGCCTTTGCGTTACAAGGCCAAAGCATGGTTTGTTGGTACCCATAAGACAATCCTGCCTAATGCTTTGTTTTCAAGACTCTTTGAGTAGGCTTAAACTGGGTGGTCCAGGAGAGAAAAGGGATGAAGGAAAATGTTTACACTTGAGAAGTTGGATTGGCTTGGTGTTGGTGGGAGAGTCCATGAAGCTAAGAGGAGGGGCTGGCTTTAGAATTTCTAAGCATGGGAGGTCCTGGGCCCTGGAGGGGTCTAGAATGATCCACAGTGGCATAAAAACATTATTTTGAGCTGAAGGCATTTGAGTTCCTCAAGTCTCTTATCTGCTTAAAAGTGAAGCTTCCCAAAATAACTCCACTGAGATAAATTCCCTTCCTGGAAGCAATTCTAATCTCTTCTTGGAGATGAGAAATTGACACCGCACACATAAATAGATACCGTGGCAAAACTATCATACCTCCCACTTATCCTGCGATGGGCCCATTTATTTTTCCAAAAAGCCATTTGCTTTTCCATAAGTGCCCTTTCTTCCCCGTTGTAAGAAGTCATTTGTTCTCCCAGAAGAGCCCCTCTGCCCCTCCTCCTCCCTTATTAGGATAGTATATAAACCCCAAATTCTAACTGCCTCTTTGAGTCACATTCTCTGTGAATTCTAGTGCATATGTACTTATTTTCTGTTGTTAATCTGTCTTTTGCCAGTTTAGTTTGCACACCCCCAATCACAGAGCATAAGAGTGTAGAGGAAAAGTTTTCCTCCCTGCCAGTCTCTCTTATGCCAAGTGCCTACAGAGGATAGTGGCATGTTGTCCATGGGAGCAGGTGGGAGGTCGGGTGGGTCTGTGGGCATGGTGACTACAAGGAGGTATCTCTGAATTGTTTCAGAGTAGAAAGTCCGGATCTTGTTAGGCGACCACTGTTCAACAACAGTGGGAGGAGGAGGAGTGTTGGCCACGATGGCAGCCTCCATAGCTCAACCTCCTGGTACATTCCTTCCTTCCTCTTGGCTTCTCCACACCCTGGTGCCATGTAGCACTCACAATGCCATGAAGGTGGGGAAATACACCTCAATAATGATTGAGACTGAATTTCCTACCAGCCAGGCAGGTGGAGACCAGAAACAGAGTAAATTTAATTCAGAAAAATAAAAAAATTCTATCTTTGCCTCTTGGTGTTACAGACTTCCATTCCTTCCCAATTTTTCTTTTTATTCATTCTTTTAGAATATGAGGTCACAAAAACTGGAAGTTTAAGGAAAATCTACTGGAGAGAAACTTAAAGTTGAGACAATCCTATCCATTAACTCACCCCCGGGGTTACAAAAATGTCACCATTTAAAAAAATTTTTAGCGGCTGGACACCTCCGTTAGTTCAGAGCCGTAGGAATGCGTTGGAAAAGCTCTCTGTTACCCTTAGTGTGAGGCTGTGTACGGGACGCTGACATGTAAAACCCAATGTCCAGCATGATACAATGACGTTATTTATAGGCCAACAAGGATCTAGGGCAAATGTGATGCATAGGGAGAAATAAAAAGAAGGAAGGGACCAAGTCACAGAAATCTGAGGCTGAACCGAGGAGGAACCCCCCCCCCAGCAAAAATCCGAGACACATTGAGCTTTTGTAGGGCTTGTGTTGAGCAGGAAGTTGAGATGACTCACCGTATCCTGTTGCACTTGCCCTATGATTCCATTGATCCCCTCCAAGGTTTTTAAAGCCCTGATTTGTGTAGAAAAATCACACAGCATGTCAAAGAATGACTATGGTCTGTTTTTTACATGTCTGAATTTTTTAAAAAACACACCATGGTTGTACTTCTCAACATCTAAATCCGACTGAGGTCCCTCCTGCATGACCTTGCCTTAGAGGCTGGGTGCCCTCGGTGGGGAGGTGTCCAGGGTGAGTGTGCCCAGGTTCTTTGTGTCTCCCTTGGTGAACCTGGGTGAACAGGGGAAACCGCCAGCTCTTGCCATGTGTCTTGTTGACGGGAACCTTCTTTAGATGACTCTTCAAGAGCAGCTTAAATTGCTCTGGCTTTTCTAGTTACCAGCCTTCTTAGGTTTTTTTTTTTTTTTTTTTTTTTTTGAGACAGAGTCTCACTCTGTTGCCTGGGCGAGAGTGCCGTGGCGTCAGCCTAGCTCACAGCAACCTCAAACTCCTGGGCTCAAGCAATCCTCCTGCCTCAGCCTCCCGAGTATCGGGGACTACAGGCATGCGCCACCATGCCCAGCTAATTTTTTCTATATTTTTAGATGGGCAATTAATTTCTATCTATTTTTAGTAGAGACGGGGTCTCACTCTTGCTCAGGTTGGTCTCGAACTCCTGACCTTGATCGATCCGCCCACCTTGGCCTCCCGGAGTGCTATGATTACAGACGTGAGCACTGTGCCTGGCCCCTTCTTAGGTCTTGAAGGTGATGGTGGAGGGGAGGCCTAGGAGGGAGGTAGAGAGAAAGAAAGAGGACTCTCCACCATGGAACAGGGTCAGCAAGAGAAATCCACATTTTGTATTTTCTTTTTTTGCTCTTTTCCTAATTGCCACTTGCTAGGGTTATTCCTTTCCTAGACTGACCTTCCCTTTCCTCTCCCCATGAACTATTATGATATAAAAATTAAAGTGTGATATCCTGGCTCACCCATTTCCTATTAATGGGATGACCTGCGCCAATCAATAGAGGAAATGCAGGGATGTGAACAGATGTGTGGTCCCGTCTGAGAGCATTGAATTAAGTGATATGTGCTCAGGGTGGAAAGATGAGATCATTTAGAAATGAGTTTCTTTTCTGTTTTTTTAAGTCTTTGGTTATTATCCCTTACATTTAGAAAACCAATTTGGAAAAAAAAAATCGATTTGAACTGAATTTTTTCCCCCTTAAATCCTCATGACTCTTTAGGTGACAGGATGTTATATAGATAAAACTTGGAATTAGCTTTTAAAAGGAAAAGAAAAGGAAGATGATCATCTGTCTGCTAAATATACAGAAACAACAACAACAACAACAACAACAAAAACTCCATTATTCACCTGGCCTGGCAAATAGGTTTACACATTTTTTTCTTTTCTGTCCACCTTGATGCTTGTCAGTGGTAGACCAAGAACCGTTCCAAGGGCCATTCCTGTGGTGCTATTGGTTAGAAACGTTTAACAATTTCAAGTTCTGGTGAAATACCTCAGGTGAACCAAGAAAGAATTTTTCCTGAGCTTAAGGGGCTTTCCTGGGAGGTAATGTGTTTTGTGGCTCAACACTTCATCACTTAGCCTGTAAATCTGGTTTCCTTTGAAAACAAACCCTAAGCCTGGAACTTTCCATGCCTGAGACTCCACGTCAGTTTCAAGAAGGCCTCGACAGATGTAGCTGAGTAAAAACAATACTCAGTATGAATGGTTACTGCTGTTCTTTCTCACTGGGAAGGCCGGGGACGTCCAGGATAGGACGACCTTTTTGTACAGTGGGGCTGTTTCTCTGCGTCTCAGTCTTTTCATCAGAAGGAACGAGGAGGAGAAAAGCTTTTGTGGAAAACATTGGTCATGCCGTAATGGGTGCTCAGTCATCTCAGAAGTCTTTATGTGACTTCCCATAGTCCCGTCAGAGGGCTTGGGGATACAAACGCATCTGGGGATATAAATGCTTCTTTTTGGGTAGCGCAAGTGAGCAAATCAGTTCTAGCAACTTCCGAAGAGCTTGATTTAGTATCCCTGAGTATGGTCCCCTGAGTGTCTGTTCCCTGTAGCCCCCACCCACAGAAAGTGCCTCGAATGGATGGGATGGTGCGAGGTAGAACTGCAAACCTCAGGAATGAACGCTTCCACGAAGGGCGTGTGATTATTTTCTTTCAACATCCATTTGTCCCCAAAATGTTGTAGGGCCTGCTGCACGGAAGTTTAACACCGTCTCTTCTCCTTTAGTGTTCTCAGCTGTGTGCTAAGTAGCAGAAGCCAAATGAAAGAAAGGCCCAGGGATTTCGAAGCCAAGATAGAGGGCTGGTGGCAGAAAGGAAGGCTGCTCCCCTCGCTAGGCCGTCCTCGGTGGTTTTAGCTGTGACACTCCCTGGAGTTTTACATCAGCACTCGGTTCAACCCTAAAAGAAGTTGCATCAGACACGGCAACTTTGCCTGCTTTGTTTGTATTCTCTGTAGTGAACGAAGTATTAATAAATGGCTCCCTGGGGGTGTTTGTATCTTACAACCCGTACTAGAAAACAAATTGATATGTAAAATTCTCGGGATGGTGTAGACGTGATACCATATTCACTGGTGGGTAGCTACTCTCCTCACAATGTCAGAGGAAAATTGAAAGAAAAAAAAAATGTGTGGCTAAGCTCATTCCCCATTTTTCATTCACCCAGGAACTCTTTGCTTGAAAGCAGCACCTAAAACCACAGGTAGACACTTCCATAAACAGACTAGCATCTTTCCAAGAGACACAAAGACAGCAAGAGAATAGTCAGTTATATGCCACTGAGTAGAGGAAGGAGGGAAAGTTATTCAGGCCATTCTCTCTTGCTCCCAGTCAGCTGCTGGGGGACACCAGAATATTTCACCCCAAAATATGAAGGATCGTTGAGCTGAAGATAATTCAGAAGGAGCAGAGGCAGGAAAGCTCTCTGCTGTCCCTCCATTTGTAGGACATAGATTTACAAAGACACACTCTTTACCAGGGAGAACAAGGATTAACCCACTGAGGATGACTTCAGATACTTTTTGGCCTGGAGATGGTATCAGAGGAATCTACACAAAATGGTTTTACTAATTAGCCATTATCTACCATTTATTTGCCTTTCCACAAGTTGTTGGCCCTAGAAACTCAGTCCTTTTCCTCTGTCTTGTCACTTCTTTAAAAATGTACAGTTCTTTGTTAAAGAAGCTATCTAAACTGGAATTCCAAGCTGCCTCTTTCAGAACTACTAATTTTCTGGGTGTCTCCTATGTATGTGTGAAATATTAATGTATGTGCTAATAAACTCCTGTTTTTCTCTTGCTAATCTATGTTTTGTGACAGGAGTCCATTCCAACTAATAACTACGGGGGCAATTCTTCCCTACACTGCCTCTTACCCACCCCGGCCTGCCACCTGTGAGCTAGAAATCACGAAACAGTGGCCTTTCAGGGGGACCTCTGCTTTGGAGCAAACACAGGCAGGGCCCCAGGATGGTGGCACTTGTCTAGTTCACCTTTACTAGGTTCAAAGTATGCGAGAGACAGAAGTGAAACTTGAAAGTTAAGCAATACCTAAGTGTGATAACTTTTCTCTTTGCCTTCATCTTGACCCCCAGACACCTGCAATCTGTAGAGAACTTCACTCAAAGAAGTCTTCCTATCTAAGCAGCAGGCAATAACTTACAGAAGGGGGGGGGAGGAATTCAAGATCTATTCTATTTCATTGATTTATACCTGGTCTTGTTCCAAAATTGTTGTTAGCTACATGTATAATTAACTCTGCCGCTGACTGCTGTGTTACTTACTCCAAGCCTTCCTCTCTGCAGTTTCATCGGCAGCCTTGGCAGATGCAAAGATTAATGAAGATGGATCCAAGTCCTTACTACTAAGCAAAAAGCCTCCAAGTACATGACAGTGGACTGCAGAGTTATCGCCGTAAGGGTAGAAGTGTTGTTACGATGAAAGAAATGTCAAATGAGCCAACTGCATGCTGGATAATGTTGGGGTTCAGGACACGCTACCCCAGAATATGGCACCTTGGCATTTGAGGAAACAGCAGATTCAGGAAGGTCTCCCTCGTCTTCCCCACTGCCCTTCCTTCCTGAAACAGGTCGTAAAACCTGGGAAGGATTCCCCGACCCTACCCTGAAGATCATAAGGCCTTCCTTCCTCTGAAGATCATTAGACCTTCCTCATTCGAGCGGTGCCTTCTTCATGTCTGGAGGAAAGAAAGGTCCTTATCTCTGAAGATATGGGGACCCAGAGGAGAGTCGGAACAAACAGGCCTTGCTAAGTGCCCACCCCTCAACTTTATTACCCTTAGATCACAACCCGTTTGTCTAATCATACTTCTCCATGACCATCCACTTCCTCATCAACAAATATACAGGTTTGTCTGTTTCCTAGGGTCTTCGTTTGTGAAGGCTCCCGTGTCACATAAATCTTATAATAAATAAATTTGTATGCTTTTCTCTTGTTCATGTGTTTTTGGCTATTGGGGCCTCAACCATGAAACTGGTGATGGGTTGCAAAAGAAATCTTTGCTCCCCTTTGATGCAATAGCTCAGTAGTGCTCTCTAAAGGTGCTGGGACCTCCCTGCTGTGTCATTTATCAATGAACAATAGAGAACTAGAGGTGACGAGAAGAAAAGAAGGGTGGGAGGCCAATAACATGGCCAGTTGGAGCTGCCTGCCTTTAAGCTATTGCTGGACCTTGGTAATGGTCCAAAGGGATGGGCAATTCTGGGGCTGCACCCACTAATCTGTGGGTGCTGGTGGGCAGTGTTTTGAGGGTAACCCTTATTCCAGATTGCACTGAAATATTCAAGTCTTGATGGCCAGTTTTCCAGGTACACCAGACAACCATTACAACCCGTGACTACAAAGGCTATGCAAATAGCAGGGAATGTTAATATCACAAAAGCTGGTGCTTTTTGTGATCCAACCTCTCTTTCCTCCAAAACTTTATTTTCCCTTCACCACTTATCCAATCCTTTTCACGAAAAAATATTGCTTTCAGTTACAATGGAGAAGAATTTCAGAATTTTCTTGACCTGTCCTATATTTCTCTTTAATTATTTGTGTCTAAAATACGGATTTTGTTTTTCTTTCAAGAGTATGGAGTGGAGAAGCAGTAACTGGTTAAAGGGAAGAGTTGCCGAAAAACCCAGATCTGCAAAGGTTTGGGTTTTTTTCTGCTAACGTCTCTAACAATTTTCCCACAGAGCTATGGTAACAGAAGTAGACAGACAGCTGATGTGTGTTCTTAGCAGTTTCATTCATTGGACAGCCTTGGTCATCCTTATATTTCTCTCTCCAGGACACTTGACTCATTTACCCATCTCTTTCCTGGCGATGCGTGTGCTGGAAAAAGCAGCCAAGTGTTAGCACCAGGTGGGGTGACAGGCCAGCTCCCTGCAAGTAGCATTTCTTTAGAGTAAAAGGGACAATGTTGAACTGGCAGGAACAAGGTCCACGGAAAGCTTCCAGGAAGGAGCCAGTAGACAGATGGCAAAATAGACTCAGGGAACCATTGTCCACAGGGGTCTCCAAATAGCCAGAGGAGCTGTGCTCGGGGCGCTATAAACACATCACCTTGTGTTACCTTCACCCTTGTCTACCCAGCGGCAACTCTCTGATTTTTTTTCCCCTTGTTTTTGCAGGGAAGCAGCTTAGTTTTGAGAAAACTAGGAAATGCACCATCACGTGGGCTTCAACTAGCCTCTTGCTTTTTCTTGATTCTCTCTGTTCTCACCCACACGCCCCACACCTCAGGTTTGAGTCTAGGCTGTTGAATATATTTTGCAGGAGAGTCTATGTATCTAGGGTACTGCTCCTCTTTCATCATTATCTGCTTTTTCTTTCATCATTCTTCCCTTTTTCTCTGGTCTGCTTTCATCTACGTAGGGCTGTCTCAGCTGACCAGGTGGACTCTTCAAGTGAGAAGTTGCATTTTCTCCCTTCCTGCATTAGACATGTGGAAGTCTGGGCTCATTGACTAATTAGGCTACTGAGGAAGTGATGGGTAAAAGTCCCCCCACATCTTTCTTCCTTGATAGTGTAGGGGAAGAAGAATAATTTTTTCTTCAATCCTCATAGGATCTTAGTCGGAGTGGACTTCTGCAACAAAAGACAGATTAACACGAGAAAAACAAACAGAACTTTATTAACACGTATATTTCACATATACCCAGGAAATAAGTAGTTTTCCAAGAGGTGGCTTTGAATTCCAGCTGATATAACATCTTCAGAAAAGAACTGTAAATTTTTAAACGAGTGACAAGACAAAGGAAAAGGCCTTTGAGTTTCTAGGGGTGGGAACTTGGAAGAAAGCAAATTACTATTAGATAAAGGCTAGTTAGTAAAGCTGGTTCATGTAGATTCCTCTGGTATTATCTCCGGGCCAATAAACATCCAAAGTTGTCTTCTGTGGTTAATCTTTGTTTTCCCTGGTAGGAGGAAGTGCAGCATATCTTTTACTCTTATGTAAACACAGAGAGGGCAGAGAGCTTTCCTGCATCTGCTTCTCAATTGCCTTCAGCTCAACCATTCTTCATAGTTTGGCATGGCATATTTTGCTTTCCCACAATATCTATCTTTCGATTATTTCTGGAGCCAGAGGAGGTGGGCCTGTTGTGTTTCAAAGAGTGATATTTATACATGAGTAACAAAGAACATATTTTGCTGACTATTTTTCACTCTATGAACAGGTGGTCTTGCTGCGGGGCACTTCCTTGAATCTTTAATCGTTGGTTACATGTGAGAGTGTCTGCCTTGCAGACAGAGAGACAGCAGTTGTAAAGATGGGATGGCAGGAGAGAACTGAGATGTTCTGGGATGAAAGAGGGGTTGGAGTCCCCGGAGCTTGGGGAAAGAGAGGAGAGAGAAGGCTCAGAAGTGTTGTTGAGATAGACCAGGAAGGGCTTAAAGCCATGCAGAGAAATTTGGGCTTCTTCTTGAAGGCTAAAGAGAAACCCTGAAAAATGTTATGCCAGGACTGAGCAGACCATGTTCATGTTCGGGAAAGACAGTTATGACAGCAGTGTGAAGGACGGCTGTCAGGGGCATAGGTGGTGGGCAAGGTGTCCGATTTAGGAGGTGATTGACGTAATCCACAGGGGAAATGCCGGGAGTCTGAAGCAGTATGTTGGGAGATGAATTTGGAATATTTTAAGAAAGTAGAATGGGCGCCACTAGTTTCTACCTTGCCTTACTAATAGCCATTATATGATTTCCCCTTGCGAATAGACTTACATGTTTTTGGAGGAGTAAAGGGCCCAGCTGAAAACTTAAAGTCTCCCAGACTCCCTTGCAGGGGTGGCTACTAAGATATGACCTAAATGATGGGCTTCTGGAAAACTTTTAAAGGGGATTTATTCAGCTGGAAATGCCTTAATTGTTTCTTCCTTCTTTATCTTTCTTTATGACCTGGACATTGGGACCGGCCATCTTGTAACCATGACATGCTCTTAAGGGTGGAAGTTTTGTAAAGGGATAACAGAGAAGAAAGACAAGAGTCTTCCAGGGGCTTGAAGACATGGCAGACCCAACATGTCAACCTTAGACATTAACCTCCATGAGAAAAAAGAAATCTTTTCTTGTTGAACCTACTGTGATTTCCATATGTTTCTACCTAGCAGCCGACCACAATTCTCAACTGACATGAGTGTTGACAATTTGGGTAGCGGGGTTGAGCAGAAGGATTGAGGATGGACTCTGGTTTATTGCTTGATGGATGGGATAGATGATGGTGCTGGTTGCAAGATAAGGAATGGAAAGGGCATTTAGGGACCAGAATGATTCATTTAATTTTGCACATGTTGAGTTTGAGGAATCTCTACAGTGGCTGATCTATGTCCAGGAAACAATGGGATGTGGACCTGGGTGGGTGGTATACATCTGGAAACCATCACTGGGTAGATAACCGTTGGTGTCATGGGGGTGTATGAGGTCACTAGGGAGACCATCTGAGAAAAGGGCCAAGGGCACAGCCTGAGGAACCCAGAACTTGAGAATGAAGTGCCCACGGGCAGGACAGGGAAGAGGAGCACCCAGAGTTAGGACGAGGACCTGGAGAGAGTGGTGTTGAGGACAGTGTGGTTACTAATGCCACAGTTAGGAAGGACGTAGGAAACAGATTGGCCAGAGGATTGCTTCTTTCTATAAAGAGGCTGCTCCCAGAACAATCTTCCCATAGAAGCTGGCCACAGGTGAAATTTGTGTCCTGATATCATCACATTTGTGATTCTCTGGAGTCTTGTTATTGGTTTCATTTTTCTCACCTTCTCCCTCCCACCAACTGACCTATTTCCCCAAGAGTCAAATGATATATTCTATTTAAGATCAAAGTGACCCTACACGAGTTGAATATTCATTTTAAGTTATTCTTTTGTAAAGAGTTCTGGAGGGTCCCCTGCAGCACACTGAGGTGAAACATAACTGAGATTGGATTCTGTGTTCTGTTAATTGAATACATCACTTTCTACGAAGAATACATCACTTTCTACTCTGCTGATAGAGGAAAAAAGGCTTTTAAAGAAGGTTGACAAAGCAAAAGACAAGGCAGAGGGCAAGAGTGCCTTGGTTCACCTTGTGTGCTGTGCTGGTGGCACCCACAGTACTCTGTGCTCCAGCTATGGGTCCCTGTGCTCATGGGCTCTGATCTTCGCTGGATGCCAGGCTGAGCTATCATGGGTCTGTCTTTTGTAGCTGAAGGCAGAGTAGGGCAATATTTAGGATTGTTTACTTAAACTTTTAATTTATTTTTGTGAACTAAGCAGTGAGGAGTATGTCTTCTGGGGAATGTCCTCAGATTGCATCAGCCAGGAGCTCTGAGGACTAGCTCACTCTGTGGTCCAGGTCTCTTGAGAATGTTTGCAGAACCTGCCCTTACTCTGGGCAGCTCCCTATTTGGAATGACAAAAATAATGTTTCCCATGTAAAGGACAGCTTAGTGGGGAGCTGCAAGGTGCACTCGCTGCTTTAGCTCTGCAGTAGTCAGCGCCCTCCCTGGGGAACAGCAATAGCCTTCATAGGAAATGTTTTGATTGGAAGACATCTTACTTGGTATCTCCAAGAAGGACCCCTGGCTCTGCTTCCAGGAGGAGTTCTTGTCACTTAGAAGCTGTGGCTGTCCCTTGGCCCATTAGCCAGTTCCAGAAGAACCAGCAGCAACAGGAGTGTTAAAGAACACTGTGAACATTTACTGGGAACTCACTGGGTGTAAAATTTCTCATTAAGATGTCACATGGTGACAAATTCAAGATGTGATACGTGCTCTTGAGTTGCTTAAACTCAATGTGGATGAAGGTTAAAGAGGCAAAGGGAAAGACATTCTAGTTTGAACACATCACTCTTAGGCTAAATATCTATAAGCATATGCACATATAAACACATAATACATCGCACATATAGAGATGGCGTAAAAATTCACTTATCTGGTGGTCGTGTCTTCAGCCAGTTCAGCTCTCCAGAAAAAAGCCCAGGTCTTGGAGAAGACACATTTTTTTTAAAGTTATGATTCTATAGTACACACGCTTTGTTTGCATTGTTTCACATTCATTTTCCCTTATTTTGAAAATATTCTAGATAACTTTTCCAGAACATCCCAGATTAGCATTGTGGAGATAGGCTCTCCTGGGCAATGACAATGGATTACCTATAAAGAAAAGAAATTTCTGAGAACCTGACATTAAAGCAATGGTTCCCAAACTTGTCTAACATACATTAGCGCCACCTGGGCATCTTTCGTTAAGTTTTAAACCCTGGGCATTCCCAAAATGGTTTAAGTCACAATCTCTGGTGAGGGAGGGTGTTGGGGAGACACAGGCATTGGGAGTTTGGGAAGCTACCCAGATGATTGCCGTGTGTAGACAAGTGAGCGAGTCACTGCTTTGAAGGTTAAGGAAGAACAAGCGGATGTTTGTGTAGTATTCTGCAGCCATTCGTGGTAGGGGAAATTGCCCTTCACCATTTCTAAAAAGCAGCCTGTACCTTCCTTGGGTGCATGAAGGCGAGACCATGTCCTGAACAGGTAGCAGGGATACGACCCCTTCCCTTGTCTGTGCCACTCTGGGGAAGTGTCACTGTATTACAGATATAACCCACAAGAAAGGCCCCTTTCTGTCGCACGGGATTTGTCCACAAGGATTCTCGGGAAATGGAGAGATGGAAACTTGTGGACCTTTGAGGTGGAGAATACTACAGTCGGCTTCCCTGGGATTATAGCCTTCAGAGAGGTGCTCCTTGCCGCCTTGCAGAGTGTGGCCAATAAGCAGCTCTCACCACCTTGTACCTGTGACCAGGGAGGAGAACAGACACCCCACTAGTCAGAGGATATCACACATCAAGCCCCACCCCCAGCCGTTGGACATTTCTTTCCGCTTCCCACATTTCCTTTTATTTCTTCCTGTCTCAGGCAACCTCCTTTTGCTGCACTCTGCTCCCTAGAACTTGCCACTGCGTTCTATAGAAATAAGGATGGGCCTGTCCCTTCATCCATTCTTGGGTCCTAAAAATTTCACACAGCCTCAGGCATTTGTTAAGTGTCTACCACTGTTCTGCCCTTTCAGGCTCCTGCCGTCCCAGCAGAGGGTGATGTGAGCTCTGTCCCCCTGTATGGGGTGGGAGGGGGACAGAGAAATGGGGGGAACAGAGGGGACTGGGGAACACTCCCCTAGTCGTAGGGATGTGCGGGGAGGATGAGGGAAACAAATGAGGGAGGAGAAGTTTCAGGTCAACCTGGCACAAAGACATGGTTCGAAAAAGGATGCTTACTAAAAATAAATGTTTCTACTATCATGTTAACTTGTAAAAGAGCAAGCTATAAAATTTTATGTTCAATATAATACATTTTTATTAAGGCAAAACTCTGTAAAAATGGATAGCTACAAGCCTGGGAAGAGATACACAAATGTTAGCAGCAGTTGCTTTTCGGATGGTGTGACCACGGGTGATTAGGGAATATTTTCCCCTAACTTTTCGCAAGAAACATATGGCTGTTCTAATTAAAAAAATGAAAAGCTATTCTTTTAAAACAGGATGTGCAAAATGATGCTGTCCAAGTCAACACAAATATTGCAGATTTTGTTTGTTCTCCTCTCTACAGAGTAGAAGGCACAGTAGAGGCTAATGTATGTTAGCAAGCCCCATCAAGGAAGGCAGTGGGAACAGTTCAGATATAAAGTCTCCACCCCCTAAGGTAGGCCCAAATTAGTGTCTTGGCCCATACAAAGAATGCTTTCTCTTTGCTCACTTTCATTTATTTAAAATCTCTGTCATGTAGCACCGTGCTTGGCATGGAACAAGTCAATGCTCAATAAATACTGGTCAATTGAATAAATTAAAAAAAAGCCATTGATGCTTGGAGGCAGAGCTTTGGTGTTTTAGACAAATCTGCTATTCCCCTAAATAATTATGACAAATGATATGATTTCTGTAAAAAGAAAGAAAGTTAACACAGACCAAATCCACAGCCAAAGGACAGAGGATGTGAGCCGTATGTTGAGTTCATATTCAGAGAATGAAGGAAAGCTTCATAGACTAGGTAAGACTCAAGTATGATTCGAAGAAATCAATGGAAATTGTATGAAAAGGAGCGAGGATGTCCCAGGCACGTGGATAAGCTTGTGCCAAGATCTGACGGCTAAGGAAAGGTGAGCATGGAGGGTGGCCGGGTTGTTGGCGGGAGCAGATGGCTGGGCAAGGGGGATCCTGGTGGGGGTTGCTACGACACGGGGCAGGCTTCACTGGTAAGAAACCCATAGACACAGAGCTTAGATTTCCCTCCGATGTTTATAACACAGAGGTTCTGCAACGCTCCGTGGGGTAGTGTTCCTAAAGACACGTTCCGCTCTCTCGTCCTTGGTTCTTTGGCACAAGAAGAGAAACTTCTTCCGGAAACATAAGCAGGAGGCAGCTGGAGCTCTCTCCTGAGTGATTGTCCTCATTTCTCTCTCTCTCCTCCCCAGTTTTCCAGGCAGTCACAGAGGAGGAATGTTATAGGACGAGCAGGGATGAGAAAGAAAACTGCCCACACATTCTGAAGGTGCGGCGTGACCTGGAGCGGTGAGGAGGAGGCAGAATTTCATTCCCTCCATTGTTTGAAAGGTTCTCCCTCTTCCTTCGTTCCCACGCCCCCTCGCTGCTGTGCCTTGAGATTTCCTCTGTTGACCTGTCTTTGTCCCGGATACCCATCGCTCTCCACCGGTTCCCCCAGACGCTCTCCCTGGCTGCCCACAGCTTCCCTGCAGCCCTGCAGCCACAGCCCTGGGTCTGTCTGCTCCCCGACTTCTCTCCTGAGCTCGGACTCATTTGCAGGCACCTGCTGGACACATCCTTAACTAGGTGTCTTTCAGGCAACTCCATCACAACACGCTCCAGACTAAGTTTATTTTCTTCTCCCCCCAAATCTGCTCCTTTTCTGTTCCCAGTCCCAGTTATTCAAACAGACACCTACGTGCCTGTCTTCCCTTCCCACGAACCTCCTGTGGCCCCTCTGCCTGTGAACTGGCTGCTGAATCTCTTGACTTTTCATTACCCTTGTGCTAATTTGGTCTTTTCAACCTCTTTCTCCCGAACTAGCATGTTATTTCCTGCCTTTTCAGTTTCTCTCTACTTCTTTTTTTTTTTTTGAGACAGAGTCTCACTTTGTTGCCCAGGCTAGAGTGAGTGCCATGGCATCAGCCTAGCTCACAGCAACCTCAAACTCCTGGGCTCAAGCGATCCTCTTGCCTCAGCCTTCCGAGTAGCTGAGACTACAGGCATGCGCCACCATGCCCGGCTAATTTTTCGTATATATATTTTTAGTTGGTCAATTAATTGCTTTCTATTTTTAGTAGAGATGGGGTCTTGCTCTTGCTCAGGCTGGTTTCGGACTCCTGACCTCGAGCGATCCGCCCGCCTCGGCCTCCCGGAGTGCTAGGATTATAGGCATGAGCTACCGTGCCCGGCCTCCTCTCTACTTCTGTCTCTCCAATGTGTCCTCCTCATTTGCTGCCAGAATGATCTTTCTGAAACAAATCTGATCATGTCAGTTTTGCTTGAAAAGCATGAAAGACCTCACCTTGCCTAAGGATCCAGCTTCTCCATCTGGCCCAGAATGTTTTCCCAGCCTCATCTCCTGTCACCTGTGCCCCTTCCTCCCGCCTGCACAGGTCTCCATCCACGCAGAGATATTTTCCACGCCCCAGTCACAACCTGGCTCTCTTCTCCACTTCTACAACTGGTGTTTTTTCTGATCTGGTCTCCCCATCACGTCCTGCCCGCAAACCCCGTCTGCAAAATCATGTCGTGCACAAGTGTGTCCATGGCCCTTCCTTGCACCACTCGAGGTCCCCTCTCTGCGAAGCCTTCTCTGGTCCTTTATCTGTGCTTCCATTAGAGTTTGTGTAAGGATGCTTTATTTAAGTTGTTGTCTCTCCTCTACAATATCAGTCCTATTGAAGGCGAGGTGTGAGTTTTATTCTTCTTCGCAGAACCCGATCCTAGTGCAGGCCTCCCACAAAGCAAATCCTGAATCACTGTTTGCTGAACGAATGAATAAATACATTTTTCATTCTTGTGACATGTAAACTTTTTTTTCTTCCAGAAAGATCCCATTTTCTTTGTAACTTTATTCCTCAAGATTAAACAATTAGTATTCTTATTCCCCTCTCCTTATGTTTGCATAGAGGGTGGGTTGAGACCCTCCTTGCCTCTGGAAAGAAAACTAAAGGGGAGGGACACCTCTGGCCTTTTGTCTCTATCTGGTCCACGCAGCCCTCCCCAATGGCTGCCCTGGGTGGGTGGCCCTTCTGCTGGTTCCCTTTGAGTGCTGCCATCCTCAGGAAACAGACCCTCCTCCGAGGACTGACAGTAAGTGGCCGTCGTATCGGAGATGCCTGTGCTTGCCTAGGCTTCCCTGGGACTGGGTGTGTGGGTTTAATCGTGGTTTTCTTTTGTGGCGGGGGCAGATATTAGAAAACCCATCTGCTTCTAGGTCTAAGCTTCAGCCTCCAATCGGCTTTATCAGAAATAAAGCAGATATTTTGATCTCCATCTGTCCGATTTTGAGTCGCTTAATTGGTCCCAACTTGAAGCTGGGTGGGGGTTAGGGAGAGAACTGGGACAGGAATATTATTATTTGTTTTTTCTAAAACCCTAATAATTATTCTATTATTCCGCAATGATGATATGAGGAGTTACTCACATCCTAGACATCTGAAGGAATCTTAAGTCACACAACACTTTGGAAAGAGTTTTCTCTTTATAGGGCAAAAGGGTACCTAGGATAGTACCTTGTATGTAGCAAATGCCTTATACTATTTAAATGAATGAAGGGGCTTGTGGGCAGCAAGTTATAGTTTAAACTCACATACCCTGAGGCAAGAGAAGAAATGGATTTTCCATTTTCATCCATCAGATGGGCAAAGACCAAAAAGTTTAATAATCCACTGTGTTGCAGAGAATGTGGGAAAAAAATAAGCAACCTCATACTTTGGTGATAGGAGTGCACTTTGTTAAAAATAATCTATGTAGGGCAATTTGGGAGCATTTATTTAAAAATACATATGCACGCAGCCTTTCTGATTCTAGGAATTTTTTATTATGGGTATACTAGTGTGTGCAAAGTGATTTTACACACAAGGTGTTTATTTTCACATCATTTACAAAAGCACACATTAAGAAATATTCTAATTGGTCAACAGTTAGAAAACTTGTTAAATAAGTGCTGGTGCATCTTAATGGCTTATTTTTAGCTGTAAAATAAAAAAGGGGGGCATTCCTTATATACCCTCATGGAATGATTTCCAAGATACTGATAAATGGAAACACTCAAAGTGCACAACATTGAGTGCGTTATGCTAACATTTACAAAAAGAAGGGAGAGAAAATGCATTTACTTGTAATGTTTTTATCTGAACATACACAATGGAAGTTGATAACATTGTTTGCCTCTGGGAAGGAGAAACAGATGGTTGAACGGACAAGGTTAGGTGGGAGACTTTGATATATACTATTTGTGGGTTTTGAATTTTAAACAATGTTTAATTAAAATGAAAGGTATATACACACATACACACAAATATATGCATATGGACTTTTATTGTTACTTATTTATTTTTAGAGCCGGGGCTTGCTGTGTTGCTTAGGCTAGAGTGCGGTGGCTGTTCACAGGTGCAATCACAGTGGGCTGCAGCCACCAACTCCTGGGCTCAGGGACCTTCCTGCCTCAGGCTCCTGAGTAGCTGGAACCCCAGGAGCACACCACCTTGCCTGGCCTGGCTTTCATTTTTATTGACAGGAGACTTTTTTTTTTGTACTGGGAGGATAGTTGGCGTTAGTTTCCATAGGCAAAAATCTCAGAGGATAATTCTGGAAGCATGAATTCTCAGGAGGCAGGCTTAAAGGGATAATTGATCAATACAGCACAGCAGTCAGCATGCAGGTTCTCAGGTCAAATGACTTAGATCCACTTTCAGGCTCTGGAACTTTCTGTGTGGCAGTGGACAAGTTACCTCATTAAACTTCAGTTTTCTCTTCCAATGCGGGATAACGATAGTACCCACTCCCAGGACTGTTGTGAGGATAAAATGAAAGAATGCATGCATTAATATAACCTGCATAGACCCAGGTCTCCATGTGACCTTGTCTTAGCTTAGAGACTTCTGAAGAAAAGGAAGAGTTCACAGAGAAACTTAGTCAAACACAATTCAAGTGTTTATTGTCGTTTCTGAAGAAAATTCCAGAGGGAAGTATATGCATGAGAAATGGCAAAACTTTAAAAAAAACTTCTTGGCCTTCAACTTGTTCACAGCTGTATTTGAAAACTCTCTTTAGTCCATTCTCACATCCCAACAAAAAACGTCTTTTCCAAAATGCTTTCTTGGAGCTATATATATATATATATATATATATATATACACACATTTTTTTTTCCTGCCAGAAGTCTCTCCCCTGCAAATATAAATCTCCTTCCCTCTCAGGCTTATAGTATTTTTTACCCCAAACTGTGAATTAAGGCCTGTGAGCTGAGAATATGGGAAAATGCCAAGTCAACCAAGTCAGAATTTTACCAGTGAAAGTGGAGGTGGGCAGACATAAGAAGGTATGGAAAAAAGCCTTTAAAAATATTTTTATAATAATAAGTTTTAGCCACTGTTACACATGTAAGGAAATTATAACATTGCCTGGCATATTATAAGCACTTAATAAATCTTAGCTATTAATATTATTCATAATGACCACTCTCCCACAGCCTGATAGTAATAATAACAGCTAACATTTGCTGAGAGTCTGCTACGTGCCAAGCACAGGCCTCGCACTTCACACGGATTAACTCTAGTAAGCTTCCCAGCAACATCTGTAGGTCCTTTTATAAACCTCAATTTATAGATGATGAAACAGAGATTTAGCAACTTGGTTGGAGTTACAAAGGAAGAGAGAGAGGCAGGATGTGAAGTCAGGCAGTCTGACTCTAGTTGCCATTTGATGTCCCTCTAATTCAGGTTTTCTGTTTTAACGTGGTTATCATGGAACCATAAACTCTCTTTATTGGAAGTTTACTGAGGGTTTTCTTCTGCTAGTTTTCATATCCTTTGGATTTCAAATGAGATATATACACAAGCAGTAAGGATGGGCACCCTCGTGTGCTGGGTAGACAACTGCTATTATTGTTGTTGCCTTAGCTCTTCGGATGCTGAAGTTTTCAGGTTAGGAACCAGAGAAAAGCTCCTACCAGTAAATTCTAATGAATTAATCCTGTGATTTTCTCCATTGCCTCCGTTATTGCCTGTTAAAGGAAAAGAATGCTAACTAGATAAATTAGGTGTGCTTTACAAATTGACCTATTTGGGGGCATGTACTAGAATTTTTGTTTCAAAGTCGCAATGGGAATCATACAGTGCATTTGCACACCTTGATGCCAAGTTGTCCTGGCACCGAATCCCTCCCTTCACGGGGAGGGAGCGGGAAGACCACCCAGAATGACGAGTCTTGGCTTGGCTTTGGGTTTCACGTTAGGATTGTTATGTGCAAAGCGAGAGAGTCTCCAAATGCACACTTTGCTGAGAAAAAAAGTCTTTCCCAAATTCTAAAAAGCTTCCGTCTGCCTGCGAAGATTAGACCTTGGGGGTCTGAGCATACAGTGTTATTATTTTGAAGCATGATGTGGAGAAGAGAGAACCTGGTATAAGGTAATTTTCCGTACTGCTGGAAATAGAAAACCTTGCAGTTGAGGGAGGAAGGGGGGAGAAGGGGAGAATGCATATGTGATAGAGATCACGTATGTGGGTATGTGTGAGCGTGCACGAGAGAGAGAGAGAGGGAGAAAGAAAAAGAGAGAGAGAGGGAAGAGGCGTGTTCTAGTTTCTTCCTCAGAGATCCAACGTCTTGGCGAAGGCGGATGTGTGAGGTGAGGTGGTGGTAGGTGGCGAACACATCTCAGATCAGCTGAGGGAAGCCGACACCAAGGGCTGGATTCCTGCTCCACTTTCAGAACTGAAAGGAGATCACCTCCCATGGTGCCCGGGGCTGAGCTGGGGCCGCCCCACAGAGCAGAGGAGGGGACGTGGCGTGCCAGCCTGGGGAGCCCTGCGCTGTGGCTCCACGCTGCTGCCACGCTGGGATTCGGTGGAAAGGTGGATGGGACGGCAGCTGAGGGGTGGGCTTGCTGAGCCACCTGGGGGGAGCACCAGGGGAAGGGCCGAGCCTTCCTGGAGCAGAGGGCTGGAAGGCGACTGCTGGAGTCGGGGTCAGTGGGAGCTGCAGACTGACCGTGGGGCACCGTGGGGCACTGGGGGGCACCGTGGGGTACCGTGGGGCACCTGGGGCCGGGGGAGAGCTGAGGTCGGGCACCAGCAGGGCGGAAAGGCTGAGGTCCCTGGAGCAATGACCGGTGGTGGCCCCGCCAAGAGTGGAGACGCTGAGTCACACTGGCCTTGGGCGCTTCAGCAACAACAGCAGGGAGGACAGAGGCCAAGGCCCAGATGCAGACAGGAGACTCGGCGACCAGGGAGAGCGTGACCCGAGGATGTCCGTCCTCCCGCTGCCTGCTGGGAGGACGCCTGTGCTTCCCTCCACCCCTGGAGACAGGGGGTGGGCTGAGGCCTTGAGAAAGAGGAGACAGCTGCAAAACTGAGCATTTACTGGAAGACGTTGGGTTTACCCCAGAGAGACTGTTTTGAGCCACAAGGAACTGAGTTCTTTCCTCTCTGGCTCCCAATA
The DNA here is from genome assembly GCA_008750895.1 of Mirza zaza. NCBI lineage: Eukaryota > Metazoa > Chordata > Mammalia > Primates > Cheirogaleidae > Mirza > Mirza zaza. The sequence continues at coordinate 131,894 of VSMD01082449.1, forward strand.
CGGTAGCTAGAATTGGAATTTCTGAGCGAGTTAGAGAAAAATGTAAAGTGCATGTGTGTGTGGGTACGTGCACGCACTCACACAGGTAAACGTGGGTCTGATGATGAGAAAAACAAGCGCTGTGGGCTGAATGACGTCCCCACAAAATTCACAGGGTGAAGCCGCAACCCCTGGTAGCTCAGAATGTAGTATTTGGAGATGGGGTCTTTAAAGAGGAAATTAAGGGGAAATGAGGTCACACGTGTGGGCCCTAATCCAATCTGACTGATGTGCTTATACGAGGAGGAGATGAGGAGGACACAGACACACACAGAGGGACAACCACATGAGGACACAGGGAGAAGACGGCTACCTACGAGCCAAGGAGAGAGCCCTCAGGAGAAACAACCCTGCCGACACCTTGATCTTGGACTTCCAGCCTCCAGGACTGTGAGAGAATAAATTTCTGCTTAACATCCACCCCCCCTGCAGTCTGTGGTATTTTATTATGGGAGCCCTAGAAAACATATACAGGAAGCAAACTATATCAGGATTATTAAACATTAGGATGAAGCCAGCGGTCACAGAGAGGCAGAAGTGAGTTACTGGTGTAATGTAGATGATTAATGCCATGTAGATGGTGGTATCATGTAGATCAGCAACAAAGGAGGCAACATGGGATGGGAGAGGCCTGGAGTGTTGAATAATAGTCTGTGTGAGGCTATAAAACTGTCCAAAATATGTGTTACTCCATTAACTCATTTAGTGAACTTGGGATTTCTTCCCCACGATCTTCCTAGACACGTACAGCGCTAGGAGGGCACGGGCCATGTGAATCAGCCTCCCTCTGCCCACCCTCCCTCCTGCCTTTGAAAAGTCCTAATTCCTGCCGGCACAACCAGAGTGACGTTGATTTTATACGTGGCGCTATCTGTGTCCCTATGGAGAGAGGAGTGACGGATGGTGCCAGCGTTGGTCGAGGAAAGGAGATGTGACCGTGGGGAGGACTAGCAGCAGCTCCCTCCTCCACCCCAACCTTTCAAAGAGGAATGTTGGAAGATTTGCTAGGCCAGGACCATTTCCTCCAGCTCCCAGTAAGTCGCTTACTCCCAAATATCTTTATAAACAATCTTGTTTTTATCTCTCACTAAGACGCCAGTCTCAGCACTGTGACAGACACCACTTGACTAAAAACACTATGTGATTTATGATATCCATAAATCACAGAGCCAAACGGTATGATTCAATCTTGTACTTACAGCTAAGAAGTCAAAGGGGTTTGGTAATCATTTTCAATGTAGAGTTGTCGTTTTTGTGTCGAAAATGCATGATTTTGCACAACCTGAGACCAAGGTGAATGCACTAATAAAACTGCACACTGTCACTCCATGAGACCCACACCCCTGCTCCCTGGGCACTGTGTGCCTTATGAGACTTGCCGGATGTCCCTGTCACCTAAGCGTTTTTCTCCACTGTTCCCCTTCTAGTCTGGGACCATATGGCTGGAGCAAGTACTGTGGTTGTCCAGCGAACGTGGCCTTGGATCAGTTACAGGCCAAGAGTTCATTTTTACTTTGTTCCAGAAGAAGTGACATCGCAAGACACCATTAATTAAAACTTCATCTGTTTCGTGATAAGCCACCCCCCCTTCATTTTTCTTCTCTTTCCTTGTCATATCAGCAATTAAACGACGCTGCAATAGTGATGCTGCCACTAATTAATTTCTCCTTACATCAGTGGAGACCTTTGGCTAGCGGGGCATAATAAAAAATAAAAAAAGATCCCGACACAAGCATTCCATCTGTCCCCATGCACTGGGATTTCCTACAGTCGCATTTTCTTTTCATCGTCCACTGAAAGATGGGAGATGAACTGACAACATTGTAGAAGTATGTCTTTTCTCCTTGAATTGATAGGGCCTGTGAATTTTTTAAATATAATCTCAATTTGGCCCCTGAGGGGTCAAACCTTGCCCTGCTCCCATTTCTAATCTGTGTGTCTTTTTAGTTGGGTTTTGCCTGTCAGCCCACAGCCTTTGAATGGCCAGCGTGAGCATAGCGGCATTGCATCGGGTGTGTTTTGAGTAAGGAACCAGGCTCACACCTGTAACTTACTTTTCTCCTAATGGGTTCAGGTCAAATCTGTAAATATTTATCAAGTGGTGCTGAGCTGGATTGCAAAGGCAGCACAAAAAGAGGAGTCGGGAGGCTTCCTACCTTCCTAGGGAAATAAACCCCGGCCCTGGAAATTGGTACTTGAAACAAGCAAGGCTTTCAATAATTTAGGTTTGGTTGTCCGCTGCAGACCATGTGAATAATGAGGATTCAGAGAAGGGTAAAAGCTTCTGGAACCCACTTTAGCCAAGGAAGACTTAGAGAGAGATCAAGAGTGAACTTGGTAACCAAGAATACAATCCGTTCACTTGAGAATGAATATTCTGAGCTTTTCACCTCTAAGTCTGAACCATGTGGGAAGGTTTATATTTCTTTAGGGAATAATCAAGGGACTTGAGCACATCTTTTGGCTAAACGGCTGCTAGATATTATCTAATCTCGTCTGTAGAGTGGCACAGTTTAATTACCACTTCTGAGGGAAGCATCACAATGGTTTGTGTCTAATAAGCACATTTTCTCCCCAGATGCAAATGTCTTTAAACGAACACTTATTGGTTGGTTCTCATTTAGCCTCTTAGGGGTAGCAGAAGAGCAAGTAAGGTTAGTCCCATTTTATGGATGGAGCTGAGTCCGCACCAAGTGACCCAGTTAACTTTTGGTAGAAAGATTTGCTGCAGTCAGGACCAACTCCCAAAAAGCCATTTACTACAAAATATCTTCATTCCACTAAACTTCTTGGTGGTGGTGCTGAGAGCAGATTGTCTTGGAATTTGCTGAACTAAGGAGGAGAAAAATTTGTTTTGCAAAGGCAAGGAAACACAGGATAGCATGATTAATACTGAAACATAGAACGTGTTTTCCCTTTATTATAGAAGTTAATGTGTTCTTTGTAGAAAATTTAGAAAATTCCAAAACGTTTAAAGAAGAAAATAAGAACCATCCATAATTTTACAACCCAGGTCTCTGTACCGTTAGGGTGGATTTCCTTCATGCATACATACCAACGTGAAAGTAGCATATATTCTTTTCTAAAACTGAGTTGCTTTGAATGTGCAATTTTGCATTCCACCCTTCGTACTCACTACTCTACCATAAGTAAAGGAGTAGAAACTTCAGCCCTCCCTTATATCTGACTCAGTTTTCCTCCTGCGTGCATAGTAGGGCTACATTTTTTTTCACCTGTCTTGCAGGTAGGAGAAGCTGTGAGATTAGCCGTGGCCAATGGGCTGTCAGCCAAAGTGGCGTGTCCCTTCTGGGGTGGACAATAAATGCCTGTGTAGGACTCTCACATGCTGTCTGTTCTGGCTGTGGCAACAGAGAGGGTCGAGAGTGTCGTCTAGTGTTTGGTGATTGTGTGGGGGGAGCCTCCTCCCATCCCCGCCTGTTGAATGTCATTTCGAGGTGTAAGGTAAGCAAGAGAAACATTTTTGCTGTGTGAAACTACTGAGGTTTTGCAGTTATTACTGCCGCATAACCTAACCTATCCCAACTGATGCAAGTATTTTCTTATGTCAGGAATCCTCTTTTAAAAACCTGATTTTAAATGACTATCCTGATTTTTCCTTATATGCATATTCTAAATTTTATTTAATCATTCCCCATCTTGTTAGGCATTTATTTGTTTCACACTTTTTTTTTCTTTCTTATGTAGTGTAGCAGTGAAAAATCTCAAGTGCTCATCTGATGTGTTCTCATGAGAAATTTTTACAAATGGAGTTGTTAGGTCAGAAAATATGAATATTTTCAAGGCTCTGGATATAAACTGACAAATTTCTCTCCAGAGACATTATTGCAGTTTGCACCTGTAAGCAACACACGAGAGGGCCTGTTTCAATGCGCTGTTGTCCAAATCAGGTTTTCAATGCTTATATATTTTCCTGCTGCTTTAAAGGAAAAATAATTGCCATTTGTTTGAATACTAATGAGGTTGAACTTTCTTTAGATGCCCTTTTGCCTATTTGCATGGCTTGTGAATGGCCTGGATTATGGCTTCATCCATGGGGGTTGTTTTACTTTTTTTCTTACTGATTTATAAATCCTCTCACATCTTAATGTTTAAGATTCTTGTAGACTTAAACATTTTGATTTTTGACATAGTTTTAGAGAAAGAAATGGGGTGGATTTATATGGAATAGATGATCCTCAAGGAGAGTTAATTTTATCTTTCAGGATGAAGGGAAGAGAGAGATGGAAACTCCTATCCAGGTGTGGGCTCACTTTCCTCTAGGATGCTGTCTGAAAAGCTGTCCTGCACGGGGGATGAAGGACTGTCTGTTTATCTTCTTAATCCAGGGCTCAGCCCAGTGCCTGGCACCTAAGACATGTGCAGTAACTGTTTGTTAATTAAGTGAATACATGATGGTAGGCAAGGCTCTTGTACATTTAAAAGTTTAGAGACCTGCAAGTGCTCCTCAGTGACTCAGTGACACCAAGGCAGCGTGGGTCACAATTTCTCCCACCCCAGCTTGATGTGAACCCCAGCATATGACAAAGGTTTACATTTCAACAGGTGAAGCTCACACACCTGTGTGGAGGAATGTGTGATTGGTGGGCAGCCTCGTAAAACAGGTCTGTATGGGTGCAGAGCTTCCATCTAGCAGAGAAGGTGAGACATGCCCTGTGCCATGAGACAGAAAAGGAGAAGCTGTGTAGGAGACGTATGGATAAAATACAACAGGCGCCCAGAGCAGGAGGAGATCCCTTCCACCTTGGGGCTGGGGTTGGGGGCAAAGGAAGGTGTTGGGGTGTTGGCATTTGGCCCAGTCATGGAGGATGGGTAGAAATTGGACACATTTATACTAAATATGGGACATATACTAAAAAATATAATTCATCATTTATCTGAAATTCAAATTTAACTGGGCTTCCTGTGCTGGCTCCATCTGACAGTATTGCTAGAAGCAGATGGGGGTGCAGGCTCTGCATGGTCCCTTACTTTGGCCTCTTGCCCCATGGGAAGGCCATGGCTTGAGGACACCTGGAATGGGGCCAAGAGAGTAGGGGGTGCAGAACAGGAATCCCAGTTGCCAGATCTAAGGGCTAAATGCTTATAGGTGTATGAGGATTAAATTAGATAACAAATGTAAAGTGACTCAGTAAATGGGGGTATTATTGGGAATCTCTTCTGGGTGTGGTGAGTGGTCAATTTACCTTAGGACCTGAAAAACAATTGATTGGCCGGTGGACTATTCAGAAAGGATTCAAGAATTTGCTTTTCCATCCATGAATGGACATTTGGATACACTGCACATTTATAGATGCCTTTTAGAATTCTTTCCACTCCTGATTTTTTTTGTCATCACATACTGCATGACCTATGAGTTATACTTAGAAATCCAGGCCTCTGGTCCCCAAACTCCATTGTATGCATTCAATTGTTGTATAATAAAGGTTTCTTCAGCATCCTGCATTCAAATTCTGGCTCCCCTGGAGGGCATCTGCCAGCTTTTGTTTTATGGAGCTCCACATGTTTAATCTTTCTCGAATTGTTTCATGGGTGTCTGCAGAGTTTGCATTATTCACTCTAGAAGGGCAGGGACCTTGTTTTGTTCTGCATGCCCCAGCATTCAGGTCTGAGGCTGGTGAATTGCTGGTGTTTGTCGTTCAATAAACACTTGATTGATTAAGTGGATCATCAGAGGAGCTAGGCTCTCTCCTAGAGAGCCTTTTCTCCTCTTAGCAATGCAGGTGTTACATGTGCAATTCACGTAACCGATGCCTAAATTTTTAAATGTACAGGAGCTTTTACCGTCATGTGTTCACTTAATTAACAAACAGTTATTGGCATGTCCTAGGTGCCAGGCACTGGGCTGAGCCCTGGATTAGGAAGATAAACAGACAGTCTTTGACTACAAGGAGCTTGTTGTCAAATGTGGAGCTGGAAATCCAAACAATTAAGTTACAATGACATCATGCTACAATGGGGGAATGAGTAAAGTAAGAGAAGGCTAGAGGGCTGGTCTGGCCAAAAGCACATGGGTTTCCTAGGCAGGCAGATAATTTGACATTCTTCCAACAGGTATTCCTTAAATATATGTTCAACATACAAACAGTTTTGATGTAGAGAAAAGGATTCTCTATTAAGACAACTTGTTTTCCTTTTTCTTCTTGTTCAAAATCCGGGATTTATGACAGACACTGAATATATCAGAGCAGCTTAACCTTTTTGGAATTGCAATTTTTAAAACCAGACAACTTTTTGGGAGGAATATTAAAGAGGTTAAGATTTATATAGTAGTAGGACTCATGCATTCCTAGTAAATACTGTCCTACCATGCATTGTTTGGTATAAGAGTTTTTGCAAGTTCTAACTATGACGTCAGGCAACTGTCTCAGAAATGGCCGGTGGTTGTTTAGAGCAACCTGTCATGTCTAGGGCAAAAACACCTATGGGCAATAGGCCAGTGAGGGTGTAGAATGATGCCATTTTGGAACACTGTTGACTGCAGCAACCATTATTAATTTGCATGCCAGCTGTTTTATAAAGAGTTGACTGTGGGAACTTGAGTTATTAATAACTACCATCATCCGTCTAATTTATTCCATTGATGTTTTAGCATCTCGGGTTTGTTGATGCACTGGGAAGATGCCCAGTTCCTCTGCTCCGTAATCTGCTCTGGGGTAGAACCCCTAAAGTCAGTCTGAGGGGAGGCAGGAAAGGTTCCCCAGGGAAATATTGGAGCCCAAACTTGAAGGCTAAATTAAAATTTTCCTCAAGGACGAAGAGTGGTGAAGGGAGAGGGAATAGCATTCTGGCTTAGGGAACAGCATGTGAAAAGGCACAGAGGCAGGAAAGAACAGGGCATGCTGGATGCCTCTTAGCCGTTCCGTGTTTGCAGATCAGCAAGTGTGTGGCGTGGTTAGAGGACTAGAGAGGAGGCTGGATGAATAGCCCAGAGCCAGAATGTAACAGGCCAAGGGTACAAATTTGCTCCCTCAGTTTAGGCAACGTGGAGTGGAGTGAGCCTACAAATATGTGTGTGTGCGTGTACTTTCCCTCAACATTTCACTATGGAAATGTTCAAAAATATATAAATTTACAGACAAGGCCATTGAATTACCAGTATCCCCACCATTTACATTTTACGATTCGTGTTATACCAGTCCCCAAAATGTGGTCTGTAGGCCCTGGAGACCCCAAGACACATTCAGGAGAGGCTTGAGGTCAAAACATTTTTTGTTATAATACTAAAATGTTACTTTTCTTTTTTGCTATGATTGATATTTGCAGTGATGGGCCAAAAATGAGGGTATGTAAAGCTTTGGCACCTTAGCACAAACCAAGGCAGTAGTAGCAGTCGTCATGGTCTTCTTTTTTTTGTTGTTGAGATAGGGTCTCCCCCTGGCTGGAATCGAGTGGCACAGTGGCATCATCATAGCTCATGAAACCTCAAACTCTTGGGCTCGGCTTCCTGAGTAGCTGGGACTATAGACACACGCCTTGACGCTGGGCTAATTTCTTCTACTTTTAGTAGAGATGGGGGTCTTGCTTTTGCTCAGGCTGGTCTTGAACTCCTAGCCTCAGTTGATACTGTGCCCAGCCCAGGACATTCTTTATTGTCACTCACTTACGGTAAAGAAATACCAACTTCAATTCAGAGTGTTCCTGATGAAACATTACAGATTATTAATTTATTAAGCCTCAACTCATGAGTGTATAACTTTTTAATATGTTGGGTGATGAGAACCGTGCATAAAGCACTATCACCCCATGTTCAAATACAATGACCATCTTGAGACAAGTACTTGTCTAAGTTGACAGCTGAACTAGCAGCCTTTTTCATGGAACACCAGCTTTGACTGGGAAGAACGCCTATGTTGGCTTCCTAGGGTTGCTGTAACAAATAACCACAGCCTTGATGCCTTAAGGCAACAGGAATCTATTCTCTTATACTTCTAGAGACCAGAAGTCCAAAATCAAGGTGCTGGCAGGGCCATGCTCCCTCTTGAGGCAGTGGGGGGAGAAGATGTTCCTTGCTGCCTCTAACTTCGGATGGTGACTGGCACGTTTTGGCATTCCTTGGCTTGTGGCACCACCACTTCCGTCTCTGCCTCCCTCTTCACACTGCCTTCTTCCTTTCTGTGTGTCTTCATTTTCTGCTCTTCTGGTTGTCTCAAATCTCTCTGCCTGTCTTTTACAAGGGCCACGTCATTAGATTTAGGGCCCACCTGGGTAATCCCGGATAAGCCTCTGTTCTCAGGATCCTTAACTTAATAACATTTTATGCTATAAAAGGTAACATCACAGGAGCCAGGCATTGCAAAGTGAATATATCTTTGTGGTGGTGCCTTTTTTCTGCCTAACACAATGACAAACTAACACAATGATAAACTATAGTCATCCAGAATTGGGTATTTGCCAAACTTTTCTTGGAAATGAACAAAGTGAACATATCACTTCAAGGAAAGCAATTGACATTTTTGTTACCAATTAGAAAATTCCAGTTTTCAAATAAAAAGTAGAATTTTGGAAAACTTCTTTTCACCACCATGAGCTTGATACTTTCTCAAAACTTGAAGTCTTTTCTGATGAGATTGTTGGTGATATGTATGAATGGGATTTAACAAATATATGTATCCTTTAATGAAATATGTCAACATTTGGAAGTTCTGCATAACTCAGTGAATCAATATTTTCCAAACAGTGTTCCATGCACTGTAAGTAGTTAAAAATTCATTCAAAGTGCAAGATAGATCAATGGATAGAGTATGAAAAGTTTACTGATAAGGTTTCAGATTTCACATTGTAACTAACTTTTAAAAAACTATCACTTTCCTGGTTTTTATGTTCACTATGAAAATGTCCACGATTATCTGAAAAGACTACTAAAATTCTCCTCCCTTTTACCCAGTACAATGCCTTAATTTTCTTGATATACTTCGACCAAAACCACATATCACTTAAGATCAAATGCAGAAATAGGCATGCGAATCAGCTGCTTTCTATTAGGTCAGACATGACAGAGATTTGCAAATATATAAAACATTACTGCTATTGTCACTATGTTTTCATTTTGAAAGAGATAGTTGTTTTCCATAAAATATGTTTTTTAAAAATAATATGTAATTTTTTTTTAATGATTTAATAAATACTTAAAAACTTTCTTAGCTTAATTTATATTATGATAAAACTGACAGATATAATCTACCAAATGAAAGCTTTTTGGGGTCCTCAATAATTTTAAGTATGTAAAAGGGTCCCAGAGCCAAAAAGTTTGAGAACAGATGTTCCAGGAGTTTAGACAGGGCAGCGGGAGTGGAGGATTTGGGACTGTGGACGAACTCTGGGGAGTGGGGAGGGAATTCCAAATGCGCGAAAGGGCAGGGACAGGAATGAAGGGGAGAAAGGGCACTGTGTTTTCAGGAAGGTCAAATAGGACAGTGTGTGGGGACCAGAGGGTTACAGCTGTGAAGCAATGGACACTCAAAGTCGAAAGGTGATGCAGGGTCAGGTCGTGGAAGGGTGGGAGTCTGACACAGGCATCTGTCTGGGGGCAGTGGGAAGCATGGATGACTGTGAGTGGGAGTGACCTGCCAGGTGGAGATGCTCCAGACCCGGGAGTCCAGGCAGAACATTTGCCTAAGGCTGTTGCCACGATCCAGGCACGCGGTAATGAGGATCATGCCCGGGTCAGTGGAGAAGAACTGTGAGAATGTAAAAGATTGAACACACGTGGGACAGACATTTTGCAAAAAAACAAAAAACAAAAAAACCCTCGACTGTACATGATATACGATGATAAATAGGATGAAGGAAGCAATGAGACCAAGATAAAGTCATGGTTGTGTCCTGCATAAAAGCAATGATGTGACATGTGAAGCTGTCTTTCCACCTGGCAGACTAGAAAAGAATTCTGTCAATTTCCCCATTCCTTCGTCTTCTTTAATTGCGAAGACTAATATTGTTAAATTCACATTGACTGGCCAAATTCTTAGATAGGACCAGAGTCCCTACTCTTCAGAATAATCGGCAAAAATTCATCCTTGAATACGAAGTGGTGTTTACACCAGAATTCAGAAGGCATGTTCTGGCCTAGAGGGACTGAAGAGTTGGGTCTGTCTACTAAGGGGAGAAGGAGTTTCTTAGAGAAGAATGCAGACCGAGGGAGGAGAAGACAGCCCCTGCCGCTTTCAGAGAAGTTTTGGTTCCTCTCTCATTCCCTCTTCCTGGTTCTCTTGATACTTCTAAGAACAACATTTTTTACCAGGATCCTTTCCCCACTACCCCTTAATCTTTGGGTTTTTTGAAATTCTATCCTTGGTTCTCTTTCCTACTCACTCTATATTCTTCCTAAGTGATCCCATCCACTGGATGGTTTTTAATTACTAGAAAATAAATTCTATGTAGTTTGAGAGTTTGTCTTCTTCACAGCTGTATCCCTAGCCCCTGGAAGAGCACCTGGTATATCCTGGGGGTTCACGAACCAGTTTTTCAGTGAATGAGTGAATTGTTATTTATAGGCAAAATTTAAATGTAACCCTAATAAAACCCAGCTGCCTTGGGTCCAGTTTAACACAGTGAAAATTCAAAAGAAACAAAACTTTGACCACCGAATAAAGTATTTGTGAGTGCAGATGGGTGGAGCCGTTCTGGAAGGCAATCTGGCAATTCTTAGTTAACATGAGTAGGTATATACTCTATGACTCAGTGCTCACTTTACTGGTTATACATCACAGAAAAAAAAAATCTCATGTGGGTCCCTAAGAAAACATGAACAAAGACGTTCATTCCAGGGTAATTTGAGCACTTTGAATGTCCTTCATTGAGGAATATAAGGATGCTATAAAGTAGTTGGAAGCAAATATGTAAACACAGCAGCGTACACCAACCTTGTAAACATTGTGCTGTAGAATGAGGTAAGAACCAGAATGACTTCTTTTGCACAATGTCACTTAATGCGAATTCAAAACATATGCAGGGCTGCAGAAAATATTCTATGTCTTGATTTGGGTGCCGGTTCCATAGGTACATACTTATGTGTAAATTCAACAGGTTGCATAATTAAAGTTAGTTCACTTTACAGTACGCATGTTAAACCTCAATTAAAAAAATATATATGTACATGAAACAAGATACATTATATAAGAACAATTAACAAAACAGAAGGATACACATCAAACACATTAGAAATTGCTTGTTGTGGGATAAAAAGGAATGAAAAAAGAAATACATGAAAGGATTTACTTTAATAAATCAAACATGGGGCTCTGCAAGAACCAACAATGATAATGTGCCTTAAACTGAGAAATCTGAGGTCTCTTCCAGATATCCCATCTATCTGTCTATGAGTCTATCTACCTGTAGAGTTATCTACATCCACGGCATCAACTGACACTGCTACACTGATGATCCCCAAAACATTATCCGCAGCCGTACTTTGTTCTCTAAACTCTAATTCTACAGCTCCAGTTGCCTTTTAGACGCCTTCGCCTGGATGTTTTTGTTTTTGTGTCTTAAACACTAAAACCAAACCAAACCAAGCCAACAAAATCCCCAAACCAAAAACAAAACAAAACAAAAAACTCAATGTTAACATCCTTTAGAGATGGTCTTTGCCAGTGTGTTGAAATCCTAGTGACTAAAGGAATCTAGGCGCCTTTCCACATGCTTTAGGTTGAAGCATATTTTGGACCGGCAGCGTTGACAATCGCCTGTATGCAAGCTTATTAGAAATGTAGCATATTGGGCCCCCATCCCAGACTTACTGAATCCCAACTTGCATTTTAACAAGATCCCAGGTGATTTGTTTGTACATTAAAGCTTAAGACACACTGTTCTATTTCTTGTTTTACTTTGTTCATCACACCTGGACTATTGGGTAGATATAAGTGAGGACTTTTTCCTGGGTACCTAAGTGGGGTTAAAGACATACTCTTTTCAGGCTTTGTATGCCAGGATCTGTTAGCTGAAGAGGCATCCAGAGTTCTAGCCTCTTCTCCACGAGTGACCTTGAAGAGGCCACTCCTTATTACGCATTTCAATAGCACTCTATGTTAACAAAGCACTCCTCCATCAATTTATTAGTGATTCTCTCTCCAACTCTCTGCATCATCTTTCTAAGCCATAAATCGCGGTAGATTTCCTTTGTAACCCATAAGTGGTTGATAAATTGTAAACAAATGGGTTGAAAAGGTAACAGCAGAAAAGTGTTTCAATTTTCCTTCATCCATCCTCCATATGCCACTTAGGGAGAAACTGAGTGCTGGCTGACTTGATCCTGTATTTAGGATAGAATTCTAAACAGAGGGAAAGAGGGGACAACTTTATATTACATTATGTAAACCATTAGTTTAATAACTTTAGATAGGTTGGACCAGGTGGTCTCTCAATTCAATGACATTAGCTGAGCTGAAGTCCAACGTTGAGAAAATTAAGCTAGTGCCTTCCACTTTCTGGCTGTGTGTGTACCACTGTGTTTGCACAAAGATTAAGTATATTCTGTGTTAGTTTATGGGCCATCTCAGTTTGAGTAGGGCATGAAATGAAACAATGAAAATGTACTCTGACTTTTCTCCTGTATAAATTGACTCTTGAAACAGCTTCCTCCTTGCCCAGAGTAAGGGCAAAGGGCGGCTGTAAAATGTCCTCCTATCCATCCGCATGCATTTGTCTCCAGAATTTTTTTTAAGCTTGCTAGGCTTCCCTGTCTTGCTTCTCGGCAGTTCTCTGCCAGATACCTTTGGCTTGATGTTGCAGACTTCCCTTGGGTTCCAGTGCCTTCCTTTTTCAGAGACGCGGCCTTCGGTTCCCGGTTGCTTCAGAGCAACAGTGTCAATCAAGTCAGCCCCACACAAACCAGGCTTCTGGGTCCCTGGCCCCAGAACAACAGCCCTGGCAGGCAGTCTGGACTCCACCCCTCCCAGCGGGGGGCCGACGCCCCCCTATTCATGCAAGCCACTGCCACACTTTTTAGGTTCACCGGAGAGAAGCAGGAGAATATGCAGACCTGTCAATCCATCAACTTCTGAGATGGTGATACTCTCAAAATCAGTGTTCATTTGACTCCCAGAATGAAAAGATTTCCATCAAGACAAAATAAAGGAGCAGCAACCACTGGCCCAAGCAGAAAGCCACTATTTACTATTATAAAAACAACAACATTGTGATATAGGCACAAAAGCAAGTTTCAATAGTTAAATAAAAGCGGGATGAGAGTGGATGAGAAAAAATAGAGGATCAGAAAGAGACAATCTTCTGGTGGGCAACATCAAAGAACCTGCTGACCCTTCAGATATCACGAGTGCAGTGCCGGCACTCAGTAGGGGAAAGCAATTATTTTAAGAAAATCTATTTGAGGGTAACACTGTCATTATCCTTTTAATGGTGCTGCTCTAACAATCCAGTTACAGTAGGCTTTAAAAAATAAGAAATGCTCCTTTTGCCAATACAATTAAGGCATTTTGGAGAGGCAGATGGTATTAGTTCAGCTTGTAGAGGCTTTTTCTCTCCACGTCGAGAAAAGAACATTTTTGCAAGTGCAGTATAGTGCAGTAGCCAAGTCCAATATAGGCATGCATGCCAAACGATTGTAGTGGTCTACCAAGAAAAAAATAAAATTAAATTAAAAAGGCCAATGCAAAATGGAGCTTCCTCTAGGCTTCAGAAAAATCTGTTTTACATCAGTGGAGAATAAGTGGAAAATTACCGTGCTTTCCAAATAATAAGAGAAGAGATAACTTTTGGAACACTAACAAGAAGTTTCCCTGCATGTAATAAATCAGTTGCCCTGAAAGCGGGTTACTTCTCTTGCTCTGAATAGGGCAACTACTTTTGTCTGACATTAGGTGATTCAAAAGGGCTTTAAGTTTAGCTAATTAAAGGAACTTGGAGAGGGAGCTGGTGAAGGAGGAGCAGAAAATTGAAAAGGTTAAAGGTTTAGTTCATGTCCATTAATCACCTGAAATCCAAAATGAACCCATAGAATAGAACTCCTGAAACTATGTGAGGTCCTAAAGGCAAGTGTTTCTTTGGAAGCTTTGCTATACATCTGCTATTAATAGGCCAGAAAAATTAGAAATAGTCCCCCTCTGGCAACACACAAATACTCCTTTTTAAAACATTAATTAGGGCCGAAACGAGCAAAGTAGAGAGGTGAGAGGAATTGGAAGGTGTATTGCCCTAAAATTTTGTATATGAAAATCAATTCTAACATGGTGATAAAAGTGGAGATTCGTTTTGCTTTATCCAGCTAAAGATGACCACATTGCTATGGGACACATGAAGGAAATCCATTGATCAGGGGCAATACCTTTGAGACGGTTCTTCAGCTGGAATTTTCATACAACTGCATTGGAAAACAAAACCTGCCTCCTTACTGCAAAATGCTACCTAAAAGGCTCCTTGGGATTCTTTACTAACTCTCTGCATGACCTTGAGGGACTCACTTGCTTTTGACCTTAGATTCGTTAACCATAAGATTAGGAGATGCAGTAAATGATCTCTGTCATGTTCAAGCTTCCATGTTCCTTAAGACTATGAGTGCAGGCCAGGCGCGGTGGCTCATGCCTGTAATCCCAGCACTCTGGAGGCCGAGGCGGGTGGATTGCTCAAGGTCAGGAGTTTGAAACCAACCTGAGCAAGAGTGAGACCCCGTCTCTACTAAAAAAATAGAAAGAAATTAATGGGCCCACTAAAAATATATAGAAAAAATTAGCCGGGCATGGTGACGCATGCCTGTAGTCCCAGCTACTCGGGAGACTGAGGCAGGTGGATCTCTTGAGCCCAGGAGTTTGAGGTAGGCTGATGCCACGACACTCTAGCCCAGGCAACAGAGTGAGACTCTGTCTCAAAAAAGATAAAAAAAAAAAAAGAAAAAAAAATGAGTGCAATACACGCTCCATGTGTTTATAGAAGTTCACTTCTAAAAGGGAGATCATACATTCTCACAACAGAAGTGGCCAATGCAAGGCAATGTATTTTAGGTGTCAACCTACTAGCACAGGCATTCATTTATATGTGGTCAAGGTGCTCCACTCTTAAGGCAAATCCTCCATGACCCTGCATCCTCCTGTAATATGTGTGCCTCACCTCTCTCCTTCCTCTCATGGTCAAGTTTCTTGGTCTCCATGACCTCATCTGTCATTTAATTCTCAATCCACTGAAATTCGGCTTCCATTTCCCCAACTCCAGGAAAACTATTGTCCACCAAGGTCACCATCAACCTCCAGGTTCCCAAATCCCATAGAGTCCTCCCGTTTCCACCACCTCTCTTGACTTCTTGGCATTTTATGCTGTTGACAAGTTCCTCTTCTTGAAACTGTTTCCTTCTCTTATTTCTAATACCCCATTCTTTCCTGGTTCTCCTCCTTCCTCACCAACTGCTTCTTCTCAGTTTCTTTTATGGGCGCCTTTCCTGTCCTTTAAATCTAGATGCTACCTCAAGGTGTGTTTTCGGTCCTGACCATGTACTCAACTTCTCTAGACAAAAGTTTTTAATACCACATCAATGCTGCTGACTTTCCAATCCGTATCTCTAATTGAGACCTCCTCATCCTGCTGTTTATTGGATAATTTATCTGGTTGTCTCATGGATACCCCAAAATTAGATCCGAAATTCAATGTAATTACAACCTCCCCTCTCGTCCCTTAATTACATTTTACTATCCTGAAGTCAGTTCTCAGCTAAGTGTGCAGCCTCACATTTTACCCATTGCTC
This sequence comes from Mirza zaza, assembly GCA_008750895.1. Lineage (NCBI taxonomy): Eukaryota > Metazoa > Chordata > Mammalia > Primates > Cheirogaleidae > Mirza > Mirza zaza. Next base: position 147,642 of record VSMD01082449.1, read on the forward strand.
AAGGTAGAAATTTGGGAGGTATTATGGTTCTTCTCACTCCCTCATTTTGCCCCCCATATTGGATAAATTATCAAGAGCTGTCACTTATATTGTCTGTTTGTCCCCTTCTCTTTACTTCCTCCATCCCTACCCTGTTCATCATCTCTCTCTGGACCTTTGGCAGTGGCCCCTTGCCTGTCCCCAGCCGCTAAGCCTTTCTTGTGCATGTTATCCTCCCCACTGACAGTTGTGGGCTCTTCCTCACCCCCAGATGTGATCACTCCCTGCTCAGCATTCTTCGTTGCATTGGACTCTGTGTGCAGGGGTAAGTCTGCAACTTATCTTAAAATCCACCAAGAAGATAAGATGGATTGATGGATGGATCAAGGAGGTGATCAGTGGAAAGATAGGTAATAAACTAGTGTACTCCCTCATTGCCCCAACACGATACAGTGCAAAGGGTCTTCTCTGCCAATATTTTGGAATAAACAATTGGAGAATATCACTTTATTTAGCCTTTTTTTGGAGCTCAAAATGATGACAAAGAAAACTAGAGAATGAATCAGGCTAAGTAAGATGAACATAGTTAGATCTTCAGTGATAGATGTTTTAAAAAAAATAATTGATCAAAATATGCTTTCTGAGGCATTAGGAGTTCATCTACATGCCAGAAAGGAGGTTTCCCCTCTCCGCTTTTCTTCAAATGTGAGATTAAAACAGAAGTAACCTTGAGGTAATTTCCATTTGGGTAGAGAGTAAAATGATAGATTATTTTGTCAATAGTAAGCGGTTAACATTGAGTTCAGCAGATATTTAAGAGGAATTCACTGGAGCCCCACTATGAAACACTATCTGGGTTTTATGCTTTGGAATCAACTATGAAACCATTTCATAATGAGGCCTTTTAGCAACCTCAATAGATAAACACATTTGGATGGTATCCAAGATACCTTTCTCTATAAAATCTTGCCCGTAGGGAATAGTAATATAGTGAGGGCTCATAGTAAAGTTAAGAACTTTCTATTTTTTTTTTTTTGCAAATAACATAATGCTAGAGATATTATAATATCTAAAAATAAGAAAGGATTTATTCCACATTGTACACTTTGGTTGTAATCTGGAACTATTTTGTCACAAGAAATTGGAACCAAGCATATCCTAGTTCCAAGCATAATTTGGCATCATTTTATTATGTATGGTTCCAGTTTCTTGGAGTGAAATAAGTCCAATTTGTTTCCCATGAATCCAATTCGGAGTAATCTTTCCAAAAGGGCTTGGCATCAGGGAGTGTGCTGAGGAATGTACATGGTTGGAGGTGTTGCAAGAGAGAGATCAGTTGTTATCAATGAATTGGTAATTATCAATACGAGGTGGGGTTGCCAGTCATTTTAATCACAACTGAACTTCAGGTGCCTTTTTAGCTTTGTGAAAACTCCTTTTTCAGGTATCTAAAATCCACAAAGCAAAGCCAAAATAAGATAACTTTTCCCCCTCGTTTTTGATGTCAGCATAAAATATGTACTGCAGGAACATCTGAGAAAATGCTCTTAAGCAAGTCTTCTTATGAAGATGTAGACAAAGATGTATTTTTACCAAATGTCAAAATTATGTTGTCAAATTTGATATGCAATGCCACAAAAATGAATCTATTGCGTAGATTTCCATGGTAGCAGTTCTCTGTGGGAAGGAGTATATTTGGTAAGGGAAATGGTTTGCAATCAAAGTATTATTGCTTTGGGCGAGAGGAGGATGCCATGCAGAATAATACAGCAGCAAAACATGCTGATAAATGCTTACTTATGTACCACATTGTTAATAGAAAGTTATGTGTATTAAAGTTTCAACCATAGTTTACCTTTTAACTATTAAAAACTTCAGCATTAAACTTATGGAACTGAAAGGAAACTTAAGAGTTTGGCAGGATTGAAATAAAACCAAAGATTCATAGATCTTTTGAAGAATCAACTCTATTAGTAGTGTCTGATATTTAGTTAAGAGATGAACTACCAACAGTGGAAACCTCTCTTCTACTCTGGTTAAAACTGCTAGTCTTTAACTTTGGGTATCTTTTATGAGACCATCTAAACTAGAGCAACCCACAAATCTGCACCTCAACTGTTTGCTTCCATAACTCTTTGCAAAGAGCATGGATTTTGGTCTGTACAGAGCTGAGAGCTGGGTTTAAATCCCAGCTCTCTCATTTCTTATGTGGATGGTGCCAGACAAACTACTTAATCTTTTGAAACCTCGGTTTTTTCATCTATAGAAGGGGTATAAGAACTGTGACCTTTTAAATGTGAGATGGAGGTGTCAGCAGATTCTCAATACATAGGAGCTGTTGTTTCTAAGATAAGAGTAGTAAATTTTCTTCTCCTTTTAGGGTGATGGTGGCAGTTTTTCCCAAATGAGTGGAATATGAGGATAAATTTAGGGGGCAGGATTTTGTCATAAAATCCAGAGACTTTTTGATGGTCCATCCCAATCATGGCAGGGCAGCTCCTCCTAGGAACTGCCCCTGCAGGCCCCTTTTGGGTCACCCCCTTTCTGTCCTGCTTCCCCCACTAGTGACCCTTGCCAGGCTACATGATAGAACCAGGAGAGAAAGCTGTGGCTACAACCTCAGAAGGATGATGAGCTTTTATAGAAACCCTGTTTAGGAAGGAGACCAGGGCTACTATTTAAAATGTTAAAACACTCCTGTATGGGGTGGGGACTAGCAGCTGCTTCAAATCCCCTGATAGGTCCCCACCCCTTCCCTACTCCCCCAATCCCACCATGATGGTTGGTGTTCTGTGTGCACTGGGCCAGCCTAGAGCCCCTGGTTCTTTCTGCAACACTCATCTGGGTGTCTTGTAGGTGTGGCTAACATCGATTACTGGTTGATGTTTAGCAAAGGGTGCTGTCGTTGATAATGTGGATGAGCCTCATTCAATCATTGACAGTGTTACAAGCAAAAACTGAGGTTTCCAGGAGAAGAAAGAATTCTGCCTCAAGACTAGCAAACCTTGCTTGAGTTTCTAGCCTGCTGCCCCGTCCTACAGGTTTTGGACTAGCCAGCCCCTGTAATCACATGAGGCAATTCCTTAAAATCTCAATCTTTCTCTGTCTCTGTCTCTGTCTTTCTCTGTCTGTCTCTGTCTCTCTCTGTTTCTGTCTCTCTGTCTGTCTCTCTCTGTACACATAAATGTATATATCCTATTGGTTCTCTCTTTGGGGAGAACCGGGTCTCAGAGATCTTCCTATGATGCAGAAGTGAAAGAGTTAATGGAAACCCAGTAGGAAACCAGCTGGAGCCCATTCTCCATTCATTCCATCCCTTGTTCAGCATTCCCAGGAAGCAATGTCAAGGGTAGAACTTCCGGAAATGTGGATTCCCCTGAAGCCTTTCTTGGTGTCTTTCTATCATCCCAACCCTGATGTTCTTTTCTTTTTTATGTCAAGAAGGTTTCAATTTTTGCAAAAGAAATTGTGCCGCTGATAAACATTAGTTATGGAAAGGTTTTCTTTCAAACCCAAGGGAAGGAACAAGATAATTTCCCCTGGTTCAGGAAAGTCGGAGTAGAATAAAGCTTCTTGAAATATGAGCTTGATAAAAATAATATTGTCAGTATGAAATAAAAATGAGGACGTGGAGACGGTTTCATTCAAGCTCACTTGATCATATATAATAAAGCCGAGAGGAATCGGAGGAAGGGGAGGGATTTTAACATTCTGAATTGAATCAAACGGGGCTCTTAGCTTGTGAGTTCAGCTTTCTCTGGCAGTTTGCGTGTTGGAATTGCCACTTGGGCAGGGACTGTTTTGTGGATCTCAGGGTCAGAGTGAACAAAGAAATCTGCTGGGCCTCCCAGTTGGAAATATTTCTGAGCTCAGGTCCATCTTGCTCCCTCTCACCCCACAAACGACAGCACATGACTAATGTTTGTTAGTAGGGTCAGTCCCTAGAACACAGAACATTCGCACAGATAAGATCTGGGGTGGCCAGAATGCCCTACTTTGCCAGTTTAAAGAATAAAGTAAGGTCACATTTCTTGTAATGTGCAAACCACAATCTGTCTGAGAGCCCCATGGCGTCCAGATTGGAAGAAGATGTCCCCTGTAGTTTCTGAATATCTCTGATGAGTGCTAACTTGTTCCCAAATTCATCATGGTGGGATCCTGTCATTTACATTTGACACGTGAACCAACCCTTGTTACTGCTGTGCCGTTGCTCTCTCTTTCCCTTTGTCATGGAATTTTCCTAGTCACATGCTCACTTGTTTTTCTGTCACTCCAGCAGTGGGTTCTCTCAGGGCTCACAGGACCCGAGCCTGGCTTCCGGTCCCTGCCCAGCTTCCAGCAGACTGCCATATTTCCTGTCCCCGCTTCTCTGTGTGTCCGCAGAGAACTCTCCGGGCCCCTTCCCTGGGCTCCCTGCCCTGCAGAGCAGAGCTGGTCCTGCCCTCCCCAAGTCCAAGTTCACTCACTCCCTATGGCTCAACATAGCTGACAATAGGAACATTGATTTCCTTAAGGAGAAAGTGCCATCCTCACCCACAAGCCGAGTCTGGACTCAGAGGTGGACAGAGATCATCTCAGTGGTGGATGGTGTTTGGATCCTTAAGCAACTCACAGTCTGGCCCATCCCCAGAGCCTAAAGGAAGGGACTGTCTGATCCATCTCTGTCCCCACCTGCAGACCTAGCACAGTGCCTGGCACACAACCTCTCTCCCCTTCCCTCCTCCTGCCCTGGGGCCTACCCAGCTCATTGCCTCGGCCCTTGCTGGTCCTACTACAATGGCCTTCAGCCTTGCTGCCCTCAGATCTACCCCTGAAGAAGGTCAACTGCCTGAGATGAAGCCTCCGGATGCCTCTCTGACTCTCCCTAATGGCTCCTGTATCTTATAGAGTGGAGTCAAAGCCTTCCGTGGCCGCTGTGGTCTTCTCTACCCAATCCCTCTTGCTCTTTCTGGCTTTACACCCGGAATGACAACCCTAAAACTGCTTGTCTTCCCCAGTACCCACCACCACGCCTTCGGTCATGTGGCCTGGAATACCGACCATGAACCTGACTTCTATTAAGAGTCAGGGGAGCTTACGGAAGAAATGGAAGACATTCTTTCCCTACCCTGGAGGCTCAAAATGTGTGCATTTTTGTGCAGGTGGAAAGACAATTGAGTAAATAGAAAGAAGGCTTTTTGGCCACTGGGTCTGTGCTTGAAATCTCCAAAGTGGTCCTAGTGGGTGTGTTCTTTAGGGGGAGAAAGTGGTGACCAGTACGCAGCTTGGCATTTAGCCCTGTTGCGTCTGTAGGGTGTTACTTCAAACCTTGACGTCTGCTTGGAATAACTCGTTTCCCCCTCTCTTGACTGTGGGTGTGACCTGAACCCCCTGCAGGTTCTTGTCTTCAGAGGGGAAAAGGCTGAGCAGCTTTGTGTCTGCTGTATTCTTCCTCCAATATTTCAGTCTCTTCACATGGTGGATTTGGTGAGAAATCTAACAGTGAACAGTGTTAGTTACAGTTTCAGACATTTAGGAGTTAGGGCCAAAGCGTTTGAAGGCTAGATGAGACAATGGCCATTTGCGTGATTTCTGCTTCCTGATGGCCATAGGAGTCTCTGTTTCAGGCCACTGGGAAACTTTGATACCATGAGGGACAGGCACATAATTGTTGTTTTATTTCAGTTTCTTCTCTTCGCTCACTCCCCAGCCCAGTGCCAGCAGTCTCATGCTCCCAATGCAGTGGAGAATATTCCCGAATGTCTCGCCCCTCACCTTGACTCTCTTTCCTTCTTAGCTTGCAGCTGCCAAGTTCTTGCTTTTGCTGTATCTTCATCTCTGGTTAATTCCCACAATGGTTAGAAATGCACTCTGTCCTTTCCTTCCTTCTCCTGTGGACAATTCCATGGAGCTTCCGTTATGCCGTGTGGCAGGTGTGAAGAAAAGTGAGATAAGGTTCTCATTCCTGAATCGACAGCAGTAAAAACAGACACCAAGCAAATGAGATCACAGGAGCATGAACGAAATACGCAGATGGGGAAGCAGTTCTCTTATGCCCGTGGGATCTAGAGGAGGGAGCCTTCCCAGCGGGGGCAACTTTTAGCCTGTGCCTTCGGATTCAGGATCATCCCGACAGAGACCCCAAGAGGCTAGTTCACCCCACTCTCATTCCAAGTAGGATTCTAGAAGCATCTGTGCCTATCTAGAAGCATCTATGCCAAGCAGTTATTGGCACTGCTTGGGTGAGTCATTAGCACTGTTTCTCTAACTCTGAGGGTGGTGACAGCAAGGAGAAGCTCAGACACGGTGGTGTTGAGGTCTGCTTCCTCCCTTTGTGATTTCAGGCAGGGAGAGCAAATGGTTTGGCTTCAGGCTTCAAGCCTGCAGGTCCTCAAGGCCTCATGGCCTGGACTCTTCCCGGGACCACTCTGCCCTCTTCCAGGTGGGCTCTTGCTGCATCGGATGGGACCTCTCTCCTGTCCTTGGCACCTGGCATCCATGGACCCTTGTGCTTCTCCCATGTGGAGACCCAAGGTCTGTCTTATTTGGCTTAAGGGCTGGTCAGGAGACTTTCCTGAGGAGCCACTCCATTTCTGCCCCTTAGGCTTATGGTCTCCCTACCTAGGAAGACCTGTAAAATGCAACCAATGCCTCATTAATTTTAAATGAATCTCCCCATGTAACCACTCATCTCTGACGGCCACAATTAACCTCTGCTCTACACTCCTTTCCCTTTGTGTTTGGCTGGCTGGTTCTTTACCCATTTGCCCTCTCTTAACTTGCACCCTGGCGTGCTGCAGGCGGTTCAGTAAAACTCCAGGAGGGACTCTCAAGTTTATAGCCTCTCCTTTCTCTACAGCTCCTCGGGCCCCCTCCCCCTCTCCTTCTGCGCCTACAGCTTCTAGACCGTCTAATAATGCCTTAAATGTGTTGAGTAATCAGACTTCCCCAGGCGGTCACTTTGACCCTGCAATTTCCTCTCCTACTTTCCTCCTTTGACTTTCAGACTTGCATTTTCCGCTGCCTGATGTGTGTGGGTCGTGGGTGAGGGAGTGGGCTTCATCAGCTATGCATTTCCCACAGCAGGCAGGAGGAAATTCAAGAGTTGGTGTTTCCTACATGGCTAGCAAACCCCTGTTTCGCTTGCTGCTGGGGCCACGGGATTCCTTTGTCCTGCTCGCATCCCGGGTCCAGCTCTCTCTATGTTTATTGAGTGGATAAGGTCTGAAAATGTCACCAATTGCTGAACTTTCCCGGCGGCCTAGAGGAACTGAAGGCTGTGGGCTTTTCAAATCTACTCTGTCTATCTTGTATTCATTTGCACTTTGCTCTTTGAAGGTTTCAGGCCGCCTCCTGCAGGTCCATTCGGCCCGTGACCGTGGACTCCCGAGGGAAGATCCCATTGCTTCGATGTTATTTGCTGCACCACCCACACCCTCCCTGGCGTAGCCCACAGCACGGGCTTTGGGGAGAGGGAAATCACTGCTGACAGCTTGCAGGTGTGATTTACATCTCGGATGACGGGAAGACCGGCCTAGGACCTGACGAGGCAGGAGGAGGTGGTGGTGGACTTATTTCCCCAGGTGGGGAGAGACATTGCAATTGTGGTAAATGCAATGAGGTGTCTGGAGAGGTGCAACCACCTGGGTGCAGAAAGCCCAGCCTCTTGTTTTGGAGCCTGAGCAGGCCCAGTGCCCAGAGAGGCTTAGCGGCTGCTGCAATGATGATGAAACCTTGCTCCTTAACTCCCTGTGTCCTGGAAGGACTAGCAGAAAACAGACTTGTCCCCTCCCCCCACCTGATGGCAAGAAATGGGTTTCGCATCCATTCTTATAAGAAAATCATCTATGGTGCACTGCAATCTCAGATTATCTTTTCAGACTAGCTAAGGAATTCTCCACGTCTGTCTGCCTGTTCTCCTTCCAGCCTGCTGTTCCTCCTTCCCTCTCGCTCTCTCTTGCTTGCTTTCCCTTTACCTTCTTTCCTCTCTCACTGCCTCTATGCCAAACTCATCTCTATTCTTCCCCGTACTCAGGTTCCTTTTGACTCTCTCTTCCCTGACCACTTGATCTTGCCTATAGTGGAAATGGGAATGGGAGGACACTCTGGAGTCGGTGTGGGCAAAGTGGATGATGGGCTCCCTACATTTCTTCTCTTTGCTGACTTTTCAAACAATGCTTCTGGGTCTCTCCACATTGCTTTTGGGGAACCAAAGCAATGATGAGCAGGTTTGTAGTACTCGACTAATGAAAACACAGGATGCCCAGTTATGTCTAGATTTCAGAGAAACAGTGAATGAAACTTCTAGTACGAGGATGCCATGCAATTTGGGGACATACTTATACTAAAAAAAAATATTCCTTGCTTTCTTAAAAGTCAAAGGTGGTTGGTGGGCCGATGGGCTGACAGTTGTTGTCTCTCTCCTTTCCTCCTGTCTAATTAGGTCTTCTTGACAGGGGATAATCTGTTTCTTTTCCTTAGATAGTTTATTTTCTTTTCATTCTCAGTTTCAGCAGAGGCAGTATAGCCAGCTGCTGCTCGGCTCTGTCTAACTCAGAGCGTCACGTGTCTGGGCTCGGGGCAGTTGGCCCTGGTATTGCAGCACGGGAGGGGCCCTGCACCGAGCACCAGCTTGGTGGAGGCCTCGTGCCAGCCACCTCATGTCACACCCACAGCAGGTCCTCAATAGAGTTATTTCAACCCCACTGAACAGATAAGACTCAGAGTTTAAGTTTCTTTTTTTTTTTTTTTTATTTCAAAGTATGAAGGGGGTGCAAATGGTTTTGGTTTACATGGATGGCTTTTGTAATGCTCCAGTCAAGGCTATAGGTGTGCCCATCACCCAAATAGCATTCATTGCAGCAGAGTTTAAGTTTCTTATTCAAAGACAGACTGCGTTTGAACCGTAGGTTTCATTTTGTTCCAAATTCCATAGTTTTCCCAATCTGTGGGCACACACAATCACGTCTCTGAAAGAACACTCATAGCAGAAAATTGTAATGCACTTTCATTTATCCCTTAATATAGGGTTATGCCCCAGTAGTCATAAAATTGACTAATTCCCAGTGTCCTGGTGGGAATTTCCAAAGGGTGGTTCTATCTGGAGACCACGTCTGTTGCTTGGATTGGAAAAACTAAGATAATCATGCAAGAAGCTCTTTGGGTTTGGGGAAAGGCTCGGCAGGTCCCTGACCGGGTACCTTCTGGAACTATGCTGCCTGGGGTCGGGTCTCTAGGAAAGGAGGGTCCCCCCTGGCAGGCAGAGCTCCGTTCTAGGTTCTAGGTGGTTCCTCCGAAGCTCTGGTCACTGGGCTTGTTTCTCCTCTCTAGCGGCTCCTCTACCTTCTCCTGCCCTTACATTTCCCGAATGTCCTGCAATCTCTTTCCCAGCCTGTCCTCCTGGCAGTGACAGGAGAGTGTGCTCTTAGACGCCTGCTTATCTCACAGTGTTGTCTTAGCTTTAGCGGTTGGCAGTTTTCTCAGATACGGGAATTTAATGCTACTTTAAACCGTCTGTCTCTGGCAAGGTTAGGTCCATGTTGTTCTATAACTTAAAATTGTATTAACATTTTTCTCGTTTGTGTGAGTGCTGTCTTCCTTTAAGCCGTAAATACTGACCAGGAGAGTTCCATGAATTTGGAACTGTTTAAAAAAAAAAAAAAAAAAAAAGAGAGAGAGAGAGAGAGAAAAAGAAAACAAAAAAGCTCTTGGTCTTTGTCCTTATCATGGCGCAAGTTTGTTTTTATAATGGGGAATTTTCCAAGCGCTCTTAGCGCGGTGACTTTATGGAATGAATGGGTGGAAAGGGCCACACTTCCCATGCAGAGTGTCCTTGTACTCCCTTCTGCTCCTCTGAGCTTTGCTCCTGAATACACAAAACCTGTATTTGTGACTGCCAAGAGGGCTTCTACAGTGAGGGAGAATGCATTGTAAATCACTCTTTCACAGCCAGTTAACAGGGAGTGTCTTTCTTACCTCTAATTATGGTTTTGCTTTGAGTTGAGAAGGTTGTTTTTGGGGCAATAAATTGTGATGTCAGTTATCTTTCACTCCCTTGCATGTGATTCCTCGGTCGGAAATTGGCGTTCTTAGCAGTTGGACCTCTGGGGTCTCCCAGGCTTTGCAGCTGAAAATCTTGGAGTCCTCTGCTTTGGAAAGAGGAGAGAGAGAGAGAGAGAGAGAGAGAGAGAGAGGGAAAGAGATTCATAGAAGGCCCTTTTGTTTTCAACTTTGGTGACAGGAAATTTGAAAGTGGGGGAAGGGACTTTGGCTCTTATTAAAAATATTTTGTTAGAGAATTTTAATGAGGTTTTGCACTAATAAAAATTCCTTTAAAAAATTTCAAAACTGGGTGCATCGGGGTCATGGCCATGACTTTTTTTGTGTGTGAGGGCCTTTGTACACCGCACACCTCTTCTAAGAAGCACCCACGCAAACGCACTTGCAAACGCGCCCACACAAACGCGCCATTGTGTCGCTCCGTGAACGCTCACCAGCAAGAAAATTCCAAGTAGAAGGAGAAAATCAGAGCTCTTCAATTCATGGAAATCATTAGTCGAAAACTTCTTTCCCAAATCAAATTTAATATTGCTGAGTGGCAGGCTATGATAAAAAGTAATTTTAACACTTAAAAAACATAGTGTTTCTTAAGTCTTCTCTATGAATTGTTTTTCTGATCCCTTTAGGGAATCGGTTATGAGGAATTGTTTGGCAGCCTCTGCAAGACAGAAAAGCCATTCACCCAGTTTTTGGGCAATCCCTGGTAATTGGTACAGCCTGCTGTGGCCAAGGCCAAGTACTTGTCCAAGAGTGTGGCTTTGGGTCTCGTATTTCCCATGAAGGGGACGGCTTATTCAAGTCACGAGGGCATGGTCCAAATGCAGCACTCTGCTGAACTGACACAGGGGTTTGGCTTATTTCTATTTTATGTGTGGATGGGGCAGAGTGGAACTGGGACAGTTGGACCCCGTGGAATTTCTAATTTAGGCAGCTCAGAAGTTTTAAAAGCGAGGCAGTTGGGTAGCATGGTAAGGAGGGTGAGCTCCTGAGCCAAATTGATCCTGATTTGAGTGGGGGCTCTGCATTTCCTTGCTGTATCATCTTGGGCAAGTTACTTTATCTTTTGCTTTCGGATTTATAAAACAGACGCATAATGATGCTAATATAATAGAGCTCTCTCTCTCTCTCTCCCCTACCCCCATATGCCAAGCACCCCAAATCTGGGCAGCCCTGCCTTCCACGTATTTCTGGAAGCTTGCTGCTTCTCCCCACTCCCTGTGCTTAGCCCAAGTCGCTGTCATATTTCACCTGGATTATGACATTAGTCTCTGAACTGCTCCCCCTTTCCCCACTATTATACAGTAGCCGGAGCGATTCTTTGAAAAGGTGAGCTCTGAAAACTCTCCCATGCCTTCCCAGCTCATTCAGAATAAAGCCCAAGTCCTTGCCCTGGCTTGGAAGGCTCTACTTAATTTGTTTCCTTGTTACTTCTCTGACCTCACCTTTGACTACTCTATTTTTGATCCAGCCATTTGGAACTCTGGGCTACCCCTAGGACACAAGAAGCCTGTTCCTGGCTCAGGGAATCGTACTCGCCTGGAATGTTCTTCCCACGTATCCATCGCCAGGGCTGACTCCCTCACTTCCTGCCCAAGCGTCACCTGATCTGGAAGGCTCTTATTCTGCTTTATTTTTTTTCCCATAGTTCGAATTTCTCACCATCCTACACACTACGCATTCATTGTCTCTCTCCAACGTGGAATGCAAGCTCTGTAAGACCAGGGTCCCCGTCAGTGTTGTTATTTCTGTATCCCCAGGACCTGGAACAGTGCCTGGTTGATTAATATTTGATAAATGAACGAGTAGAATCTACTTCATTTAGTTGTTTAAAAAAGTCAAATGATATATAATACTTCTGAAATGCTTGGCACCGTGCCCTACACATGTTAAGAAGGTAATAAATGTCAGCTATTATTGTTTTTACTACAGAGTTTAGTAATAAGAAGTCCACTTAGGAGTGGAAAAATGGGAATTTAACTATAGCGAAATGGCAGAGCCAGCTGATGGTCAACTATCCAGATTGTTGGGGCCTGGGTTAGCGTCATGGTTCTTCCCTGTAAGTGATTCCTTATTTGCCATCTTTATAATGATGAAAATGAGTTCAAAGGAACTGCTAAAGTGGTTATCTCCAAGAGGATGGGTATGCAGGGTTAAGTCAGTAGGTTGACGCTGAGGTGGCTGAAATGACAGGTAGGTATCTTCTCTGACTCAGGTCGCAGGCTTGGGCATTTCCTGGAAGGAGGTATCGAAATGGTGGATCCTGTGTCTTGTGTCTAAGAACCATGGGGGTAACTCTTTCTTTTGTATCAGTCACTTAGTGCTGTGTAACGAATCATCCCCAAACTTAGTGACTTATTATTTCTCACAGTTTTGGAGGACAGCTCCGATGCTCTGCTCCTCCTGTGTCTGCTGCAGTGGTTTATCTGTCTAGGAGTTGCCTGGGGCTGAGCACCAGGAGGGTTGTTGTCTGGGGTCTTGGTGCTGGCTGCCGACTGGAGACTTCGGTTTTCTTCCGCGTCACCCTCTTCCGGAGTTCTCTCATCGTTCCATAAGTTGTCTGGCCTAAGCTTCTTCACTTGGTGGTTGGCTTCACAGAGAACCAGCAAGGCCTTTTCCCTAGGCCTGCAAGTCACACTGCTACTCTGCTGCTTTCTCTGGGTCAAAGCAAGTCCTAAGGGCAGGGGAAGGGTCCACCTCTCACCGTGAGGAGTGGCATGCTCGTGTGTGTACAAAGTTGGGAGGATTGTTCGTGGCCCTCTTGGCAGACGATCAACCCGTACCCTTCAACTTGCACCAGAGGATGGCCCTTGCCTTGGGATCCATTTGAGTCTTCACTGCCTGGGGGCAGCCGAAAGCCTCAGTATTCAGGCCCTTACGAAAGACCCTAATGCCTGTTGTGAGGGGCATGGTTCTTCTCTCTGCTTAAGAAAGGAAACTGTTAGGCCGGGCGCGGTGGCTCAAGCCTGTAATCCTAGCTCTCTGGGAGGCCGAGGTGGGCGGATCGTTTGAGCTCAGGAGTTCGAGACCAGCCTGAGCAAGAGCGAGACCCCATCTCTACTATAAATAGAAAGAAATTAATTGGCCAACTAAAATATATATAGAAAAAAAATTAGCCGGGCATGGTGGCACATGCCTGTAGTCCCAGCTACTTGGGAGGCTGAGGCAGCAGGATTGCTTGAGCCCAGGAGTTTGAGGTTGCTGTGAGCTAGGCTGACGCCACGGCACTCACTCTAGCCTGGGCAATAAAGTGAAACTCTGTCTCAAAAAAAAAAAAGAAAGGAAACTGTTTATTACTTCATTAGAATTCGGTCACTTGGGGGCTGTATGTTCTGTGGTTGAGATTCTTCTCTTCTAGATTTCACAAGCATTTACTGCACCCTGCTCTATGTGTCAGACGTTGGCCAGGCTCTTTACCATATTTATGTCACTTAATTCTCACAGCAACCCCAACAGGGTTTTGATGATTCAAATGGAAATGACTCACCCCTTCTTTTGAATACAAGGTGTCATTTACTCAGGGTCACATGGCGCATCAAGGGCAGAGATGAGTATTGACCTATGCTTCTCTTATTCCACGCTGCATGTGTGTTCCACGACTCCACTCTGCCTCCCTTTCCTCCAGGCAGAGAAACTCACAGAAGAAGAACAGCGTTGGGGAACGACAATAATAGTAATTTTAGTTTGTTCTGTTGAAAAGAGCCGTGGAACCATTAAATATACAAAGAGAGGGATGGAGATACACGTGGATCTTTGAAGCAAAGCTGTATGCACAGATACTGGCAGGATTTTGTTATAGTTTCTGGAAGTTATGACTTGAGTTCTAAGATTTGACTCTCAGGCAGGAATCAGGTAAGATTAGGTTTAACCGTGCATAATGACAACTCTAAATGACAATGACTTAAATAGGTAGAAATTTATTTGTCTCATGAAATGCACTCTGGAGGCAGGTGTTACAGGGCTAGTGTGGCTACCCTGTGAAATGCAAGGACCAGGCTCCTTCTCTTTGGTTCTTCTACCTGCCCCAAAATGTGCTTCCACTCATGGCCCAGTGGGCTCGTAAGGTCCGATCCATTTGTCTACATTTGGCCCTCAGGAAGGAGGAAAGTGTGAAGGAGGCAGTGTTCCTTCCCTGCAGCTGCTTCCCAGAAGCTGCCCATGGCCTTTCTGCTTCTCCCCTCTTGGCCAGTCACAGTCACAGGCCGTATATAGCTGGGAGGTGGCTGGACCATGGCCTGCTAAAAATCGAGGGCTCTGTTACTAAAGAAGAGAGTGGATACAGAGACAGCAGCAGCTGTGGTTTGCAGAGTGAGATTTCAATCAATGTGTGAAATAAGGAAAGTTTGGATTAAATTATTAACAAACATGAGTAAGAAAGATACTATGTTTTTTCCTAGATTCTTTTTTTTTTTTGAGACAGAGTCTCACTTCTGTTGCTAAGGCTAGAGTGCTGTGGCGTCAGCTTAACTCACAGCAACCTCAAACTTCTGGGCTCAAGGGATCCTTCTGCCTCAGCCTCCCGAGTAACTGGGACTACAGGCATGTGCCACCATTCCCAGCTAATTTTTATTATATATTTTTAATTGGCCAATTAATTTCCTTCTAATTTTAGTAGAGACGGGGGTCTTGCTCTTGCTCATGCTGGTCTCGAACTCCTGACCTTGAGCAATCCTCCCACCTCAGCCTCCCAGAGTGCTAGGATTACAGGCGTGAGCCACCACGCCCGGCCTAGATTCTTTCTTTCTCTAACAGTAAGCTACACCACTGTTTTCTTTTTGACAGTGTTTGGGGTAATGTTATTGGGTGTGTAAATTTAGATGCTTTAACAAAATGCTCTATTTTTGTAAAAAAAAGGAAAAGTCTGCTAATTACCATCTCAGGTAAGCCACGATGCCAGCATAGGCTACTGCCACCGGCTATGACGGTTTACCCCAATCCCTGCCAATAAGTAGGAGGAAACAAATGGGTCTCTTTAGTACTGAATCTGTCCACCTAAAACTGTGAAATGAAAACCATAATGTATGACAATAGACATTATGATTACCAATGTTCATGAAGTAAGCAATGTTTGAACAGAACTGTATGTCACATTTTGTTTGTTGCTGTCCATGGTCAAGACAATAGGATGTACGGATGAAGTAGATGTTTATTAGATGAGTTTGTGTAACGCCTTTTGTATCTCTGGTTTCCATATATATACCATGTGCTTTGAGGGGATACACAAGAGTGTAAGATGCATTCTCTGTTTTCTGTGCATTAGTAACGCAAGTGGGGACAAGATGAGAGTTTGGCTGGACTTCGACATAGGAGTAGGATTTGGATAGAGAAGAGTGGGGTAGAAAAGATGTGACCCAGGTAGAGCCTTGGAGTTGATGAAAGTATTCACACCCATGGTGCAAGGTGGAGGTAAGCAGCCTGGCTGGAGTACAGGGAAAGAGTGGGGGACTGAGTTGGCTGGTGGGGTCATACAGAAGACCTCAAAGGCTGGGTGGGATAACATATTGGTATTTTGTTCTAGCAGCACCAAGGACCAGTGGGATATTTCAGAGCAGGTGAATGATGAGAAAAGCTCAAGGATGAGGGATAATAGAGCCCCAGGGATGGGTCATCCTCCTGCTCCTATCCTTGGGAGAGGGCCAGAAAAGGAGACAGAAGGGAAATGCCCAGGTAGAAATAAACCCAGGAGGGCAGAGTGCCACACACATCAAATGGGGACATCATGGGCTGGGGGTGGGGTGGGTGTTACCAAATTGTGAAATGTTTCATAGAGTTAAAGGTGAATGAGAAATGAGAACAGGTTATGATCAGATGTGGCCAAAGATTACTGCTGACATTTGAGAGTTCCCAGTTCCAGGGACAGGGAGCTGCGGGCCAGATGGCCCAAGGAAAGAAGGAATGAATGCGTTTCAACCATGGCCATGGAGAGGGGTTCAGCTGAGCAGGAATGAGGGAAGGCAGCTGGAAGGGAGCTCCCTCGTGCCCATACCGATGTGGAGCGCACATTGTAAGGGCCGGAATACAGATGCAGGGAAGGAATGGCCAGGGAAAGGAGGTCCCTTGGTGTTGGTGATCTAACGCCTAGGAGGGGGCTGGCTGTCCTGGCAGAGGAGGGAATCCTCCTAGCCTCTTGGAGGAGCAAGACAAGAAGGGCGTGGCCAGCGGAGGGAGGCGCTGGGGCTGGAGTGGGAGGAAGGGTGAGAGGGCATGGGCGCTGGGTTGGGCAGGAGTCCAGGGACCAGAGGGCAACAGAGTGGCTTCTGCTGAACCCGTGTCCTGGATCCGGAGCAGAGCTGTGGGCCACTGTTTCCTCTCCAGGCCCTATCCCCTCTGCGAGGGTGGGGAAGATAAGCGTGGGGGCCTCCATGGGAGACTGGCAGACTTGAAGATGCTTCTTCCAGGGACAGGAGTCCCTTGGCAATGCGCTTCTGACATGAAGGGGGCGAGCACCAAGTGGAACGGTTCCACCCATTTCTCCTGAGAAAGGACCCCATAATGCATGTTGAGTCATCATTCTGTAACTGTCTCCGGCTGATTTTTTTTTTTTTTTTTTTGAAACAGGGTCTTGCTCTGTCACCTTGGCTAAAGTGCAGTGGTGTCATCATAGCTCACCGCAACCTCGAACTCCTGGGCTCATGCGATCTTCCTGCCTCAGCCTTTCCAGTAGCTGGAACTAGAGGCGTGAGCCCCTGCACCCAGCTAATATTTCTATTTTTAGTAGAGACGGGGGCTCACTCTTGCTCAGGTTGGTCTCAAACTCCTGAACTCAAGCGATCCTCCCGCCTTAGCCTCCCAGAGTGCTAGGATTACAGGTGCGAACCACCGCCCCAGCCCAGGGGACCATTTCATTTCACAATAGCAGATGGTGAAAATAGTATTGGTTAGCTTTGGTCGCTTCTATTCTAGGGTGCATGCTACGTACAGTCATGCGTCGCTTAACAATGAGGATATGTTCTGAGAAATGTGTCGTTGGGCGACTTGTTGCTGTGTGAACATCACAGAGTACACTTGCACAAATCTAGATGGTGTCGCCTGCTACACACCTAGGCTGTAGGGTACAGCGTGCTGTTCCCAGGCTACAAACCTGTACGGCGTGTTACTGTGCTGAATACTATAGGCAGTTGTAACATAGTGGTGAGTATTTGTGTATCTAAACATAGAAAAGGTACAGTAAAGTATGTATTATAGTCTTATGTGATCACTGTAGTCTGTGTGGTCCCTCGTTGCCCGAAAAGTCGTTATTTGGGGCACGAATGAACTAACCCGCCTCGGTGAGGGAGGGCTGGCCATAAATAGCTTGCTCCAACCTACAGCTGACCTCAGCGGCGTGCCTTGTAATCTGTATGCTTGGGCAGTAGCTAGCATCTCTTTTTGTTCTTTATTTTAATTCCATTTGAGGCCTGAGCCCACAGGACCTCACGGGCATTTTTATATAATCAAAATGGCATTGGCTTCAGGCAAAAGCAGAGCCCATAGATCCTGCCTTTTAAAAGCAGCGTGGCTGTTAGTGCTCGCATGTCCCGGGCAGACGAGAGGGGTCCGGCAGAGGCAGGAAATCCTCCAGGCACCCTGGCTTCTGCTTGACTTTCAGAGGAAATGAGCAGAGACAGGGGAGAAAACAATGGCAGGTGGAACCTCCAGGTAAGGACACCTGTGGACACCTGTCCTCGCCTCCTGCCCCTTTCCTCCCACATTCAGCTGTCCTTTCACCGGGAGAGACTCTAACAGCTATGTTTGTTTCTCAGGCTCTCATTAAATTGTTGCCCTGCCCCACAGAGCAAATTTGCTGCGGGCAGGTGAGTCAGAGTTCACAGCTGCATGACGGGAACCCTCTGTTCTGGGCACGAGGCATCTGTGCCAAGCCTGAGCAAAGTCCTCCCGAAATCCTCGTGTGAGAGCAGGCTGGCCCCATCTCCCCTTCCCCGAGCGGGGCTTTTAAGAGCAGGAGCTTCACTTGTTTGTGTTTCTGCAGGACACACTGATTACTAAATGGAGCGGAGAGTGCTGAATGAGGGTGCCATTAATCTCCCAAGCGAGCTGTGATTTGCAGTGAGGTTCTGCGTAGCTCTTGGGAGCAAAGTACGCCTGTGCTTTGCAGGGGACTTGATCCTTGAGATCTGGAGTTACCCAAAGGCTGAGAGTTGACAGAGTCTCCTGTTCCTTAGGAGCATGAATTCTCCAGTTTACACGTGGTGTTCAATTCACATTGTCTCAGGAATGCAGAGTTGGTTTATTCTGTGCAGCTCGAGGGTGGGGTGTTAGAAACCTGAGCTGTTAGGTCTGGAGACAGTGGTCTTTTTTCTTAACCCCTGTGTTAGATCATCTGAGATTTTCAGGAAGCTCCCACAAGGGATCACCTTGAATACTCTTGGAAGAGAGCTGCTTTTATGCAATTTCCCTGAAACTCACAGTTTGAGATAAATAGCGCCATGAATGATAAGACACAAGGTTAGGCGTTCTTGTTACCCAAGGCTTGGCCTCCATCTGCTGGGTGACCTTGAATAAATCCCTTTACTCACTCACTCTGGAGTTGGAATGCAGGCTGATAGGACGGTCTGGCTGCCGGCTGGGGGAGTGCAGAGGGGCGGTGAGGCTGGTGGAGGTCCCTTGTGCAAAGGGCTTTGAACTTGCACAGAAAAGCATCACGAACAATGTTCAGTTATGGTGTAATTGTTCTTTTAGCCTCCACCATAGCCCAGAGACCTCAGATGAGTTCCAGCCTCAGAGTATAAGGCATTGCTCAAGAATTCCAGCTGCCCCACCCCCACCCACTCTGTGTTGGTCGTTCCCGGTATCACAGGAGCTCTGGTTTTTGTGTCAGTGGACGTTTAATTGGATTTATCTTGGTCCGGGTTAGGCCGGATGAAGTCAACTAGCCAACACATCTGCCATTGTTTCTGAGGGGAAGAGGAGGTGCAACAGCAGTTCTCTAACCGCTTAATTACCTTCGGTTTCAGGAAAACGAAAGCTGGATTTGAATAGGGTGTTTGCATCTCTAGGCAGCTTTCCTTCCCCCCACTTTCTCCCAAAACTCTCGGGAAACTCCTGCTGCACTTTCAGATGTCAGGAATTTATTTTATTTTATTTTTTTTGTCATTGGCTAGAAAAGGGTGGGTATTAAGAACCCTCAACTTTTTCTATTTTTGTTTTGGTTGTTGTTAATAACTATTGGGTCTGTTGGGCTGTGTTCTTGAATTTTGTGTCTGTCTCCTATATGCACGTGTTTTTTTTTTCTTTTTCGGGATCTGTTGGCTGAGAAATCAACTGCTGTTGCTAGTTTTCATTCTTGACCCAGGAAAACATGAGGTTAAATAACTTTTGTTGACCTTTGACCACGTGTCTTCTGTACAAGAAAGTCTGTATCTGAGGCAGGTGTTTGGGAGAGTATGTCTTTCCCGGAGACTAGGAGAATTCTTTTCATGGACCTTTCTACAATCAGCATGGCACGATTGGGGAAGTCTCAGACTGACGCCAAAGTCCACCCATTGTCTGTCCTCTTCCAAACAACGACAGTCAGTTATTTTTCAGAGAAAAAGAATCCTGTGGCATCGATTGTCTCTTTTTTCCTGCAGTTCTGACTCTGAGGCTATGCAGATCGCCGCAATCTCCCTGCGTTGCTAAAAACAGTTCTAATAACTCCCCAGCCTGATCTCTTGCCCCCTGTGCACGAGGCGGGAACTACTTCCAACAGTGATTTAGCCTCGTTCCTGACATTACTTTTTGGGTCACAAGGAGATGGCATGTTCTATTTCTATAGCCCCTTGACATTTCTTCTCCTTCAAGCTACTCCAAGCTTTTTCATTTATTTGGCCACAAAAAAATGTCTGCAAAAAGGAGCCTATAATCAAGGCCTTCCCTTCCTCTCCTCTCATTCATTTCACCCTGGCTCTTCCCTCCGTCACTTGCTGGCGATTGCTCTGACAAGAGTCAGCGGGGACCTCCTTGCCAATCTGAGGACTTGGTTAGGGGTTCCTAACCCAGGGGCTCTGAATTTGGATGGGGAAAATACTTTGTTTTCCCTAACCTCTCACCGAAACTTCACATTTCCTTCAATTATGTGTTAACGGTACCCACAGATATTTCAGTATCACATTACGGTTACTGCAGACAACTTGAAGAACTGCTTTCTTTTATCACTACTGAGAAATTACCTCGGTTTATGGACCTACTGCTAGATCTTGTTACTTAATGCGTTAATAAAGAAGCACATTTATGGCTGCAGTGTGTTTTAATATTTTGATAACGATATTTCAGTATAAGCAGTGTTATTTATTACCATGTGTGTCTTTTATATTTTTAACAATATTATTTGGAGAAAAAATCCAGAGGCTTCCTCATCTGCTAAAGAGGTCCATGGTCAAAACAAACAAACAAACAAACAAAAAGGGTAAAGAAACTCAGTTTTAACCATTGCTGACCTGATTTCTCTGGAGTGTCACTCACAGTGAGAGAAGCCCCTACTATAAGGCCTCCTCTGCTTTGCTGGAATGTTACAACTTCCCCCGCCCCATATTTTCCATTTCTCTTTCCAAGATCTTTTACTAGTTCCTCCTTAGTTCATTGCTTACATTTAAGGTTTCTGAGGATTCCATTCTTCCTCCCTCCCTCCCTTTCACAGATATTTACTGAGTCCCTATTCATGGGTCCCCAACAGCCCTGTGGGTTACAGACAAATAGGCCGTTCCCATGCAGTCTGCTGTGTGCTGCAGGACTCTTATGGGATGCTTAGGAGAAATACGGTACTGGCCTTGGGAGTCAGGAAAAACTTCCCATGGAGGCGACCCCAGGCTCAGTCCTGGAGGACCAAGTGGCATTAGCTTGGCTTGGCGGTGGGCACAGAGTGGTGAGCAGCTGCAAAGCCTTGGTCGAATGGTTGAGGCAGGAGAGGGTGGGGTGGCCAGGCTGCCTCATGCTTTCCAAGCCAAGCTAAGACTAGCTTCCAAAGTGTTTTAGGAGGAGCGAATTTTAGAGAGAATGCTCTGGCTTGGAGTATAGAATGGATTGAAGGGGGAAGCCTAGAGCCGGAAGACAAACTAAATGGCTGAGAAATGCTGCCCTTTGCTCATTCTTGAAGGGATCACACGTGTCCACTGCGCTTACACTTTCCTCCACCCGAGATGTCCTCCCCCTGCACCTGGTGCTCCTGGACGGCTGTGGTCAACCTCCCAGGAATGGCCTCTCTTTAGAGTTCCCTGACTTTTTTGCTACATCCTTGGACAACAACAGCTCCATTCTTGGAGTTATTTTTTATGGATCTGTTTCTTTGAGTTCCTTGGGGACAAGGACTGGGCCTTGCTCATGTTTCTAGCCATGGCACCTAGAATATTGCTGGTCCCACAGTGGATTCCCTGTGTTGAGCCAGGTGAAGGGTGGGGAAGTGCAAGGGGGTTACAGAATTTGTTCACAGTCACACAACAGAGAGAACCTAAGAAACCTCCCAGAGCTGCCCATAGAATCATTAAATCTCAGGGTGAGAAGGTTGTCCCTCCATTTTTCAAATATAAGCACTTTGTTTTTGTACAGGAGAAACCTCTATACCTCCCCTACCACTCTCTGCCCCCACTGGCCCATCAGTGAGTATTGCTGGGATTCAGAGGGGTTTTAATAAGACTTGAGTTTTTTACCTTTAGTAAAAAGGATCTTGTGGTCTTCCTTTGCTTTTAGTGGCAAAGAGAAATATCCCTCCAGGAAGATACAGAAGAGGCTAAGAAAAGCCGGTTGAGGCTCAGCCAAGAAAAACAATAGGATGAAAACCAGAACCTCAGAAAACCTGACCTCGTGGTGAGATGTGTCTGTCTGTGACCCAGGGTCTTTGGGGTGAGAATGCAATGGCAGCCCGATCATAGAGGTTTCACTGCAAGCCCCACAAAGCTCTTGAGCTGCTTTGCTCATTGGCAGAGGGGTGGGCAAGGTGGCCAGCACAGAGCCCCCAGTGTGGGTTCCAGATGACACAGGGGGAAAACAAGACACAAACTCTACTCGCTGTTTCCTGCAGCCACTTACTCTGCTTCCCAGCTTTTCCCCATGATGGAAATGGAAAAAATGTTAATGTTTCAGGTTCAAGGCTCTTTACACAGACAGCAGCCACACAGGAGAGCACTCTGACAAGAATATTGTCAAGATGGCAGGTTACACCTTAAACTCTCTGTGACTGCAGGACAGGGAGAAACAGCTCCTGACTGGCTGGGAGGGATGGTCAGATAGATATGAAGGACTCTCTCGCTCCCCAGTAGGGAGGCTGTTGGTCAGATATCAGAACCAGGCTTCTTCCCAGTTTTTCAAAAAGCTGGAATAAACGGCACAGGTCAGCGGTGGGGAGGGGTAGGGTGGAGTTAATTGTTAAAGACACAAACAAAACAGAAACTTCTTCTAAAGGTCTTAAAAATAAAACAAAGACCCTCTTGCTGATGAGTTAGGGAAGCCTGGTTTACATTTGACGAGTACTTCAATAGGGTTTTCTTGTAATCTTGCCTCAGCTAGTTTGGCAGGGAAGCTTCACCTTAGTTCTTGTCGAGACTAACTGGTGTTGGAAATTTCGTAAAGCACGTTGTTGAACTCCGTGGATTAGAGAAACAGAGAGGCACAATTTTGGAGGGAGTGAGAAAGAAAGGGAGAAAAGTCATGCTTTAAGCGAACTCTGAAATCAGATTGGGCACTGCCATTCTCGTCTTTTGTTCTGTGTTGATTTTTAGGCAGTTCTTGCTTTTTTTTTTTTTTTATCATCACCGCAAGTGTTGAAAATCCGGCTTTGCAAAGATAGGATGTCATTGAAAGAAGCAGAACTGATGATAAAGCTGTGATCTAGCAGCGGCACTACATGAACCGTTGCATCCATGCTAAGCTGGTAGTATTATAGCTTGAGCTCGTAGCCCATGCACCATCTGATAATGCTGATAGCGAGTGTTTTCTTCGCGCTGCAAATACCCCAGAGCACCCATTTGAGTTTGTTGTGGCTCCATGCACGTCTCTCTGCACAGTTGGGAATTTAGCATGGCAATGAGTCAGGCAGACCAGGAACACTGTAGAAAACCAGAGAGGAGAAAGTCGATGCAGGCCAAAGGAATCGCAAGAGAAAATCTCCAAAGCCTGTCCACCTCTGCCGATTTCACAAGATAAGCCCTTGAAGGCAGTGAGCTGTGGAACCATAAAGTATTAGGGCCTGAGGAAGTGAACAGAAGGTTTAAAGCTGCGCTTAGTGCTAGCCACATGCCCTTATTTCATTGTAAATGAATTGAAATGAAATAAAACCAAAAATTCAGCTCCTCAGTCACACAAGGCACATTTCAAGAGCTCCATAGCCACGGCGCAGACGTAAGCATTTCCATCATTCCAGAAAGTTCCTCTGGGCAGCGCTGAAGCAGGATGGGCAGGCTGCCTCCTTTTGTCCAGCCCAGAAGGTAACAGTTGCCTTTATGTTTTTAAATGGTTGAAAAAAATGTGTGGAAATCTTTTTTTGTTTCTTGTCATATAAGGACCTACAACTATGCTTGGTTTTGCCTCTTGGTCCATAAGGCCTAAAATACCATCTGGACCATTCCAGAAAATGTTTGGCAACCCCTGGTCTAAAGCATCTGCAAACTCCAGGTGAGGAAAGTGAGGCCTGGGGACAGAACGTTGTGACTCATGGTAGATCACACGGCCCAAGGACAGTCTCCACTCAGGCTTCTCTCCTGTGCCCTGACCTCTTCCCTCCTGAGGACCTCTGTGTCCATTCCTCCGGCAGATGAAACGATGGCTTTAACTGCATCGTGACCTGGAGAAGGAACAAGCAACTCCTCGAGGAGACCTTGCTCATCATTCACTTATGAGTCCCCGCAGGGAGCACCTGGGAGACTCAAATGACCAGAGCCCCGTGTTCACAAAGGGCCTCCGATGTAGACATGGGATTCCGGTCACCGCCACTGAAGACACAGAAATGCCCGGATGGGGTCAGAATGTAACTTAAAACTCGTGCTCCTCCATCAGACCACGCTGTCTGTGATGAACTATGAATTAATATTTTTAAAATCCTTTATTGTCTTATGACTAGTACCCATTATGTTGCATCATATTCATGTTGCGAGTTAAAAACATTAATGTGTCAAATATAAACACTTAACATACACTGCATTTTAAATTATTTTAATTTTTGTTTTGTAACTTATACTAACATCCCCCCAAATGAAAGTGGCTTGAGCGACCTTGAAGACTCCCTGCTTTAAAGGACGTTGTATTTAGGCGTCCAGCCTAGATTCTCTGCAGGAAATAGCTGGGCTACGGGAAAGAGTTCCAGCACAACCTGTGTTGACTCTCATTATTCGTAGGTCATGTGTGTGCAGACTTGCCTACTTGCTAATACTTATTTGTAACCCCTAAATCAATACTCTCAGTACCTTTATTCATTTGTGGATGTGAGCAGAGTGGGCACATTTCCAGCTGAGGGGGAACAAGGTGACTCTCTGCTTTCTGATTTCAGCTCATCCTTTAAACAAGTGTTTTTCTTTTTTTTTTATTTTTGAGACAGAGTCTTGCTCTGCTCTGTCCCTCCTGCTAGAGTGCAGTGGCATCATCATAGACCACTGCAACCTCACACTCCTGGGCTCATGTGAGCCTCCTGCCTCAGCCTTCCAAGTAACTGGGACTACAGGTGCATGCCACCACACCTGGCTAATGTTTCTATCTTTGTAGAGACGGGGTCTCACTCTTGTTCAGGCTGGTCTCAAACTCCTGACCTCAAGCAATCCTCCCGCCTTAGCCTCCCAGAGTGCTAGGATTACAGACGTGAGCCACTGCTCCTAGCCAAGTGTCCTTTTTGTGATCTATTGAGTGCCATGTTTTTCACATTTTTATGCTTTTTGTTGGTGAGTTCATTGTTTAAAATGGTCCCAATGCATAGTGCTGAAGTATTGTCTAGTGTCTCTAAAAGCCAGAAAGCTGTAATGTGCTTTTCCGAGAAAATACATGTGTTAGGTAAGCTTCATTCAGCCGTGAGTTATGGTGCTGTTGGCCATGAATTCAACGTTAATGAATCAACAGTATATATTACATAAGGTGTGTTTAAACAGAAACAGACATAAAACAAGGTTATATATTGATCAGTTGGTAAAAACGTTGTGATCAGGGGCTCACAGAACCCTAACCCTGTGTTTCCCCTAGGAGCAATGGTTCAGCATTCACTAAGTCAGAGTTCTGAGTGGCTTTATAGAAGAGAACCATCTCCAACGAGTATCAGCTATATTTGTCACACACATGATCTCACTGAGCTAAGGAGCCTGTGACCCTCACTGTCTGTACTTCTTCTAGGGCAGCTCACTGTTCTGGCCTTGGTGTCTGTCCTGTATCTGAACTGGAGGGAGTTTAGCAGTTGGTACAGTGGTGCACATGCAGACGTGTCCATTCACAGGGATGGATGGCGAGAACCCATTTCTCTAAATGGCAGGGGTTCCTGACCATCCTAGCTGGGGACGCTTATCCTAAGGCTGAGCTCTTATAGCCAATTTGCTGGAGTGTCTCATGGAAGTTGCCAATTCTCTCCATGCCCCAGCCAGGGAGTAAAATGAGACTAGCAGAACTGACTCAATTCCCAGGCGGGTCAGGTGGGAGATCTAGTGGACCATGAGGATCCCTTTGGCCATGCTACAACAATACAGGCTTGGATATTTGGGTGGGGGGCGCTGTATTCCCCACTGGGAAACTACGGTGTATGCCAGATAGAAGTGTCATTAGATTCAGGGAAGGTTGATAGATGGGAAGATTTAGTAAGAATTGCTTGGCTCTTGGGGAAGCCAGGACCACAGGAAAAGTACCTGAAGAGAAAGAGATAATAAGGTGATCTGTCTTTTGATTGTTCAGGATTTTACGTTCAGAATCCAACAGGTAGATGTCTGGTGGGACCATCGCTGTGTTTTAGAAGCCTGCCTGTGGTTTAGACTGAATCACTGAGCACGGGCTGAAGCTTTGATCATGTGTTCTAAGAAGGTTTCTTTTTTAAATTTCTTTTCTTCTTTAAAAGGGGAAAAGGTTCCTTGAGGTTATTGAGAGCACCGGGGTTTCTTTCTGAGCTCTTTGGAACATATACGAGAAATGAAGGTTGAGCATTTCTCCCTATTTGGCAGTGTTCCTGGAGCTGGCTTTATCGTGACTCCAACTCATCAGTGTCATCGCCGCCTTCTAATTGTGCACTGTTTTCCGTGGCGTCTTCTGAATTAGCATCAGGTTTTCGTCAAACATGGAAGTGTTCTTATCAGGGGGACGCCGCATCCTGAAGTCTCTGGAGGGTGTGTGTGTGAGTGTGTGTGTGAGACAGTGGAAGAACAGCCCATGGAAATCCCAGACCAGGGGCGGTCACCCTATCTAGGACAGAACTGCCTGAGCTCTGGAAGAGCTAGAACCCAGCCCGGTGGCTCCATCTGTCATGGCAACAGCAGCAGGTGCCATGGAACACCTAGCACTTCTCCTGCCCGGCCCACCTGGGCTGGTTTCCTATCATATTAGGGGAGCCCCCACCTCCCAGTTGCCCGAGCCCTCTTCTTCTCTCATATTGCATGTCCCATAGCTTCTTCTGTCTTGCGTGAGGAGAGCCCACTTCCCAAATACCCTCATATTCATGCATCCTCTCCAACCACTGCCAGCGCCTGACTTCTGACCCCTCACCTTATCCCTCCTGCCCATTTCTAAAGCCTTCCAGCATGCCTCCTTTCCCAGATCTGTCTCTTTCTCCATGGAGGTGCTCAGGCCCCTTTCTGATGAAGGCCTTCCGATGACTCTTCATCACCCAGGTGAGGAGCTGAACGGCCTGCATGGGCGAGGCTCTGCGGGATGAGGCCCCTGCGTGTCGGCCCAGCCTCCCTCTTCGTAACTCCCCACCTCGTCTGGCACAGCCCAGGGCTCTGTGCGCTCGCCTGTGCCGGTCTCCGTGTCCAGCGCCCTTCCTGGCTTCTCTGTTTGGGAGACTCTCATCTGGTCTTTGAGACCCGCTCGAGAGTTCCACCTTTCTCCCAGCGGGCGATCATAAAGATATTGCACAACTGTGGGCTCTGAGCAGTCGGGACAGACGCCGTGGAGGGCTGCTGGTGTGGCCAGGCCTCAGGGGCCAGGAAATGCCACCTGGGTTTCACCCACCCTAGCAGAGTGGGTCATGCCCTGCTTTGCACATGTCATTCACACGTTGTCATTCAACAAACGTTTAACAACTGCCTACTCTGCTTAGACCCTGGCTAGGCAGTGGGAGCACAGGAATGAATGAGATGGTGTTTCTGCCTTTGAGGCGCTTGTGGTCTAGTCAGACAGCATTTTTTTTCCCTGATGTGATTATCTCGATATGACTATGAGCTCCTCGGAGGGTGGGGTGGGGACCAACTCTTTCATCTTGGCATCCTTGGTACCTGCCTGGTGCCTGGCATGTAGCATGCTCAGTGGGCATGTGTGGAATGACTGGGATCCCCAGTGCTTGGGCCACATTTTGGGGTGTCAGGGTGTTAAAATGGTTCAAGGGGTTGACTGGTTATGGGCTGAAGGGCTTCCAGTGAGAGGTGTAGGTTACAATGTTTATCTATAAAGGTCTAACTTAGTTCATATCTAGGGGCAGAAGCAGTTCATGTGCCTTCTCTATACCTCCTAATTCAGCTCCCTCCCATCTTCTTCTAGTTCTTTTTTGAATGGAATAATGTCACCCACTCGCTGGTTTTATATAGCTCCTATTGAAGCAGAATGCAGTGGAAATTGTGCCTATTAATTAAAAACTCAGAATGTGGGCAGTTTTTGAACTGCTAATTAAAGCTCTTACCAATCACGTTACATTTACAGTTTTAAATCTTTTCCTTTTCCTAAACCTAGAACTTTGCTTACCAGAGAAGATGACTTTTAAAAAGACAATGGCCCAAAATGATAGCATCATGTTTTAAAAACTGTTCCACGTGCTTCCAGTGAAATCTTAGGGTCTGTGTCTCCCTAGTACTTTGAAGGTTGCTGCTGGGGGTTGGAAAGGATGCAAGTGACCCCCATGTCCCCTCCCCTCTGCCCTCAAATGATCGTGGCCAGCTGCCGCTCTGTAGCTAGCAGGGCTGGCGGGTAAGGGCCTGAAAACGCCTTCCAGCCCGGGCAGGTCAAGAGCAGAACATCTCATCAATTTCTAGGAGCTGCTGGGCAACGGTGGCCTCTGAAGTTTCAGCTCCTGCTCGGCCCATCGCTGCAGCTGCCTGTGGCGACGAACTGAACGGATCCATGAGGGGAGACGACAGAAGGGTCTGAAGACTCTGGATCTGTTTCCTGTTCTGCCTTCTTTCAGGGCCTGGAATTCTCCGCCAAGCCATCCATGCTGGCGTGGCTTTCTGGGCGCCGTGCCAAGGACTCACACAGGACTCCCTGTTCAGCCCCAGACTGCACCCCGCCCCGGCGTTGGGGTGGGGCGGCCCGGCAGGGCTCCCCTCGTGACTGCAGCCCCCGAGGCAGGCTGGGCCAGGGTAGTGAGGCTGCTCCAACAAGCGGCCCCATTGTTTGCTGGCCGGGGAGGGCACAGAGAGCGGCTCTTGCCGTGGGAGAGCCCCGGTGCATCTGTAGGGTTTGATTCCACCGAAGCAGGAGAGAGGCATGTGGCGAGCATGTGCTTGGCGCTGCCTGCAGTAAGGGCCACGGGCTGGCCATGTGCTTTGAGTTTCGGCTTCCTTTCTTTTTCAGAAGGTGTTTGATTCATGCAAAAATGCTTAACGATGCCTGCAATGCACCTCATGGGGGACTGGATCCCCTTTGATGTTCAGGGTCTTTTTGGAGGTTCCAAAAAAACAGTTCAAAAGGTTTACTTTGGACACCACACCTCCCGCACATGTCTAAGCCACGGCCAGGCTCACCAGGCGGCACACTGGAGAAAACATTCTGCGCCGGCTTCTTCCTCTCTCCGTTTCGTCTTGTGCTGAGCACAGGTTTTCAGATGTCACGCCGTCCTGGTGGTGGGAAGAGGAGATTAGGTAAAGGAAAATAAATGGCTCCGAGCTTTCTGCGCGTCCAGGGAAGCAAGAGTGCACGTGCGCTGTGACTTCCAGTCCTGCTGCAAGTGGGTGTTGAGAGCCAGGCCGATGATTCGCCTGCAGCGACAGACCTTCCCTCTCGGTGCCTCCGAGCGCCGAGCTGTCCTAGGGAAACACCGGCAGAAACGGGCCATCTGGCCGCCCCACGTGGGTCAAACCGCAGCTCTGCCTGGGTTTGCTGTCTGGCTGCAGGCACAGCGCTGTCCCTGCTGTCTCCCCTCCTGCACCCACGGCTCCCCTGGAGGGGGTGCGGCTGCTGTCCCGGAGCGGGGACTGGAGGGGAGTGAAAGGGAAGGTCAGGACCTGTGGAGGAATCACTGTCCTGAGAGGTTCCTTGTCCTGCTCTGTCCCCCAGGCATGGGCTTGGGGGAGGCAGGCCCAGCTCTGCTCTCAAGCTGGAGCAGGGGTCCTCAAACTTTTTAAACAGGGGGCCAGTTCACTGTCCCTCAGACCGCTGGAGAGTGCGCACTGTGGGCCCGGCTGCTAAGCAGGACAGGCAGCGGTGGCAAAAACACCCGGAGGGTTGGATAAATGTGCTAGGCGGTCTGCATGTGGCCCGAGGGCCGTACTTCGAGGACGCCTGAGCTGGAGGCCAGTGCGGTGGGACGGGGTGGGATTTCTGCCTGATTCTCCAGAGAAAGCAAAGAAGAAACATGCGTTTGTCATGGATGTGGCTGTGGCCTTGAAGGCAGGGGCTCAAGGAAGGCATTTCTTCCCTCTCTTCTCTATCAGGAGCTCCCAAGTCCCTCGCAGAAAGTCATCTTTCTGTTCTGTGGGCTGTTTACCCACCAGCCAGGGTGGCTATTTCCACCGTGACAAAACTGCTATATCCGAGTGGGCGGAGTCCTGGTAAAATCCAGGTACCCTGATCCTTTACCTAGTTAGGAAGAAGGTTTTAAAACCTACAAGTCCAGGGACGACACAGGCTCAGAGTGGGCCCAGAGAGCCAGATCTAGAGTGTTTGCTGGCACAGGTATAGGGGCGTGTCACTGGAAGAGGGACGAGATATGGGGACTCCCACAGCTCCGTTACCTGTGCCCTTGCAGTTCTAGCTCTTTCCTGTCCACATACAATGTAGGTCACTGTCCCCAGCCGTCCCCCATCTCTCGCCAAAGCTGGCATCTCTGAGACACTGCACATTCTCGGTCAGTCTCCAAAGTGACATTATACAACATATGGAAGTTTCCTGGGGCCAACTCTATGAACTCTTCAGCAAATGACGGGTATATAGAATTGTATACTCCTTTTCATGCAATTAGCTCACACTTTCCATCGCTTTCTAGTTCGACTTCATAGGCTTTCCTCGTGGTGCTCCTCAACCTTGGTCACCAACCAAGTTCCACAGGGCCCCTCCCTCATCTGCGGATGAAAACAATCCCTGCCACCCATCCAGTCTGTTAGGCTGAGGCTGCCCCACTGTCCCTCGCCTAGAACTCAGTGAATTATTCTTTTTCTTTCCTGGGTTCATGTCCTTGGAGATCCCCTCTGGTTTCAGAGCATTCCTACACCTTTCTCTGTCACTTCGTGCTGAGGGTCTGCCCGTTTTCTCATGTTTTCTGAAATCTGTCCTTTTCAGAGGAGGTAGGAATCCTTTTCTTCTTCTTCTTCTCCTTCTTCCTTCCTTCCTTCCTTCCTTCCTTCCTTCCTTCCTTCCTTCCTTCCTTCCTTCCTTCCTTCCTCTTCCTCTTCCTCTTTCTCCTCCTCTTCTTCTCCTCCTCCTTCAGATAGAGTCCTGCTTTTTTGCCCTGGGCTAGAATGCAATGGTGTCATCACAGCTCACAGCAACCTCAAACTCCTGGGCTTAGTGATCCTCTTGCTTCAGCCTCCTGAGTATCTGGAACTACAGGCACCCACCACCATGCCCGGCTAATTCTACTATTTTTTTGTTGAGACAGGGTCTCACTCTTGCTCAGCCTGGTCTCGAACTGGCCTCAATCAGTCCTCCCACCTTGGCCTCCCAAAGTGCTAGGATTGCAGGGGTGAGCCACTGCAACCAACAGGAATCATGTTTTTAGTTTATACGTCATATTCTGACAGCCCTTCCCTCCGTGTCACTTTAGGTTCTTATTTTCATTTTAGAACATATGTTAGCATTTTTAAAATGTCCATTTCTGATTGAGTTAGCAACTCCGGGTTAGTTACTCTGGATCAAGCAGCGTGTTAGGCACCTTCATTGAATGAGGGACTTACAGAGAACTCCTCCATTGCTGTTCCATTTTTAGACGTAAAAATACTATCACTTGATAACTTAGACTTGCGGTAAGTAGTTGACCTGCTCCTTTAACACAAAATCAAATTCTCTTTTCTCTGTATCACATGTGGTTCCCCTCTGAGCTAGATGGTGACCACTCTGAAATTCATGTAACATTTAGAAATGTCTCCAGTTCCCCCATGTAACTGGCTTGGAGACGTAATTAATCCAATAGATGGAACTCCATTTCACACGTGTGTGTTTTATTTTATGTTGGCCGATAATGTGGACAGACATTACCCTCCCCTTTAGTGAACAATGAAACAAGTGATTAATTTTAAAATCCAGCTCCAGATTCATTTGCCGATGACATATGATAAGAATCAATTTGTATTTCTCCTAATTTCATTCACCCGTCTCCTGATTTTGTTCAGTCCTGCCTATCCATTCTTTTTCTAGTTTTGCTGCCTGGGCATCCGAGCCAATTTGCACAGACACTTTTCTCTGGCTCCTGGAAGCAGCCACTGAGCATGGGGCACAGCATGGGCCAACAAAAGAAGGACAACACAGGAAGATTTGCTATTTGGGTGGCAGGAACAGAAGCGCTGAGAGATTATCTCCAACATTAGTAGTGCATGACTTAAAAACAGAATATGCAATGAGTTGGGCCCATTTTTGTGTACTCTAGGACCAGAGAGGGGAAGATATTTAACATTTTGGAGAGGCTGGAAAGCTCAAGTCATAAAGTCAAAGGGATGAGGACATTGATAGTCACATTGGGACCATTTCATAATTGGAGAATTTGAAGTAAAGGGTAAAATAAGTGATAGAAAAAGTCAAAATGGATTCAAATATCACAAAATCTTGCCAGGAGGCCCCCTGGGCTTAGAACAGTGTTACTGATGAATATTTAAGTTACACAGCTCTATGCTCACCATTAGGGCCACTTGTGTAGAGGTTAACACTGTGTAGCATGAATTCTTGCTATTTTTGTGTCTGTTTGCATTCTTGCTATTTTTGTATCCTTCATGGCTAAAGGATAAACTTCGAGGGCTGGATAATGTTATATACAGATGCTCCTCTACTTACTATGGGGCAATGCCCCAATAAACCCATTGTGAGTTGAAAATATGTTAAGTTGAAAACTCATTTAAAACACCTAAACTGCCAAACATCATAGCTTATCTAGCCTACCTTAAATGTGCTCAGAATTCTTACATTAGCCTATAGTTGGGCAAAATCATCTAACACAAAGTCTATTTCATAATAAAGTGTTGAATATCTTGTGTAGTTTATTGAATATTGTACTGTAGGTGAAAAACAGAATGGTTGTGTGGGTATTCAAAGTATGGTTTCTACTGAATGCCTATTGCTTTTGCAACATTGTAAAGCTGAAAATAATTAGTTGGACTATCATAAGTTGGGGACCTATGTTTACCTTACTGGCAAGCAGAATGCCTTGAATGGAGCAGATACCCAGAAATATTAACTGACTGGTAAGTCGACTGACATATAATTAAAAACTCAGGCCAGGTGCAGTGGCTCACGTCCATAATCCCAGCACTCTGGGAGGCTAAGGCGGCAGGGTCACTTGAGGCCAGGAATTTGAGACCAGCCTGGGCAGCACAGTGAGACCCAGCCTCTAAAAAAGAAAAAAAACAAAAACAACGTACCCCACAAAAACTCAGTTAGACAAGAGACTTGAATGAATCACAATTTAAGTGTGTGCCCTGAGCCCTGCCAGCAGCACTGTCAGTTGAAAGTCTTGAACCCCTATATTGTTAGGGCACAGGCTAAGGTATTAAAACAGAAAGATCCTCAACGACAGGGATATACACAGGATTGAAGTTTTTTTTCTCTTATGTAACAGTCCAGAAGTCAGCAGGCTGGGGCTGGGTCCAAGGCAGCAGCCACAGCTGCAGCCAGCAGGAAAGAGGAAAAGAGCCAGAAGGGTGGGCTTGGGTTCTTCCCCCAGGGCTGACCCGGAAGTGGTACTCATCCTTCGGTTCATATCCCATTGGCTACAACTTGATCACATGGCCACATCAAGCTGCAAGGGACCCTGGGAAATGTAGTCTCCAGGTGAGGGATTGTTTCCAGGTACAACTTAGGAGTTCCATTATTAAAAATGGGGAGAATAGGTATTAGTGGATGAGTGGCCTCTGGTATAGTCCCTAAGGTAAATTTTCTCTAAGCGCCTACCCTTAATCTGAATCAGTTATAAAATAAATCTTGAGTGGGACAGCTTTTGCTTTTTATTACCTGTGGGTATAGTAGTTTTACTAATTTTGACAAGATGGCTCACATTTATGATGTCCAATTCCATGAAAAAATGGAGTTTTTTCACTTATCAATGGACCAAACATTTATATTTTATTTTCTTACATGGAAAATACTCCTTCTTCATAAAGCCAATAGAAGCAGAAAAATTATAGCCTTTAGCAAATTCTTATATGTTCCAGAAAGGTAGATACCATAGCATAGGGATTAATAAATTAATCTAGGTTAAGTAGGTAGGGGAGAGGGAAATGTAGTCCTGTGCTAAGAATCAGACTTCTATAGTTTGGAGCATTAGCCCTGCCATTTATTAGCTAGCTGTGTGGCCACAACCACATTATCTGACTTCTCTGAGCCTCAGTTTTCTCATCTGTAAAATATGTATGCCACTTATTAGCTAGCTGTGTGGCCACAACCACATTATCTGACTTCTCTGAGCCTCAGTTTTCTCATCTGTAAAATATGTATAATATCTACCCATTACAAGATTGCTCCCAAGAGTAAAAAGACATAGTAGAGTTAAAGCACCTTGTGCAGGGTCTAGTTTGTAGAAGTTGCTTAATGAAACCAACCTACCTTCCTTTCCTTCCTTCCTTCCTTCCTTCCTTCCTTCCTTCCTTCCTTCCTTCCTTCCTTCCTTCCTTCCTTCCTTCCAAAGGGAATTGGCATTGTCCTTATAAGCAAGTGGAAGGAACCTCCTAGAAGGCAGTCCCTATGATTACCCAGTAATACCCCCAACCTGGGAGCAGTCCTTCACAAGCAACTAAAGGAAACAAAATTTTAGCTCTGCTGATCTAAACGCAGGCCAGTAACCCTGAGGAGCTGGGAACAAGGCTCGGGCAAACAATGGCACAGGAGAAACTTCCTTCTCTGCCATGAACACATCTTTAAGTGGTACTGACTCTGCTGAATTGGGTAATCAGGAGCTGAGGGCAAGCAACAGGTGTCCAAGGAGCTGGAGAACATGACACCCCAAGCTATTTAGAAGCTGTATGGGGAGGCTGAGAATGTCAGGGAGGGGGCCCATTGTAAGCTGGAAACAGAACCCACCTGATGAAGTGTGGGGACATGAGATGGAAAGCATATGGCCTCGGGAGGAAGCAGGCTTGGTGTTCTGGGCTGGCTCATCCATTGCCTTGTGGAGCACAAGCAAAGCCAAGGCCAGAGAGACCAGCCAAGCAGGGGCTCCAGAGCGCAGCTAGGATGCAAGACAGAAAGGCTGGAGGCCCAGGGAAGCTGGAAGGCCTCCCTCAGGGCTGCAGGCCCAAGGCTGTCTGGGCTCCCAGGGCCAAGGGAGGAAACCTGGAGAAAGTTAGGCACAGTGGGAGATGGCGGATTTCTTCCATGCTGAAGACATTCCCTCCTAGTGGCAGATGCTCTTGTTTGTAGATGGAGATTCTTGCTTCTAGGCTGGATGTGCTGACTATATGGGGGAGGGGGGTGGGGAGAAAGTTCCCAGGAAGCAGCACATTGTGATAAAACGGGTTTTAAAAGCTTACAAACTTGAACCTATAATATTTATTCCTGATCTGTTTCCTTGGAGGCAGCCTTAAAAAATAAGCACTGATTTGTCTTTCTCCCTTAGTTTCTTCCTTCCTTCTTTCCTTCCCTCCTTTCCTTTCCTTTCCTTTCCTTTCCTTTCCTTTCCTTTCCTTTCCTTTCCTTTCCTTTCCTTTCCTTTCCTTTCCTTTCCTTTCCTTTCCTTTCCTTTCCTTTCCTTTCCTTTCCTTTCTTTTTTTCTTTCCTTTCCTTTCCTTTCCTTTCCTTTCCTTTCCTTTCCTTTCCTTTCCTTTCCTTTCCTTTCCTTTCCTTTCCTTTCCTTTCCTTTCCTTTCCTTTCCTTTCCTTTCCTTTCCTTTCCTCCCTCCTTCTTTCTGTCCCCCTTTTTTCCTCCTAGCCTCCCTCTCTCTATGCTTCTCTCCTTCCCTTCCCTTCTAGAAGACATCCATTTAACTCTGATTACTGCCAGATATTGTCCGAGGGGTTGGAAAACAAGCAGTGAAGAAAGATTAAAATTCTAATTGAGGAGACAAACCCTTCATGTCAATTGCTGCCCAAACATCTCTGTCTTTGATGTCGATGTCTCTAGGTCAGGTCTATACCTGGTCTTCCCTTGCTAGGCCCATAGCTGGGCATCTCTGAGTGGCATTCTCGTGGTAGTCCGTGGGGTGAGTTGTTCTTTTGCAAGGAGGTCTCAGGACATAGAGCAGTGACTGTTGAACACTATTAGCAAACCACCTGTGTCCTACAGATGTTGGCGGTATAGAGCTGTAGCCAGAATCTGGAGTCTCCTTCCCTGGAGGCACATTAGAAACAGAGATGACGTGATATGATGAAATCTCCTGAAATGCAGAGGCAAACCATGGGAGAGCCAAAAGATTTCTGCCCCAGAGAACTGGAGTGATGTTGGTTGCTTGTTGGGAAAGCATTATAAGATGGGCACAGCATTGGGCAAGTTCTCAAAGCTCAGGGAGAACAGCCAAACAGTCATGTTCAGCGCTTAATCCTCTTGATTTGTACGGTGATGTTTTATCCATTTTAAAAATGAGTTCACAGACAATTTCACAAATGTAAAGTCACTCTTTTTTTTTTTTTTTGACTTAGGATTCCCCAATATATATTGTAAATAGACCTAGAGCTGCTGAGATTTATTTTTGGTGCAGTGAAAGGAGCTTTAGACTTTGATTCAGAAGACTGGGATCAATCCTGTTTTTGGCCACAGCTGTTAATCTATAAAACGAGGATGACAGAAGCCAACTTAGACAGATCGTGGGGATTCAATGTGATAAATGTGAAAGTACCTGGTCAACTCTCAAGCATCGTACAGAGCTAGGTTGTATTATGACTATTACTACTCAAGCGTCAGTTAATTTTAAACAACTTTGAAGGGCTTGGTATCAACTTGGGCATTTTGAAGACCAGCTAAAAAACTAAGTGCGATGCTTGGATCAGGACTATAAAACTCTGTGCCCATGCTCCTTTTGATGTAACAGAAGTTCTGTAAAAGTATTTGGAATTGTCTTTTGAGATGTCTTCATGTTTCATTTTCTTTCCCAAGGCATAAGACTTATGCAGTTGTTTTGGGAATAAGGCACATTTTCTAACTGGGAAAAAAGTCTCCGCCCAGTAATGGTGAAAATACCAGGGAAAATTTTTGGATAACCGTACCCATGTGTGGCTTTTTCCTTCTCCCTCCATGAGAAGCCAACTTTAGAAATCTTGTGTCCGGGTGTCAAAGTTTTAAAATGGGTTAGCATGTTACCAAGGTTTACTTGCTTGGAGGAACTGCCAGGGCGTTATTGTGTTAGAATGCTGAAAATGTTTTCAGAATGCTGAAAATAATGCCACGATCAAAGGAAATCCATGATCAGTGCGAAGGGGCTGTTTTTAAGGCTGTCAATCCAGAGTTTGTGATATAAAGCAGAGACTCTGAAAGCCACAAATGTGTTCCTGGACAAAGAGCTCATCTCTTCTCGGTGTCAGACCCTTCATCCGTCAAATGGGAAGTGTGTAGCTGAATTCTTTTTTTTTTTTTGAGACAGAGTCTCACTTTATTGCCCAGGCTAGAGTGAGTGCTGTGGCATCAGCCTAGCTCACAGCAACCTCAAACTCCTGGGCTCAAGCAATCCTGCTGCCTCAGCCTCCTGAGTAGCTGGGACTACAGGCATGCACCACCATGCCCGGCTAATTTTTTTCTATATATATTAGTTGGCCAATTAATTTCTTTCTATTTATAGTAGAGACGGGGTATCGCTCTTGCTCAGGTTGGTTTCGAACTCCTGACCTTGAGCAATCTGCCCGCTTCGGCCTCCCAGAGTGCTAGGATTACAGGTGTGAGCCACCTCGCCTGGCCTGTAGCTGAATTCTTATCTCTCAAGGTTGCTCTGTGGAGGTGCTGCAAGGCATTTGGATGACTAGAGAGGGAGGTTGTTTTCAAAATGACTTGGTCTTGGTTTAGATACTGCTTGGTTTCGTATACTCCTCTGTGGGCTGAAAGAGATGTATTTCCAGCACTGGAATATATAAAGAATAACTCCTTTGCAGCCCACACCTTCTAGGAAGTAATATGGACTGAAAACCAATGATCCATATCCTGCCAGGTAGAAAGCTGTGCCTTGGGAGCCAGCTGAGAATTCTTCCTGCCACTAACGTCCCATTTATTACCTTACAGAATACCCAGTCTGTTTCCAAAGAGCCAACCCATTAAGTAAAATAAAACAAAATTAGCTCTATGATCTTGTAAATTGGTCTGTTTTGATGACAACAGATGATGATAGAGAGAAATTGCTACGAGCTATAGATGTTCTAGTTATTGTAAACACAGGACTGTGGTTTTCATGGGATTGCTAAATGAAGGAATCGCTCTCATTGCAGCGTCTGGATAGCAATCCAGTCCTACTGCTGTTGAATGCCACAGACTACAGTTTAAACAGCCGGGACCTTTAATACCCTCTGACAATCTGCCAACAGAGACCTGCTGTGTTCTGAGTTGCAAAATGGGGGAGGGAGGAGAGTAAGTTATTGGCTGGGATGTGAGATTTGTCCCTGCTTGTGGCATGGGTCCAGTTGGTAGAGAGGAGAGGCTGGAGGAATCTGGAGAGAGACACTGCAATGGGCTTAGTTCATCAGGCTGGGATCGGGGTAGAAATTTGGTTTCTGACCTTTTTGGTGAAGGAAAACCACATTCTCTTGGATCTGAGAAAATCAACCAATAATCTGAGAGCCAACCCCAAGAGAGACACGGTGAAAGCTGTATAGAGGCCAGTGACTCTGACCTTATCTCTCGCTCCCCTGCTCTCTGCCCCTTGACTTGCCTGCATGGGGTTCAGTTCTGTCTGTCACCCTGATACAAGGTCAAGTGCCCTCTGGCTCAGCTCATTACACCTATGGCTTGACACAGCTGTGCCTGTTTCTTGAAAATGCAATGTACTTGTGGCAAAACGTGGCTAAGGGGCAGGGGCACTGTCAGCTCAGGGCTTGCAAGCGCATTTCCTACTGCCCTTTGCTAATCAGTACAGCTCATCCTACCACCTTCACCCAGAGGACCCACGTAGAAGGTTGAATCACAAGGGATCTTAGGGTTCATTGACAGCCCACACTCTTCACTTTTAAACATGAGGAAAAGGAGGCCCAAGACTTAAAGTGACTTTCCAAGACCATAGCAGGTCAGTGGCTGATGGCGGAAGAACCCTGTTTCTCGTGTCTTCTGTGTGAACATCCACCCCTGCGGGTGCTATGCTAGGATGCAACGTGAGCGGTGCCTTGGAATTGTCTTATGACTCCTCCTGCCCTTTCAAGGCTATGCCCCTGGGATTGTGGCCTTTGTCTTGTTTGTCCTTTTAGGGCTTGTCACTGCTATGGTTTGAATGTAGAGTTGACTCTTGAACAGTGGGGGAGTCAGGAGCACCACCCCCCACTGTGCAGTCCAAAATCCAAGGATAAGTTTTGGCTCCGTCCAAACTTAGCTATGAATAGCCTACCATTGACTAGAAGTCTTACTGATAATGTAAACAATTGATTAACACATATTTTGTCTGTTGTATGTATTATGTACTGTATTCTTACAATAAAGTAAGCTGGAGAAAAAAAATGTTTTTGAGAAAATCACGAAAAAGAGAAAACATATTTACCATTTGCCTTAGTCTGTTTTGTGTTGCTAGAAAGGAATACCCGAGGCTGCGTAATTTATAAAGAAAAGAGGCTCATTTGGCTCACAGTTCTGTAGGTTGTATGAGGAGAAGCATGGCCCCAGCATCTGCTAGGGTTCAGGTGAGCACCCCAGGCTGCTCCACTCAGGGCAGAAGGTGAAGGGGCACCAGAGTGTGCAGAGATTACGTGGTGAGAGAGGAAGCAAGAGGGAGGAAGGTGCCAGGTGCTTTTTAACAACTGACTCTCAAGGGAACAAAGAGTGAGAGCTTACTCACCCACGTTTAGGGAGGGCATGAATCTATTCATGTGGGATCCACCTCCATGACCCAAAAACTTCCCACTGGGCCCCACCTACAGCACTGAGGATCAAATTCCAACATGAGATTTGGGAGGACAAACATCTAAACTATAGCACTATTTATTAGGTGAAAGTGGATAATCATAAGGTCTTCATCTTCATCTTCTTCACATTGAATAGGTTGAGGAAGAGGAGATAGAGAAGCAGGTGGTCTTGGCATAGCAGAGGTAGAAGAAAATCCATGTGGAAGTGGACCCATTCAGTTCAAGGGTCAACTGTACATGTGTCTCCAAAATTCATATGTTGGAACTTAAACCCCAAGGTGATGTTATTAAGAGGTGGGGCCATTGGGAGGTGATTAGACCATGAGGGCTCTACCCTCAGGAGTGAGATTAGTGCCATTATAGAAGGTCCTGGGGGAGTGAGTTTGTCTCTTTTTAACCTACAGCTCCTTCCACTGTGTAAGGACAGAGCCAGAAAATGCCATTTTGGAAATATTAATAGAAAGTGAACCCTTACCGGACTCTGAATTTGCTGGTGTCTTAACTTGGACTTCCCAGCTTCCAGAACTGTGAAACTGCTCTTATTCATATATTACCCAGCCAAAGGCATTTTGTTGTAGCAGCAGGAATGTACTAACACTGTCACCTAATATCACTGAGTCTCTGTTTCCTCAAAATAAGAATTGCTCGCAAACTTATAAGGCTGGCTTGAAGTTCATATGAAATAATGAATGGAAAGTGTCATTTGTAATTTTAAAGTGTTCTGCTGGTATGAGATGTGATGATATAAATATCTACCACATAACATCATCTATCATCATTCCACTTTTTTTTTTGTTTTGGCCTGGAGTACCTTAATCCCTAGGTTAGCCTTAATTAATTTCAGCCATATGATTAATATGTTAATGATGTCCTCACGCAGTCTTGGGCACTTGATTGTCCTATGATGTCTCAAGCACCAGTTGTGTTCTGTAAACTGAAGGTTGACAGGGCTTTTGTAAAGACAGTCCATCTTTACTACATTTTGAAAATCCCCATTCCAACAAAAGATATACCAAAGGATTGATCATTATTGTTGCAAATCGATTCCAGAGAACCTTTATTAAGAAGCTCTGCTGGTGCATAGAGAATGGCTCAAATTACAAAAACTCAGAGAAACATGTGATTTCCCAGGAACATGACTATTGTTTAAAATCAGGAGAAACATGATTTTAGCCTAAAATCACGGGGAATCTTAGGAATAAATAAAGGTGAACAGTGGTCCTTGGCTGGGTTGGGGAAAGAGTTTAGAGTGGCATTAGTGACCAAGGACAAGTGTGATCCTTGATAAACAGACAAACTTTAAATCAATCCACATAACTCAGTTTTTATGTTGCTGCAGTTCAACCTCTTGCTTTCCTCCAAATCTCCTCTTCCTGGCAATTCCATGGGTGGGTTGGAGTGGCAGTTGTCTCTGCAGCTATCTGCTAGGACATCTACAGGCAAAAGGAAAGAAGGAAGCAAATAAAAATTCTTGTTTCAAGAGATTCTTTCAAAATGCTGCTCCAAATGTCTGGTGTTGTCTTTGTTATTTTGCTCTGTAAGTAAGGATTTTCTCGGTCTCTGCATGTCTGGTTTGATGGATAATGTTTCCACTGTGGAGGAATACTTCAGACTGGAAACAGCAGTATCTCGGGCATTAGAAAAGCTTGAAGAATTCATTTTTCATACCTGCTGCAATGTGTTAATGACCGAAGGTTACACAAAACACGAAGTATCTGGATCTCCTGATACGGAAAGTTAGAGAAAACGCTTCATGCCATTTTCCATTGCTGTTCCAAGCTCACATCTGTTTGGAACTGAACCGTAGCATGTGTGCTGGGGAACCTGTATGAAATTAACTTTTATAGCTGCCTTTACAAGCAGGATCTTTTATTGTCTACAACTTGGCTGGGATTCAGGAAGTTCCCAAAATGATTTATTGTCATATGTGCCTTTTCTATGGCGGTTTCTATGAAACTGATATATTATTGAATATATGCAGTCATTCTGGCTAGAGACAACAGATCATCTAAACCTTTCATCCAAAAGGGTCAAAGAATTCACATTGTGGAAAGGAAAAAAAAAAGTTGAGCATTTTGTTTTAAGTGAAATAATTACTTGCAGGAACAAAACATTTGTTACCAGTCCTGTAATTCTTTTCTGTTTGCCAACATAGTAAAAACTTATTAGAATGTAGAATACATTCTTCAGATAAATATTTATGGTAATGTTTCCCCAATAAATACTTGATTACATTCCTATAATATCTGAGATGTTTAGTTCAGTTTATTAGACCATGATAAGAAGAATCAAAGGTCATGAATTTAAATTTCTTTCATGTTACTTAATGCAAACCCTCCCCCCAAACTTCTTCCAGTTTAACAGAGGGGCCCCTTTAATCCAACCAGGCATCTTCCATATGGTCACAAGAAGAATTTGGTGAAATGATGGGTAATGCAATGGAGTTTCTACTAGAAGAAAACTTCAAGGGCATGTTTTTCTAGTGACGAGTCAGGAGAATTTTCATACATAAAAGACAACACATTTAACAACATAGCATTTGATTAAATTAGAATACAGAAAAGAAAATGATTAAATGTAATTCTCACATTAATAGCATCTAAAACATTTAATCCTATGGTGAAATCTGGAGCTTCAGGACTTAATGTGTCCTGTCTCAGCTAGTTAGCTAATTAACACATTCATATTTCAGTTGGAAAATGGGTAGTCAGAGACCTGAGAGTTTCATCTGGAAATGAAGCTACACGACTCCAGATCTTATAAGGCTATGTTAACCGGTGACAAGATTTAGATCCTATTTTCTAGTTACAGTG
This sequence comes from Mirza zaza, assembly GCA_008750895.1. NCBI lineage: Eukaryota > Metazoa > Chordata > Mammalia > Primates > Cheirogaleidae > Mirza > Mirza zaza. Next base: position 189,925 of record VSMD01082449.1, read on the forward strand.
TCAATGGAAAATATTTGACTTATAGTGTCAAACAAACAAACATAAATCCCTAGGTATTATGTACACATTGTCTATAGGGTCATTTATAAGGCTAAGGAGGGAGTGGTTACTTCAAAGGGAATTAGATCCAGTTGTTTTTTTCCCTCTTAACAATGTAGTCACCCACGTTTTTGGAACAGAATTTGAAGCCTGCTTTTGGGATCCTGCCTAATCTACACTAATCCTTTTTATTCCAGAAGCATTTTCTTTTTAAATGAAAGTAATTCATGTAATTGCCACTTCATTTTCATAAGAATTTTAGGTAACAACAGTTATCATTAGCTTTCTACAAATAGAAAAATAGAAACTGAATTTAAGGGACTTAGCATTGATTACAAAACTATTTAATATTATACCCCAAATTCTGGCATGTTATTTTCGTCCATGAGCTGACTATGCAACAAGATTGAGTCCTAGTTGAGTGAGCGCTTTGGTTCGATTTAGAATTTGCTTTCACTCACCGTAATATGTTAGGTAGGCTAATGGCTTGACAATGTTACATATTGATAAGTTTATTTCCCAAACTGGTGAGTTATCTTCAAATAGTGAAATAACCTTTCAGAATGGTGGACGAAACCCCTTAACTTCCGCTAATAATGTCAGAACAGAAAGATCCTATACCAAGGTGGGTCAGATGGAAATGGATGTCTCTACACACATTTAACTCAAGGCTGGAAGCAATTGAAACAATTCGAATGTACGTCTTGTCAGGCGAATCCTCTTCGTGTGTAAAGAAGGATAACACATTTTCAAAGGGCTCTGAAATACTTGAATGTGTGGGTAATGTTAATTTGGTGTAAAACTTCAAGTGGCATATTACTAATGCCAAAGAACAACGCAATTGAGGATCTGGTAACTAATTACTAACAGCACTGTCACTATTTTACGTAAGTGTGAACAAGAATCATATGTTTCTTATAGTTCATCCTTGTCGATGTACTTAGTGTTACAGGCGAAAGTGTGATAATGAGCCGCTAGTTGATTACTGAGAGCTTCTTTGGACTCCTGTTGATAGCAGCATTTTGTACCCATGCCCAGAGGCCCTGGGGGCAGTGGACATTCTTTAAATAAATGAAACAACTTAATAGATGTTGTGACTTAAAAGCACTGTCATGGACTTAAATTAGGAGACCGTGTCATAACAATCTGAGGCTAATGACACTGTGATTTTGTGTTGCAGGAAGCTGCTGAGGCTACCAAGTGGAGGAGTCTAGATTTCACGTGCAACATGGCTCTGCCTTCCCTGAGAGCTCTGGGCCTTGCTGTAGAGATAGAATGAATGCATACTGGTGAGTATCAGGGAACTACATTAATGCAGAGATTCCAGGAGGGGATGAGGGTTTTGATATTTGTTCCAGACCAAGTCAGCCGCTGTGGATACCTGGTTTGCTTTATTTTACTTTTCTAAAAGCACCTTGTTCAAGACTCTTGAGAAGATTTATCTAATGCCCACAATAGGACAAACAGGACTCCATTCTAAAACGGGGTGATTATGGATCGAAAGGACCCCGAGCCATGGGCTAGAGCAGGCATCCTCAAACTACGGCCTGCGGGCCACATGGGGGTGTTTTTGCCCGTTTGTTTTTTTACTTCAAAATAAGATATGTGCAGTGTGCATAGGAATTTGTTCATAGTTTTTTTTAAAACTATAGTCCGGCCCTCCAACGGTCTGAGGGAGAGCGAACTGGCCCCCCTGTTTAAAAAGTTTGAGGACCCCTGGGCTAGAGGTTTATGTGTTAAAACATAACAAGGGATGCTGAAGACATAAGGACAGAGCAATTCCAAAGAAGGAACACAAAATCACAAAATCCTAAATGAATCACAAAATCCTAAAGTGTGGAGCTAAAAGTTACCTGAAGGTCATTGTCTCATGTGTTGCCATCTAGCTGATGATGCCCGATGACACAAGGCTCTTATGCCTGGTTAGTGGGAGAATTAGAATTAGAATCAGCCTCCTAACTCCCAGCCGGTGCTCTTCCAGTACATCAATTCCTTAAGAAAATCTAACTGCTCATCTCTGAGCCCATCTTCTTCAAGAAAGCATCTGAGTGTGATGTGATCTTTGGGCAGATCGATGAGTAGATAACTGGTGTTGTCCCAGATGCAGTTCACTCTTCATGTGCCTCTGGGACGCTGGGACCACTTCCTAGGACCACTGGACTGGCAGTCAACAAATCTGAGCTCCAGCCTTGCTTGTGTCAAGTCTCTTAACCTCTGGGGTCTGTTCTCTTTATGAAGTTAGAAGAATGATGGGGTGATCTCTCAGAGTCCTCCCAGCTCCCAATTGCTGAGATCCTGTTTAAACACATTTGAAGGGGAGACAATGGGGCTATTTCTTGGACAGGATGGTGACTGTCTTTTTATATGCAAATGTGCATTGTCAGTTCCAAAAGGGCGTGTGGCTATGAACTGCTGGTGGAGGAAATGGACCCAGGTGGCTTGACAACACCAGTGAGCAAAGCTGGGAAAGGCCTAAGAGGACTTTGAACAAAATGATGTGTAGACGAAAGGAATGACAAATGAATCCTGTAAACAGGGGATCTAGGTTAAGCTTTTTGAGAGTCCCTTAACTGAAGACATGGTAGAAAACAGATCTTTGAGTTTCTCTAAGTCTACTCTAATAATGTGATAGAAACAATTATTCTATAATCACATAAATTTTTATAATATTGTGTAAAACAAAGTTAAATTCATTTCCTTATAAGAACTTCTCAGAACCTTTAATATGATAAAATACTTTGAGAATTTCCAAGGTGCAGAAATTCCCAGATTCATTTGGTCATGGAACACATTGTTTTGGGGTACATTCCATGAGAAATGCTGTCCTAGAATTGACCTGAAGAGATTTAGGAGGAGAGCTCAGGGCGACACTTTAGAACTTCTGGACACATATGGATCAAAAGCTGAAAGGTGAGAACCAAGCACCCAAGCTGAGTTCCTCTAGGTACCAAAGCAGGTTATGAGCATGTCTGAGCCTGGGACTGGAAAACCTAAGGTCGTGCAAATTCTATGGGAGAGGCTGTGACCTTGAACTGAAGGTTCATGAGAAAATGCATGCCTTAAAAGGAGGGAGTGGGCCAACGAGAACTCCACTGTTTCATGTTTTCCATGATTCCAAACTAGTCGTGTTTCTTGAATTGTTTCTAGTTATTTCCTGGGCTGTCAATGCTATACACAGCAGAATGCCCTCATGCCGCAGCAAAGATTCATTTTTATATGATTTTGGGGGCAAAGATTAATTTTGCAATGTTCAGTATGCAGGAAGGGGGCAGGTTAGAGCACAGCACGGGGTCTTGGATGAAGGCATATGGAATGCCTCTGCTGGTAGGGGCCTGGAGTTCTGACTTGAAGTCCATGGACATGCATCAGAGGACCAGTGGATTCATGTGTGAAATTTTGTGGCGATGTGCCCATCTTCTGTTCCTTAGGAACAGTGTCAATGGCTTCCATCAAATTCTCCAGTGGGTCTCTAATCTCAAAGGCAGTCAACAACGCCTTGCTGAGGCTCATTTGAGAGGGGAAGAAACTGGGGCTCAGAGAGGTTGGTGGCTCAGGAAATAGGTTGCTGGAGGTCAGTATAATTGCTTTTGTTCTTGGTTGCTGGCAGTGAAGTTCCCCCGAGAGCTGAGAAGCCATAGGTGCAATGGGGAACTCACTGGATGAGCCTTCACCATTGGTGTGGAGGTTGCTCTTGCTCCTAGACCGAAGTAACCTTTATGATGTACGTTATAGTAATACTTTCCACTTTATAGGTAGAACACAGACAATACAAATTATTCAGAGTTACCTAAAACTGGAACATTTGCAGTAGAAACCCTGAGTTTGACTCTCACAAGAAATTACTCACAATTAATGTGTTATACATCCCGTAGGTAACAAGCAAACAAACCCAGAAATGAATTTTGGTTTTAAACGTGCAATCATTGTGAAAGGGTTTCTTTGTGTTCAGGATCACACTGTGCTTTTGCCTTGGATAGCACAAAGATTTTGAAATCAAAAAGGTTTTCATTTTACCTTTTAGGAACATGGTATAATTTATCTGCATGATTGCATTTTAATTAGCACTCCCATTGCCTATTTAAACATGCAAAGGTATAAAACAAGCCAACCAAATAGGAAGACATATAGCCAAGGTGTTTGCTACTGTGCTGTTAGTGAGCACTGCCTTGGGATGAAGCCTGTACCAGACTCAAGTTTAATAGTGTGAACTGGTTCAAAATAAACCCATTTGTATGCATAATATTTTACGTAAGGGTTAAGCTGCCTTAGCAATTTTTGATAATTATGGAATCTTTGCACAGCTCTGAGGATCTTCCAACATTCTTTGGGAGTAAATCAGCCATTCCCACAATTAAAAAAAATGTTTAAAGAGTTATATAGAGGGCATTTTAAGACAAGTTTTAGGTGGTTAGGCGATGACTCTGGGAACCCTAAAAACCACATCTGAGTTCTGCCTGTGTGCATGAGGCTGGGGGCTGGGGGAGCAGAGGAAAGGATGCAAACCACAAGCATGGACTTAATTTGGGAGGGAGGTTTTAACTCTCTTTATAGCACAGCACGAGGTGATAGCTCAGCATGGTGTGTGCTGCTGTTCTCGGAGCCTCCACTTTTCAACAATCTGAACTGGGCTATTAAGATAAAAAATAAAAGCAAAGCAAAGAGCTCTTGCCCTTCTGGACCCAACCTTGGAAGCCCTAGCCTGCAACACCTCTCTAAGGAAGACCTTTGTGGGTTTGGCAGATGGGGTCCTGGCTGATTGCTTCAGCCTTTTCAGTTGTGGCCACAGGGGGTCAAGTGAGCTACAGCTCAGGCTGGTGGTCAGATGGCTACAATTATCCACTAGCGATCAGCTCTCCACATTAAGTTGATAATTGATTTAAATAATAGTCTATGAATATTTTATAAAATATCTGCTGTAAGATGAAACAAAATGATTATTACATGGCCTGCTCAGCTACCAGCTACTCAATTAAAACCAGGATTCGCTGAAATGAAATACATAAACCCAGTCACACCATGACTAAAAATCTCTGGAGAAAAATAAATCACATACCTATGTAGCCCCAAAGAGAATGGGAAGAAACTTAGAGCTAGGAACACAAGTTGTTCAGCAGCTCTGGTGTAACTGTGACATCTCATTGAACAGAATCGTTCAAAGGACAGGACTAGTGTCTTTTTGGTGGCATTCAGAATTGCACTTCTTGCAAAGCAGGATGTTTCTGTCTTTGTAATAATACATCATGGTACGGTTCATTCAGAAATAATCTTGCAACGATTAGATTGCTCTGAACAACAAATATCAGTTAATAGTGTGCGATGCCAGTAGTATCCCGGGCCCCAGATATGATAAAGAGCTAGAGAGACTTGGCCTCTGAACCCTTAATGCCTAAACAATGCACCCTCAACTCAATCGCTGACATTAGTTATGGCGAGGGCCCCAACTGATGACTTACTTGTCTCCCCCCATCAAATTCCTCATAAAAAAGACGAAGGGGCGGATAACAAAGCCAGGGTGGCAAGCCCGAATCTCTGTCCATTGTGGGCTTTTCACCGGCTGAGCTGACAAATCAGAGTGTAAGCACGGACTTCCTGCTCTTTTTCTCTTGCAACCCATTAAGCCTCCTCTCCGGTAAACAGGCCTGTGGTTGCTTTTGTTTAGTTTTGTTTCTTTCTCCTCCCTTTCCCCATTTGTTGAAAGCATTGAAAGTCCCACAAGTGCTGTGGCCATCACTCTCCCGGAACACAACTTGCACAATGGCAGGGGTACAATAGCAGAGCGGGGCTGGCAGCAGTTGCTTTGTGTCTCAGAGGGTCTCAGTGGATTTGTCAGGCTACAACAGCTACCCCGGTGTAGGTACTGGGGACTGATGGGGGAGCAGGCTCTTTCGGGTGGATTTGCAGGAACATGTTTTTGCCTTTTCAGCAGGTCATGAGCACGAGGAAGAAAGCTGTCGCCGAGCCCTCACCAGTTCCCACAGTTCTGAGCCAGGCCCTGGGCACCGTGCGGATCGTTTGGAGCCAGAGCACCAGGTAGCACCAGCACGTGGCTTGAAAGACGTGCAGGGCTTTGTTGATGCCTAGCATCCACCTCCACCTCCTCTCCTTCTGTTGCAGCCCCTCCCAGTAGCTGGTGGCTCTTCTCAGGCTTGGAGGAAAGGGCAGGAAGATGGTTGTGAGAACAAGATAAGATGGCTCAACGTGCACCTGTGAAACCACTAATAGTGAGGGCTTTAGTTAAAAAATCTTCATAGCTTTTTATTTCCCACTCACTAGATTCTCCTAAGGCCTGGGTTTGGTCACCAGGAATTTGTGTGATCTTGTATACATCACTCATATTCTCTGGGTTTCTGTATCTCCATTGATAAAGTTAGAGACGTTCAGTGGTTCTCAAAGTGTGGTCCCTGGACCAGCAGCAGCAGCGTCCTAAGAGAACTTGTTAGAAATGCAAATTCTTAAACCCGGGCGGAGAACTACTGAATCAGACGTGCTGGGTGGGGCCCGGCCATCTGTGTAGTTTTAACGAGCCCTCTGGGGAAAGCTGAGGCGGGCTCCAATTTGAGGCCCCCTGAAATAGATGGTCTCGTATGTTCTTTCCAGCAATGGCATTTCTAATGACTCTTGGTTTCAGTGCATCGAGCCAGTTCAAACCCGAAGCCCTCCACACATGACAACATTTTCTAGAGTGAGACTTGTCGAGTGTATCAGCTGTGAGCACTTGCGTTGAAACACACTGAAGAATTAGAATTGTGGGATGAAAGGAAAACTGTAGAAATGTGAACTATCTTGGTGGGCTAATGGCCTTTCCATTCAGAATTCTATATGGCTCTTAACGTCTGCTGCGATGGGCATATTTGCTTGCTCTGAAAAGAGAACCGAAGGGCGTTTTGCCTTCTTACTCCAGGATCAGTTCTTTGTTTGACAACGAGGGCTGGGGAACACTAACTAATAATGCAGTGTCGCTCCGCCTGTTAAAGTAACTGCTAAGTTGCATCTCAAGGCCGGAATGACAGGGCCATCTGCAGCAGGCACTAGTGCTATGAGCCCCCTGCATGTGCCGTGTCCCCTGCTCCTCATGCTCTGCTTTCTCCATGCTTTCTGCTTGTGTGACTTCTACTGATCTGTTGGGACTCAGCACAGGTGTCCGTCTCTTCTGGGACACTCTTCCTGAACTTCCACAGTTGGATTAGGAGGGTCCCCTCTTCAGGGTCCCCAGGGCCCCTGCTCCTATCTGTGTTACTGCCATTAACATAGCGCGTGTCACAGTTGCTACTTGGTCAGGCATTTCCCTGGTGTGGCATAGCTCCACAAGGGGAGGGACTGGCCTTCTTCACTTCTCTCAGTCCCAGGGTCTACCATGGTGCTTGGCACAGAAGAGGGCATCAGTGGTTATTTATGGAGAATGGCTCCTTGTCTGCTGGCCACCCTCTGTTACATTAATAATCCCTTTTGTTCACCCATTTTTTAACATATCGATCAACCAATCAAATATCTATTGTCCAAAGAGTAGACATTGCCCAAAGATGGGACAGAGTGCTGTGTGCTGTCAGGGGCTCAGAAAGGAGCTCATCGAACCCTCTCCTCAAGGCCCTTCCAGCCAGTGGCTTCCTCTGTCCTGTGTTGCTTTGGCCCCTCAGGTGCAGAAGTCCTGGCATGGCACACAGTGGACTTTAATCTCTCGGAGCCCCTTCTTTGACTGACTGCTCCCTTTCCTTTTGTTCCCATTCTCCACCTCTCTTTTTGCTTTTTCTGTAGGTAGCCAGTTTAGTATGTTTGTGTGTATTATTTTATTTGCCTGTTTTCTTGTAAAACATACATTTCTGTTTTGTAAACATGCATCTTAAATGTACATACGTGGTATATAGAAACGACTTCATTCTGCTTCTGACTTTTTCTGCTGAGCGTGTTACCATCATTGTGTTGCTCTGTATGTTCTCACTGCTGTGTGCATTCCAGCTCATGTATCTTTGTTTTCCTCATCTGTTCCCACAGGGACAGGCACCTAGACTGCCTCTAACTTCCCACTGCCCCTAATGCTGCCATGAGCATCTTTACACGTGTCCCCTGCACCTATGGGAGAATCGCTAGGAATCAGTAGCACGGACATACACCCGGTGACGTGGGCAGGCTTGCTGGGTCATAACCATATGTATACCTTATGCTGGAGATGTACCGCCAGATTCTCTTCGGAATGACTGCTCCAGTCTTGCAGGCTAGCAGGAGTTTTTCTTTATAGTTTAGATGGCAGTCCTTTGTCAGTTTTGACATTGCTAATATCTTCTTCCAATATGTTATTTGTTAGCTTTGTTCATCGTGTCCCTTCCTAATAAGAAAACAAATTTCGATTTTTTTTTCCTTTCTTTAAAATGCATGACAGAGATCGGTTTTGAATGGCCCTACATCAGGCGTCCTCAAACTACGGCCTGCAGGCCACATGCAGCCCACCGAGGACATTTAACTGGCTCGCTGGGTGTTTTTGCCGCCGCTGCTGTCCTGCTTAGCAGCCGACTTGTCCCGGGCCCACAGTGCGCATGTGTGGAATGTGCGCTGTACTCTCCAATGGCCCTCCGACGGTCTGAGGGATAGTGAACTGGCCCCCTGTTTAAAAAGTTTGAGGACCCTGCCCTAAATGATCATTTGATTATGAGGAAAAGTGAGTAGCTTTGCACTAACTAATGTGAATGTTGCTCTGTTTTGAGACATAGGCATAGATAGCATCACATGTAAGTGGACCTTAGCATGCCTAAATGAGCTACCAGTTGAGTCTAAATGCAGGGAAACCCTTAAGTATTAACTGTGAAACTACCTAAATGTCAGTCTATTTGGGAGATAAGGCTACAAGTATTGCAAATAGGAAGTCATGCACATTTGTGATAAGCCCTATAAATTACCAAAATGACAGAAATGAAAGACAAACTCATGAGAAAGTATTTGTGACCTTGGGGCTTAGGGCCTAGGACTCAGCAAGGCTGAGAGAAAGAGCTAAATTGGGTTTCCCTTGGGAAGCCTCTGTTTACAGTCCTTGTGAGATTCAGAAGCAAACCCTTCATGGTTCCTCCTGGCTCTGCGTATTCTACCTTGGCTGGCAGATAGCCTATTAGAGTCAGCAAAGCTTCCAGGGACTACATAGAGTTAAAAAAAAAAAAATCCAAATTCCTTGGTATGTGTCAAGAGCCTGTCTTAGTTCATTTTCTGTTGCTGTGTCAGAGTACCTGAGACTGGGTAATGTATAAAGAAAAGAGGTTTATTTCTTGCAGTCTGGAGTCTGGGGAGTCCAAGCTTGGGTGGCTGCATCTGGCTGGTGTCTGGTGAAGGTCTTGTGCCGTGTCATAACATGATGGAAGGCATCACGGGGCAAGAGGAGCCCACTGAGAGCCAAGCTGGCTTTTATGGCGGGCCCACTCTCGTGATGACTAACCCTCTCCCATGATAACCCATTAATCCATTAATCACTGAATGAATTGATCTGCTCGTAAAGACAGAGCCCTCAAGACCCAATACCTCTTAAAGTCTTTATCTTTTAACGCCATTACATTGGGGATTAGGTTTCCATATGAGTTTTAGAGAAGGCAAACATTCAGACCATGGCAGAGCCTTTACGATCCAGCCCCTATGACAACCTCAGCCCTTCCCTCCAGACCCTCCCCCCTTCTATTTGATGGAAAGCTTACATCAAATCCCATACCACAGTCCTCCTTAGCACAGACTGGTGTCTCTGTCTGGAAGGAACGTCTGCCTCATGGACTTTTACCCATGCCGAAGAGCCAGCCCAAGCTGCATGTCATCTATGAAATGCTTTCCCTGTGCCCCCATCCCAACCCAGGTACCACTGCTGTATCAGGTACGCAGCTCAATTAGTGCACACGTTGCAATGCATTGCGGCTGTTAAGTGTCTGCCTGCTCCAGTCCTAATTAGCTTCGAGCTTCTTGAGCGAGCAACAGAATTAGGTGTCACCAGTAGAATCTTGGACATATAGTGGAGAAGCAACAATTCTCTCCAACATGAGGGAAATCTGTTTTCTTGCCCATTAAAGATTACCATCTCATAGCCCTGATCCTCAAACTTTAAAAAATATCAACTAACTAATCTGATGAGTGAATTCATGCTATTGTGTTACTGGTTTAGTATGTAAAATCTTCTACAAAATATTTGCATCTTAAAGGGAAATTTCTGAAACAGAAGAATCTTAATAACATAGAGGAATGACTATGATAATGGAACTTAATAAATAGAAACATGGTGGCTACAAAGGGCAGGGGATTTGGGGGAGCAGATGGCTCTTTTAATACCACCCACGTTACCTCACCTCTGTAAAATATCGATATTTAGAGATGCCTTGAATGTGTTCACACACAGAGTTAGCCTTTCCCTTCCAGGTCTTCTACTTACAGATTTCCGGTTTCTCAGTACCATGGTGTAGCACATGGAGTCTTCAAGAACCTATTTTGATATGGGTCAAATTTCACCATGACAACAATACACTGACACTTGCCCCTTAATAACATGTGTTTGATGACATGTTTTGTTGCTAGAAGTTTACTGCTGGGGGAGGTAGACATAACATAGGAGATGCAGGAATATTGCTTGTCAAGGTGAAGATTCCCTTGTTAGGATCCTCAGTGGGGTTTTCTTTCTTGAGTTTTCTTCCTTGGCCCTGAACATAAGCAAAGGGCCCATGCTCCGTGGGTGCAGAATTCAGTTGGACAGGTCAGTTCTAGAGACAGGATGCTCCTTTGTTGGGTCATTGGGTACCCAGGCAGCAATCTCTCTCCATCTCTCCTGTCTGTCTCTTTTTGTACACTTGTTATATTTTCCTTTCTTCTCTCACCTGGATGACTTTGTTTTCCCCAAGTCTGTCTGGTAGAACACACGGTCACACCCTAGTGTCTACCTCTTAATTCCTATTCCAAAGTCCTGGGGCCTGGAATTTGAGATTCTCACTGGTCTGGAACAGCTCTAGTGCCTCTCTTGTCCCAGACAACTTGGCTGGGGATACAGGATCACAGTGAACAGACACGGCCACTGGGAGCATCCTAGGGTCACGGCAGGATGGAGGGAAGCTCTACAAAGGAGCCCCGTGCGTGCAGTCTGATCAGCGTCTGCGATAACAGCAGTCTTTACGTAAGAAAAGGTTTCCAAGGCACTAACATAATCATTTTTGAGAAACATGCAATTCTTTTTCATCCCAATACCAAAAAAAAAAAAGGAAAAAACTTGCAACGTGTTTTACTGAGAATCCCTGTTCTGTTGTAACGCCCGGATCTCTGTGTCACGATGTATGTGCGTGTGCGCTCGCACAGAATTACACGTTTCTAGAGACACAGTAGTGCAAACATACACCCTCTTGGGGATCCGGCATATGAGTTTTCCAACACACACCTCACACAAACATCTCCCAGGGAAGCAAATAATTTCAGGTTTTAGGAGAGAGCAGAGATTTGCTATGATAACAGCATTCAACAAGTGTAGCATTCTGGACTCAAAGCAAATGCCTTGTGGGAAAAAGCATGCTCAAATGGCTTGATTGGGGTTTTAATGAGAGATTTTTCTCTTCCACTCCACCCTCCGTCCTCCCCCACCCTCGGTGATTTTCTCCAGCGGGCCAGTCAAGAGCCCTACTTGGGAACACTGAGAGAATGTTAACAATTCCACTCCACCAATTAATTGCCCTCACTCTCTCCACGCTGCTCAGCAGGGTCCCTCTTGCAGGCTGCTGTAAACATAACAATGCGCCTCACTGTTGTGAATTTGTAATGATATATTCATCAGGGGGCTTAAAAATCCTTGGGGCTACAATATCCACTCCTTGGGCACCCATTATGGGGGCTAGAGTATGTCTTAAGTGACAGTAAAATGTGAAACAGGAATGCCTTTTTTCAAAGAGAAAAAGCAAGACCCAGGGGATATAGGAAATGTATAGATACATTGACTTAAAATACACATGCAACACTCCCCCTGCCCTTGGTAACCTGTCCATGAATAAATGGCTTGCTCAGGAAACAAGGTTTGAATTGTAGGGTTGCCATCACAACCTAGTTCTGCATGGAAGTTTTAGAAATGGAGTTGGCCTAGTTCGTTCATCTCAATATATACTGAGAATTATTACGTCTGTACCACCGTATTGGGAGAGACCAGGAGGAATCGACCAGGTACAGGTCTTCCTGCACAAGTGTGGGTCTTCCAGCTTCCAGACTGGAGCTCACATTCTGGTTTTGGAGACAAAACCCAGAGGGAAAGGGTGAACAGATTTAAGGGAAGACATAAGGCTGAGGATAATTAAGTACCAAATAAGTATCACTAATAGTGAGTGCTGCTTTAAGCCACCATTCAGTATAAGGGAGGGAGGAAGGAGGAGAGAATTGGATTTCCTTGAGATTCTTCTCTTTTTGCTTAATTGCATATGATGGATGTGTTTGCCTGGGTGTGGCACACACTGATTTAGAAGAGGAAGTGGTAAATTCTGTTGTAAAAACAGGGTCATATATAAGGCCCTGAAGGAGTTGGGTTTTTAAAATCAAGCTAAATTTCACTGCAAACTTTACCTAGTGGTTCCCAACCAGGAGTGGTTTTGAATATGGAAGTCTGGGTGGGGTCACTGATTGAAGGAAGGGGGAAAACAGGGAGAAAAGTCTGATTGAAGGTACAGAAGTGTGAAACAGCTATGTATGAAGGGGGAGTGTCTTCTAGTGTTCTTCAGGTTTAGGGTGGTCTCACTTTACATGTAAATGGCTAGGAATTTAGTAATACTGTGAACAATCCAATTCTTTTGCAACTAAGCCTCATTTAAATAACTGGGACCCTTGAGTGTTTTGTATTCCCTCCACTGGCCTCTCTCAGCATGTAGAAGATTATTTATTGGACAGGTAGTCTTTCTAGGTTGATCTGGGAATGGCAGGGAGAAAGGAAGTTTTGGATCACTGCTGTGGTTGGAATGTCCTTGGCCAAACTCATTTTGAAATTTAATTGCCAATGTAATGGTATTGGGAGGTGGAATCTTTCAGAGGTGATTAGAACATGAGGACTCTGTCTTCATGAATGGATTAATGCTGTTATCACAAGTGGGTTAGTTACTGTGGGAGTACACTCCTGATAAAATGGGTGAATTTGGCCTGATTTCCACTCTGTCTCACAGGTTCACTCATCATGTGATGTCTTCCACTATGAGGTGATCCTAACCAGATGTCAGTGCCATGCTCTTGGACTTCCCAGTCTTTAGAACTGTGAGAAATAAATTTATTTTATTCATAAATTACCTGGTCTGTGGCATTTTGTGATAGCTGCAGAAAATAGACGAAGACAGTCATGGATTTCAACAGTGTTCCTAGGGTCAGGAAAGGGATTCTGGGAGAGTAAATTCTCCTTGTTTCTTTCATTTTCATCCTACCTGTTAAAGGAATCTTTGGCATCCATACAAAACAAACCAGAGAAACTTAATCAGAACTGGTGCTGCCCATTGGGGGTGGTGGAAAGAGAGTCATTTATGGCTAGTGTGATGACTGTCGCAATATGTATCAGGTCCAGGAAAGAGTAAAAGGCTCCATTACACAACCATGCCGGAGCTCATTATTGTGAAAGGGGCAAGGTCACAGTCACATAGACTGTAGGGACGTTCTTTCTTCACATGAGATTACATTGTGAGGTCTCCAAGGAAAATTAATGCTCGACTTGGCAAGGTGTTCTTTGCAATTGCTAAAGAAACCAGTCGGGGTTAGCCAGTGTGGTCCCTGGTGGAGATGAAGAAATTAAACTGTAACCGGGTGCCCGATTTTGTTCTCATTCATAGAACTGGAGCTCATCCACACCCTACTCATGCTCCAAACCTCCTATCAGACCAACTGAAGTTTGGGCATTTGTAAGAAGCAAGCAGGAATCCAAGAGGTAGAACTGCTCTTCTGGTTAGGATGGGTAGAATTTGTAGAGGAAAGGAGTGGGTGCTCCATGTTGAAAAAGAGGACTGTAGGACAAAAAGGAGGAGTTGAAGAGAGAGTGAGAAATATGAGAGAAAGAGCTTCCCAACTGGCCATTCTCCCAGCAGAGCTCAGCTCAGGAAGACCTCCTTCTCTTGTTAACAGGAAGGAATATTTAAGTTAGACAAAGTGACACTTTTAGTTCCTGCTCTGCTATACTGGTCTTTGCACATTGAACTCATCCAGCAAATGTGATAAAAAGACACTGTTCCAATAGTAACAAAGACAATATAATAGTTAGGAATTGATTTAGCCAAGATTATATCAACCCTGGAAAAAAGGTTTCAGAAAGCCCTAAAACTCTTATAAGAGACATAGAAAATGATATCAATATATAACATGTTCTTTAATATTATAAAGATTGCAATCCTTCTCAAATTAATTTATAATCTCAATGAACCGTCAATCAAAAATCTAGTTGGATTGTTTTTTCAGGAACTCCATAACATTTTGGAAGACAAATGGCTAAGTCAATTTTAAAAAGAAAAACTGCTGAATGTGGTGGTTCACATCTGTCATCCTAGCACTTTGAGAGGCTTAGGTGGGAGGATCCCTTGAGGTCAGGATCTCAAGACCAGCCTTAGCAACATAGTAAGACCCTGTCACTACCAAAAATAGAAAAAATTAGCCAGGCATGTTGGTGCATACCTGTAGTCCCAGCTACTTGGGAGGCTGAGGCAGGAGGACAGTTTAAGCCCTGGAGTTGGAGGCTGCAGTGAGCTATGATAATGGCACTGCATTCTACTCTATCCCAGGTAACAGAGAGAGACTCTGTCTCAAAAATCAAAACAAAAACCAAAACAAAAAAAAAAAAGGGGGACTTACCCAGATAATAAAACATACAACAAAGTCATAGTAATACAAACTGTATGCAGTAACAGACATGTAGGCCAATGGGACAGAGTAGAAAGCTCAAAGATAGACCCACGCAGATTAGGAACAATGATGAGGCACTACAAATTACTGTGGAATTGCTTAGATGACTGAGAAAATGGCTAATTGTACAGAAAAGGTGAAAATGAGATCCCACCTTACACTGCATATGAAAGTGGACTCCAAATAGATTAAAAACCTACTCTAGAGCATGGAGCTGCTGACTGTGAGAAGTAAAGTTATGGAGTTAATAGAAGAAAATATTAGAAGACTATCTTTGTGAGAGAGGTAAGGAATAGAATTTCAGAAGTACAAACCAGAAGGCAAAAATATTGATAAATTTGTTAATACTGTAGTTAAGAATTTTATTTTATAGACAAACATTACAGACAAATTTCATAGAGAAATGGCAGGGGGGAAGAAGATATTTGCAACGTCTAAAACTGACAAAGGATTCATATGTAGAATATGAAAAGAAGGCCTGCAAATCAATCCTTAGAGAAAAATGAATAAAACGTATAAACAGGCATTTTTGAAAGGAGAAAACCCCAAAGGCAATACATATAAAGCAATGTTCATATGTATGAATAACCAGAGAAATGCAAATGAGAATGAGATTTTGCTTTATACCAGTTTAGAGAAACAATTAGAAAGCTTGGTGATGTTGACTGACTGTGGGGAATGGAGTCTGGGTTATCTGGGGGTCCCTCATATACCGTGGGTGGTAAGAGTCTAGATTGATGTGTAGCCATTTCCATGGGTCATCTGGCACTACTTAGATCAATTAAAAGACTACATAAACCGTGACCCTGCTATTCCATAACTAGGTATATATCCCAAAGAAATGTCCACACTATTCTGTATAGGGAAACATACAAGGCTGTTCATATTAATATATTGTCCCATTATTGTGTTGATGGAGAGTTACAGGCCATCTATCCCTCACCAGGAGAGTCGCTAGGTGAAACATGGGTAGATGTATGTCATCGGTATAAATATCGCACAGTAACAAGAAGCAGTGGGCTAATAATGTACAATAGCAATGCAGATTCTCTGAAAAACATAATGCTGATTGAAAAAAGTAAGAAACAGGACAAATGGGTAACACAAACCATTTCTTCAAGTTGAGAATATGTGTACACCAAAGTGCAATAAACATTATGCAAGAAAACATAAAAAAAAGATGGATGTTAGGTACATTAGAATAATTGCTTATGGGGGCAGTTAATGGGGGTAACAAAGGGGACAAAAAGGGGTGGATAAAGCAAACACTGAGACAGACAGACAGACAGACAAGGGAAGGGCCCCCATATGGGCCGAAGATGACACTGTGCCCCGAGCTACCAAGTATGATTGTATCCACCAGGGCTCCATGTCTAAGGTTAAAGAAAGGTGGAGCCCACCTGCTGGTAAGGCATTCCCTAAATGTCTATGAGAGTTGGGTGATGAAGACCATTGCCTCAGGAATTATCTGGGGACAGATGCTCAGCACCCTGGGCATCTTTGGTGGCAAAGAGAGACGGGTCTGGGACGAGGAATGGGGGGGCGCCTCTCCTGGATTAGCGGGCGGAGTCACCGTGAGTCTGGCACTGGTGGAGAACTTGATGCGAGCACAAAAGGCCATCACAGTGAGCACCGTCAGTGCCCTCCACGTTGGGCATCTCTTGGCGGCAGAAACAAGGGGCCTTGCCACTCTTGCATAATAAGGTCTAAAAATATTGCATTATAAGGCTAAAAAATCAGAATAGAGGGACGAGGGCAGGAACCCATGGGGAGAGGGGTGTCCTGAGTGGAGACAGTGGGTAGAGGAAGCTGGGCAGCCGGGAGAAGGGATGGGGGGGCACCGAGAGGCAGGTGCAGTGTGGAGACCACCACGCTGTGGACGCAGACACAGGGAAGAGGAAAACGAGACTCCCACGGGCCGCCGGCTGGTGAGGGGCCGGCCAAGGTGCGAGCACAGAGCGAGCAGGGCGCAGTCGTGCCCTTGGATTCTTCATCCTCCTTTCTCCTCTTTCTCACGCCGCACATCAGCAGTTCCTAGGAGGTCCTACCTGCCCGGACATGCCTGGACACTCTTAAGGCCCGTGTGGACAGCGGGACATTGCTTGCGGGGCCCTGTGTCCTGACGAATGCAGCAAATGCTCCCATGTGTGCGGAATGACATCTTCTCCCACATACTCCCGGGGGGACGTTCTGGAAACTTCTGATGACCCCTTCTACTTAGGGTTGTTTCTCATGTTCCCCCAGGCTCCCCATCTGCCCAGAAAGCCTGCTCCTTTCTTTCCCTACAGGGCACCAGGGCTGGGCTACACCCACCCCCTTGCCCCAGCACTTAACTCTTCTCTGGAATTCTTTCCTTTGAACTCTCCTTTCCCACCCACGCTTTTTTCTTATACATTCCCATTCTCCTGCAGCAAGTGGGGAGATGACAACTAGTGGTTTAATTACAATAACATTCTTCATGGTGCTTTTGACCTCGGGAAAGATTGGGAAATCCAGGCTTATCACGCTGGTGCAGTTGACAGCTGAACTCCCCAGGTGGAGTGGGAATGGGGTATAGTTATGGACAGGTAGCAGTGTACATAGTGTGGAAATTGTACCTTGGTTTGGGCCTACATAGTGTGGAAATTGTACCTTGGTTTGGGCCTACATAGTGTGGAAATTGTACCTTGGTTTGGGCCCTGTCTTGTCCGCCCTGCCAACCCTCACACCACATTAACTCCAGCCAAGTGTAGAGCTGCATTGCCAAGTGCAGGAGTTTTGTGTGTCTGGGTGTACCCAGACTTCGTGTACTTTTTTGTTATCTCCACGTTACAAAAACACTTCACTTCAATAACGAAGAGGCTTGTTGTTGCGAGGAGGTTCCTAAAATACTAATATGTCACTGATGGAGAAGAGCTCGACTAATGCCCTCTTGCTTTAGCTGATGTGAGTCAGGGTGGCCTTTTCACCTGCTTCAGGGGGACATTTCTAAGAACCAGACACAGCACACGTGTTGGAGAGACCAAGCACGGTTGGGAAGAGGCAGACGGAGCACCTCTCTCTGGAAGGATGTTGGTGAAAACCCACCTGGAGCTGTCATATTCCTTCTAGTTGGTCTTTGAAAGAAGGCCCAGTGTGCACACAAACACACAGGCACACACGTTTTGTTTCTGTATCTCCCCACCCCCTCACCCCACCACTTCTAGAAGTTAGACGTTTAATCAGTAGAAGGAAGGAAGGGAGGAAGTGAAGATGGGTTGGATCTGGCTCAGGCAGGATCATTTTCAGCAGCAGGAGGCAAGTGACCTCACTGTGAGGGGAGGGGCAGAGTTAGACGCGGTGTGTCTTGTGTCTAAGTCAGCTCAGGCTGCCACCAGCAAAATACCACAGATGGGGTGGTTTAAACCACAGAAATTTATTTCTCACAGTTCTGAAGGCTGGAAGGCTAAGATCAAGACGCCAGCAGGGCTGGGCTCTGGCGAGGGCTCTCTTTGTAGCTTGCAAATGGCCGCCTTCTTGCTATGTGCTCACACAGCCTTTCATCGGTGTGGGTGCCTGGAGAGAGGGAGAGAGCTCTGCCTTCTTCTTACAAGGCCCCTGCCTCAGGCCATTCGGCTCCTATAACTAAATACCTTAGACGAGGTAGTTTACAAACAACAGAGATTCATTGTTCACAGCTCTAGAGGCTGGGAAGTCCAAGCTCAAGGTGTCAACAGACTCAGTGTCTGGCGAGTGCAGATCTCTGCTTCAAAGATGCCAGCTTTGTGCTGCTTCCTCACCTGGCAGAAGAGGGAGGTGGTCTCTCTACAGCCTGTTTTGCAAAGCCACTCATCCTATTTGTGAGGGCTCCACCCCTCTGACTTCCTCACCTTTCAAAGGCCCTACCTCCTAATATCCTCACCTTAGTTAAGGGGAGTCAAGTTTCAACATACAAATTTTAGGGGGACACCAACATTCAGACCATATCAGATGCCGGTCCTATCACGAGGGTCCCACCCTGCCACCTCCAAATGCCATCACTCTGGGGCTTAGGGCTTCAACATAGGAATTTTGATGGGACACAAACATGCTGCCCGTAACACCCTGGTAGGCTGGGAAGGTCTTAGTGCACAGCCTGCCCTCAGCTGCTCCTGCCTGGTCAAGTCCAGCCTCATCACACCACACTCCCCGCCTCATGGATCTCCCTTCCTGGTGGGGAGGGTGAGAGTCATGGGAGCTCAGTAGGGAGGGAGGCAGAAGTAAGTTCTAAGAGATCTAGCACAAGGGCTAGATTTTGGTTTTGGCCTTTGGTTTTGAACCGGGCAGCAGGTATTGGAGGTTTCTAGTTGGCCAAAAACAACAACAACAACAACAACAACAACAACCCCCCAAAAATCTCAACAACCAAGACCCCCAAATTGTACTTATACTTAAAAAATTTAATATGTCTTTTTTATTATATTAATATAATAATTAGATGTTGCATCTAATTATGATATAACCTCATATGGATTGTTAACAAAATTTTTATATCACTTTTATTTTTAAAATGTGACCTTTTCATTTCATCAAGGTATTTTTCTTGACACCATCTGGAAACTTACCTATCCACTTAAGCAAATCCCTATTTCTCTTCTGTGTCCATTTCCCCTTCCCCTTTGCCTGGCTGTAAAGAGCAGAGTATAGAATCAGTTGTTCTTTCATAATGGCCATTTTATTGTAGGTTTTTTTCAATTTCTCTTTAGCCCTGTATTTGGAAATGAAATATTGGGCTGTGTTTATAGTAGGTGGTGCTTTCTGTACCCTTGAATTTTGCAGAAGAGGAAGACAAGGGGGGGGATCCCTGATGCTGTGGATACAGTCAGGGAGCCTGACGTGGTAGTGATAGAGGTGGTGTGGCTTGAACTCTGTGGCAGCCATTGCACCGTGGCTTGATTACCTCTCCATTCGGGGGTCTCCCTCCACTGAAGACAGGAAGAAGGTGAGGAGCAGGGACAGTTTATTCTTTCAGCACCTAAGTAAAAAGTCTCTTTGTTTTTTATTTTCTCCTCCTCTTTTCTCAGATTCATATAAAAATTTACATCTTCTGTGACCGAGTGTCCACTAACTCCACACTGTGTCCCAGGGATTTGAACACCAGGAGCCAAACCTCACCGTTGTAAGAGGCAAAGTGGCCCCAAGCAAGGCTGTCCCCACTCCTTCCACTTAGGGACATTCTGTACGACAGGCACAATGGTCTCTGTAGCATTAATGCCTCATTTGCTTCAAGCAAACACAGGGATTTGCAGTTTTTGAAAACAAATTCAATTAACACCCTTTTCTTTAGGGGGTTTCCTGTTTTGCCCTTCAAAAATCATTTACATCCTGTCTGTTTTTTCCCCTCAAAATTCAACTTGACCCCTCATCTATTCATAACAGGTCCTCCAAGAGAGGCAGTTGGGGGGCGCTCCCTTTTCTGGTGAAAGAGGTCTCGAAAGTAAGCCCTTCCCAGTCTACGTAGTCAGGTTTGTAGGAAGAAAGAGCCAGATTATCCTTCAGAATGTTGGCAGACCTGGGTCGACCCCAAATTGTACGGTGAGAGGAAACAGATGGGGAAATAAAAGATGTCCTTTTTAAAAGAAACCCTTTCTTATAGCAAAAGGCGTCTACAGAGAACTGTCTCCCCCGTTTCCAAAGACCGAGGGAGCCCAGGGAAGCCCCACCCGGCGGGGCGGTCTGGGCGCCCTGGTGCGGGAGCAGATACCCCGCTCCATCACCGCACTGTCATTGGCTTTGAAAACACATTTGCAAAATGGCAGTGAGCCAGACACTTCCGTCCCTGCCTAGCCTTCCATTTCTGAGGGCTCAGTCCTCATTTTGAAGTGTTATTTTCCTCTGTGTCCATCAAACCTTTTCTGAAAAGGCAAAATATCTCCAATCTTTAGGTCTTTGGGTCCTGGCTACCCTCCACCTGCCCATGATGAGGAGAAAACAAGCTTATTCACTGCAGGATGGATTCGAACACCAATTTAGTCGAGTTGCCCAGGGTCGGCTCCAACATGAAGCAGATTGGAACGTCCTCAGCCTTTCGGGGCTGTGGTGCTGGATTCAAAGTCCAATAAAAAATAGAGAAAAATATCTTTTGAAGGCCTCGCAAGCATATGTGGGCATGCATGTGTGCCTGTGTGTGTTATTTATGATTGTGTGGCAACGAGTGAAGTGGGGACTTTGGAGTTTCACGGCGACCCTGAAGTCTTTTTTTTTTTTTTTCCCCTGAGCGTTTCCAATGCAGAAGCCAAACTTCTGTTCACGTGACAAGGAGACGTCCAGGCGGGACTGAGGCCTGCTTTCTGTCTCGGTGGCCGAGACCTCTGAGTTGAGGTCTTCCCTGAGTGACCACATGACACTACTTTGCGACGGACACGGGAGAGTCATACCGCGGTGGCGTCGTGTGTACGTGCCGATAGAAAGGGAAAAGCGACAGAATTCCAACTCCCCAGGGTAGAAGTCTGGCCTTTGTCTTAGCTTTTGTGCTATGAAGAATTGCACGTGGCTATAAATATGAACATAACTGGCAAAATCTGCAGATTAAGTAAAACCTGTGAAGGGTATAGAAGGCTTTATACACACCACACATAGGCAGTGTCTATTCATAGGATGCACGTTCTAGAATTTGCTCTTTCTCTCTCTCTTTTTTTTTTTTTAAAGCTTACTCATTCTAGAGTTATGTGTACTTTTCTCCTCCTCTCCCCGCTTTTGGAAATCTTATTCTGAGTAGCCTAACTTGGGATGTGTAAGCAGGGATCTCAGGCTCACATCTGTTTGGATCAAAGGGCAGAGCTATTCCCTGGTGTTGGCAAAGGGATTATATAAGAAGAAACCTGCGTCAGTGTCAATGTGACACACGGGATGGCATGGCACTTGGGAAAATGAGGATATAAGTCAATATTCCCTCCCGGCTTCAATGTCAGAAATGCTTTTACACAGGACGCTTTCCATTCTTTGTCTATCCATCCCTGATTGGCACTGACACCTGAAAATTTTCTCCTGCTAATTTTTTGTTGTGACTTTGCCACCAGGCTGCTCGTTAGAAAACCTGGGCTGCAAGGCTGGCATTTGGAAGCAGCAGGACTCTCCCGTCTCCCTGCTCCTCGCCATCGCGGTCCCCTTCCCAGCGAGGCCTGGAGCAACGTTTGCTTCGCCTCGGGGTCGGACAAGTTCAAAATATTTCACTCTTTCCTGCGGTGTGTCCTTTTCTGATTCAGGAGTAGCTGGAAATATTGGAAATCTACATCCCTCCAGATTTTGCAAAACCCAACGTGTTATGAGGATTCTTGCGCGTTTGTCACGGATGACGCCTGCGTGGGGGAAAGACCAAACCACGACTGCTGTGCGATGAGCTATTTGAAACGGATCTGTCCCTTCCGAGGCATGTCCCACGATGGGTCTCAGCACTGAAAAGACTGTGTACACCTTACTCAGTATTTAACACCTCTCACCTGTCTTCCTCCTGGGGCCTGGAAGCAAGTTTGTGACTGAAGGAGGCACATGTGTGAGGAACCATTTCTAATCGTTGCTTCTCAGACTCTAACATGAGGACGAGTCACCCGGGCCTCTTGTCGAAATGCACGTTCTGATCCCTCAGGCTTGGAGCGGGGCCCAGGATGCTACATTTTTAACAGTGCCAGGTGGTGCGTGTGAACCGCACCGGGAGGCCTATGCCGTCAAGCCTCACGTCCTCGCTGGCCGTGGGGGGAGAGGGTGTGGGGTGGGTGTAGTGGCAAGTACTGGAAAGTTGTCCTGGCTGTTCTTAGCCCCACCAACATTCTGCTCCCTGTGGGGACCTCCCCCAAAATACAGTTGATCCTTGAACAATGTGGGGGTACGGGATATTGACCACCCCCACAATGCAGCAGAAAATCCATGCGTAACTTCTGACTCCCCCAAAACTTAACTACTAATAGCCGGCTGTTGGCCGGAAGCCTTGTTGATAACATAACCAGTCAGTGGACACATAGTTTGTATATGTATTATGTACTGTATTCTTACAATAAAGTAAGCTAGAGAAAAGGAAATGCTTCTGAGAACATAAGGAAGAGAAGTACATTTGCTACTCATCAAGTGGAAGTGGATGGATCATCTTCAAGGTGTTCATCCTCATCTTCACCTTGAGTAGGCCAGAGGGGAGGAGGAGGAGCAGGAAGAGGAGGGGTTGGTCTTGCCGTCCCGGGGTTGGCGGAGGCAGAAGAGGACCCACATGTAAATGGACCTGTGCGGTTCAAAGCCGTGTTGTCCGAGGGCCAACTGTGTCTGGAATAAACTAAATAGTGCCCTGCTCTTTTGAAGCCAGCCTGCGGGAGACAGGGTAGGGACAGGTTACAGAAAACGATGAGCTCGAGCAGGAATATAAAGACAGATAGAGGCAGACAGTCTCACCGGTAGTTTCTGTCCGTATCTCTTCCATCCTTTCCTCTCTGTGTCAATTTCTTTTTTCTCCATCTTGTTTCCTTCATTGCTTTTCTGCCTGTTGTAAGACAGCAGAATCATTCCACTAAGGTTCAGAGACACTGGGGGCCTCGGAAAGCCACCCCTGAGCCCCAGCCCTGCCACTGGGTGTGGCCGGGCCAGTATCTTGGGGCCTTTGGGCCTCTTTTTCCTTTTCCGTAACATGAGCGAGTTCGGTGAGACGATTTCCAGACCTCTCGCAGCTCTGCGGGGCTACGATTTATAATCCATGTAAATATGTTTATCTGTTACTCGGGGCAAATCTGTTCCACGTTCGATGTAAATGAGTTAACTGTGATGTCGTCAGGGTTACCAGAGCGCATAATTCCCATTTGCACCAGGCATGTAAACGTGCGCTCGGGAAGCCCTTGAGTGAGAGTCCCGCCCCGCCCCTGCCCCCAGCGTCACCGGAGCTCGCCTGTGCCAGGCCGCCTGCGAGAGAACCGGCCCCGGATTTCTCGGAATTAAAAATCTGTTCTTCTCCAGGGCTTCCACAGCCTTTGTAGAAGATTACCATTTTATTATTCACATCATTTGAGGGGCAGATTCTTATCACACATCCCCAGAGTCAGAGAACTCACTTGGAAGGCTTCAAAGCTTGTAACTGTGAAACCCATTTTGTAAATAACGCCACTGCCCTGCTACTGGGGAAGGGAGGAAGATAAGGGGACCTGTTGGCTCGGGAGATGGGGCGTGGCGGAGGGAAGGGTGGTTGGTCCATTACCTTTCTTTCATTTTCTCTTTCCGTTTGCACTGCGCGAGTGTCATAAGCAACAAGCAAGTGGATACAAAGCGAGCAGAAAGGGAAAGAGAAGCCATGAGGCATTGCAGAGGCTGGGGCCTGTCCCCCAGGGTGTAAAAACAAGAGGGTCTGATCCCGCCCAGCATAGCGTGGGCCAGCTTCTGCTCTTGCTCTGGTGACCGGAGTCTGCAGGGAAACTGACACCGGCTGGGAGAGAAGTTGCAGTCAGTACGGCCCATTCGACAATGAAGCAGACAGCAGGCAGCACCTAGGGCAGGTGGGGTTGAGGTTGCTTCTTAGGGACAGGTGACTAACCTGTACAGAGCGTCTTCATCCGTGTCGTCACAGATGCACAGAGTCTTGGCCACCCGAGGTCCCTTAGCTAATAAAGGTGGAGCTAAGATAGCAGCCCTAATTCCCAAGCTTCCCTTCTCGGGCAGCCTCGAACTTGAGAGACTGAGCAGCCCAAACCCCGAATGCCTAATACCAGTTGCCCTTTGATGTACTGACAGCTACCCAGAGCAAGGAGCATGGCAGCCACCTACAAGTGATCCAAACAAAGCCTTTCTGTGAGAATCGGTATCAAAACCATCACTTGCCTCGGCTGGACTTCGGCCTTGACCCTTGCACTTCAAATTGCACTCATGCATGAGGAGTTAGCCAAACTAAACATGCCCGTGGGGAAATCGGTTTCCCAGAATTGCTACTTCGGAGAATTTTAAGTACATTTGTGGAGATGGGAGAGAGGGACAATAAAAGCGAGGGG
The DNA here is from genome assembly GCA_008750895.1 of Mirza zaza. Taxonomy (NCBI): domain Eukaryota; kingdom Metazoa; phylum Chordata; class Mammalia; order Primates; family Cheirogaleidae; genus Mirza; species Mirza zaza. Next base: position 214,755 of record VSMD01082449.1, read on the forward strand.
AGAAAACCGCCCTGGGAGAGTGGGTGACATTGTATGGGTGTCATTCTGTCGTGATTTTTCTCTTATTTATTTTTCCAGGAGATAAAAAGGATTTTTTTATGAGCTCTTCTAAGCTAGCTACCCTAGCCGATAGTGCTTCTAATGGTCTCCGAATCGTCATTCAGATGCCATCTATGTTTATTCATCTGATAATACCTTTCTAATGGGAAGGCTTGGAAATCTCTAGGTCAAAGACTCTGTCCTGACTCATTTTCTTTCCTACTGTCTACCGAACGGGGTGTCGAGTTGCAGTTCCTTTAATACTGATGCCTCAAATGTAAAAACGGACAGCACGTCAGTTTGAGCAAAGGATGATACTCTCCCGCCGTGCGCCGTCTCCCCCTCTGGGCCTCCCTCACCTGTGGCCGCACATTGACAGTGGCCTCTCCCCCGGGCTCCCTGCTTCCGCCCTCGCCTGTCCGGAGCAGCTCCTCCACGCAGCCTGAGGGGTCGTTTCCCACTGCAAAGTGAATCATGTCACCCTCTGTCATAAATCATCATAGCATCTCATGGCTGTTTTCAACTTTTAGTATGTTAAGTACCTATGACTCCATTGCCCACAAGAAGTGGACAAAAAGCGACTGGAGTGCTGTGCCCCAACCCGTGACGCTGCCAACTCACTGTTCTGAGCCTCCTCAGAACAGTGGACTCCTGCCTCACTCTATCTACAGAGGGTTTTATTGAGTAAGTATATTCCTAACGAATATTGAGTAAGTTTTATTGAGTAAGTATATTCCTAATGAATATATTCCTTCTTGTGAAATTGTAGTTACCTTTAACTCTGTGGAAAGTTTATCACACTATGCATTATCTTCTGGTGCTCCTCGCCGTTTTCATTTAATAACAGCCTGCGGAGATTCATCCCTAATGCTTCATGCGGTTGTAGTAGATTTGCTTTTCCTGCCTTTCCTGTTCCATTGTGTGAACAGACCATCATTTCTGTACTGTTCTCTTGTGGTCTTTTGGCTGCTTCCAGAATTTTCTCATGGAGCAGTCCTTTCGAGAATATTTTGTCCAACTTCCCACTGTTCTTAGAGTAAAGACGAAATCCTCAAAGTCTTTGCGTGGCTTGGCCCTGACCGGGCTCCCCAGTCTTGCCTCATTCCCTGCCCCCTTCTTTTTGTGCTTCACGTGGTGAAGGGTGGAGAAAAGTAAGGAGGGTGTGGGTGAGAAATTGAAATAGGTCACTCTTTCTCTTCCCCTTCCTCGTGCTAACTTCAGCATTTCCTACAAATCCCAGATCAATCATTAATCTAAACTCTGGCCTATCGTACTTGATATCCCAGAACAGGAGGCCAGTGTACCTATTTTGTGCTTTTATAGCTCCATGTACTTCCCTTTGGGACGCTTGCCAAGATTGTCATTTTTAGTGCACAGCATTTGCATGGCTGTGAGGTCAACACCTGCCCTTCTATTGGACTCCAGTTCTGAGAGCAAGGACTGTCCCTTACTGTTCTCAGTTGTACTCCCAGGACCCAGCATGTCACCTGGCAAATAGTAGGAGCTCAATACAGATTTTCAAATGAATAAAAGCAACCTACAAGGAATTAGGAGAGTGATGGAAAATGCATGGAGACCACATAACAGGATCCAGTGTGCTCCCTCCTCAAACTCTAGAGCAGGAGTTATCAAACTTTTTCTCTAAAAAAACAGATAGTCAACATTTTAGACTTCGTAGGTCACACAGTCTCTGACGAAAGTACTCAGCTTTGCTGTTGTATCATGAAAGCAACCGTGGATGACATGAAAATAAATGAGCATGGCCATGTTTCAACATAACTTTATGCATATTGAAACTTGAATTTCATATATAATTTTGATTTTTGCTTGTGATGAAATGTGATTTGTTTGTTACAAAATATGGTTCTTTTGGTATTTTTCCAACCATTTAAAAATGTGACAGTGATTCTTAGCTCATGGGCTGTACAGAAGCAGGCAGTGGGCTGGCACTGACCTGTAGCTGTAGTTGGAAACCCTCCTCTCTAGAGGCTCTGTAGCTTTGCCTATCCAGTGACCTTGAACATAAGGCAGCCCTTAATCATTATTGGTAAACAGGCAGGCAGAGGGGGTGGAGGATGAGAAACTAGGTCCAGAGTTGGTGCTCTGTTTAAAAAATTAAAATATACTTAAAAAATCATTTTCCTGAAAAGTTACAAATAGCTTCTTCTATTGCCATCTTTCTCCTTCAATATCAAAGTTAAAACTCAGCCACTTAAAAGTGCATCTCGGCCGGGTGTGGTGGCTCATGTTTGTAATCCCAGAACTCTGGAAGGCTGGGACAGGAGGATTGCTTGAGCTCAGGAATTTGAGACCAGCCTGAGCAAGAGCAAGACCTTGTCTCTACTAAAAATAGAAAAAGTTAGCCAGTTAGCCAGTTAACTACTAAAATAGAAAATATTAGCTGGGCAGGAGGCTGAGGCAGGAGGATTGCTGGAGCCCAGGAGTTTGAGGTTACTGTGAGCAAGGCCGATGCCATGGCACTTTAGCTTGGGTGACAGAGCGAGACTCTGTCTCAAAAAAAAAAAAAAGTGCATCTTATGACAACCATGTCATCACCTCAAATTGCATAATAAAGAAACTGCACACCCACTCCCTTGCTATTCTTCTCCTGGCTGATTCATTTGGCAGGAGTCAGCAAGTGACTGGCTGCGCTGTGCGACTCACTGGCACTTTCACAGACCAAGGTCCCGGCTGGGCTGACATCACCTGGTCGGTCTACCTTTGCGTGAATGCAGGCATGGGTTCACCCACATCACCAACAAAGCAGGAAAGCGAAGCAAAGCAAAACAAACAAAGGCTTCTGCTTTGCAATATTTGTTAATATAAAGCCGTGTTGACATACTTTTTAATCTGTCAGCAGATAAACCCTGGAAGGTAGCCCACGCTGTGGGCATGTTAACTTGTTTTTGTTCACTGGGATGGAAATATTAATTGATTGGAAGGGATGTGTATTGGTACAGCTCTGGAAAGGAAGCGGCAACGTGCGGCCCTGGCATGTGCCACTGTTGGCGGGAGAGAGGGACGCAGCAAGAACGGGGTAAGAGACCGTTGCCCTCCCATGGCCTGAGTTGCCCAACACGGTGGAGGCAGATCCCTGTCTCGACTTACACTGGGAAACTCGTTAGCCCTAGCGACCTGTGTCGTGGAAAGGACACTTGGAAGATCTTATCCTGTCCTCTGTAGGATATCTGTCCAGGTCATTTCTGGTGTCTGCCTGTGAAGACCGACTGTCTTCAGGTCCCACACTTTGCATTTTGGTGGACTGTCCCCAGACAGCTTTCCCTCGCCAAGCAGAAGTTCTCTGGATTGAGTGTTAGCCCAGTTCCTGCTCCAGGCCCCACCTGCCTACATGCTGTGTGTACCTGACCACAGGTATCTGGGTGCCTTCTTCCAAGCCACCATCGTCTCTTGCCTGAATTTTTAAGCTAATTGGTGTCCCTGCTTCTGCACTTGCCCCCGGTAATCCATTCTCCACATAGCAACTTGAGTGATCTTTTAAAAGCAGAAATTAAATAGTATCACTCTCCTGCTTAAAATCCTCCAAGGGATTACATTTCCAATAAAATCCAAGTCCTTACCCTGTGTTATGGGTTGAGTCGTGTCTTCCCCAAAACATGCTGAAGTCCTAAGTATCTGGGAATATCACCTTATTTGGAAATAGGTTCTTCGCACATGATTAAGTTAAGATGAGGTCACTTGGATGGGCCCTAATCCAACATGACTGGTGCCCTCAGGAAACTTAGGCACAGAGACAGAGGTGCACAGAGAGAAGATCATGCGAAGGCACAGGGAGAAAGAACACTGTCTACTTGCCAAAGTGCTGGAGGCATGAGCAGATCCCCCCTCCCAGCCCTCAGAAGGAACCAGCCCTGCTGCCACTTGGATCTCAGACTTCCAGTTTCCAGAACTGTGAGTTAATAAACATTTGTTATTTAAGCCACACGATGGGTGGCGCTTTGTAACAGCAGACCTGGAAAAATAACCCACCTGCTTAAAAATGCTGGTGTGATCCTGCCCAGCTTCCTCTCTGCCCCTCCTGCCACGTGCCCCCCCCCCCCCAACCCCGAACTGTGCTTACCCCTGACCTTCTGCGCTCTAAAGCTTCTCCACTGGGGCAGCACTACAGCTGCCCAAATCGCACTGGGAAAGTGGGGTGAGGGCATGAATTTGTAGTAGTTAGAACTAAGGATTTTACTGGCATTTAATGAGGGATGCTAACATTCTCCGAATGCATGGAACAACCCTGCACTATATTGCTATTGACAGTCCCACTGAGAATTACTGCACCATGCTGGCCTCCACCCAGTTCTGTGGACCCACCCTCGTCCCCTACCTTAGGGCCTTTGCACGAGCTGTCCCTTCTCCCTGGACTGCTGCCCACTCAATCCTCACCTGGTTTGGAGCCCGACTTAAATGCGATTATCTCTGAGAGGCTTTCCCAGGCTGTAAAGTATTCCTTTGTTCACCTCCTTTCACGTTAGTCTTTAAAAAGTATTCCTGCATAGAGAGGACTATCATTAACGGATTTTTTTTGAACTCTGAGTTTGTTTGTTTCCTCCCACTAGAAATACAAGCTTTGTGAGAGCAAGGACCGTGTCTGGGTGCCCAGGATCTGGAGCAGAGATCCACGTGGAGGTGCTCACTTGGAAATGCTGGGTGCATGAATGAATCGGGAGCTCTGAAGCTGTACGTCCATGGGCGCCTGGAGGGTCAGGGACAGAGGAAGGGAAGAAATGGGGAGAGAGACAGGGCATGGACAAAGAAGGGGTTGGTGAACAGTGGCAGAGGTGAGAAGGCCCTGGTAGGACAATGGATTTAATAGCAGCTGCCCCTCCTGGACTGAGAAGCCCACGCGGCCAAGGCCACGGATTCCTGGAAGGGCTTTGGGTGGAGCATGGAGTTCATTATCCCAGGGAAGGTAGAGACTGGGAGTGGAACTGCCTCGCTATGGTGTAGAGAAACTTTGCGGACAGCAAATTATTAGGATAATTGGGAGCCAGGTGGAGAAAACCCAGCTATAAAGTCAATGTCGTTAAGAAAGTTGGGTGCACTTTCCAGGGGTGCGTCTTTATGGGGGCTGACGTCCCGCTAGGTAGGACGTGGACTCTGGTGTGGCCAACCTTGCTTTTAGGGACTTGCCTTTTTTTTTTTTTTTTTGTTTAAGGGACAGGACATATATTCCACAAGCTTCTACAAGGACCTCCAAATTGGGTCATTTCAAAGGATATACTGGAATGACAGCAATATAATGTTTGTCCAAGCCAGCTGCAGCCCTTGCCTTTCCCTCAGAAGCCCTCTTGTTTTATTCTGTTTGCTGTATGGAAAGCTTCATTTTCCGCCTTGCCTGGGAGCTGAAACTTGGGAGGCAAGAGAGGCGGCCTTCCCGGCCGGCCAGGGCGGCCCACGCTGTAATTCTACCTCCGCTGCTAATTTGCCGGGTGACCCTTTAGTGTTTTACTTAACCTCGTAAGGGCCTCAATTATTCTATAGAAAATTCGACGAGGATATGTTCCACCACGGGGGACGGGTGATGGTGAAAGAAGGAAATAATATATGTGAGTGCACATGGAGGAACTTTCCAAGTTGACTTTCTTTTTCTTAGTTTTGTTATTTCTACTCTGCCCCCAGGCCTGACCTCGGGGCCGCCTCTCACCTCTCGGTTGCCTTTCCCCTTGTCTAACGCAGGCTTCCAGAACTTTCGTGATTCACTGACCACGTTCACAATCTGTGGTGTATTTGCACTATCATTGGCTTAATATCTTCTTTAACTCAACTCACTTTTTAAATTTAAATTTGCTTATTTAAAAAGGGAACATTTGTATCAGAATATATGGTGGCAATGAAATAATAAATTTGTCAAGTATAGCTTTCTAATACACATTTGTATTACTACCTAATCATTACAAAAAAATAAAAACAAAACTTATATCCGGTATAGCCATTATAGAAAACGATATTGAGATTCTTCAAAAAATTAAAATTTGAACTATCATATGATCCAGCAGTCCTACTTCTGGGTATATGTCCAAAGGAAATGAAATCAGTATGTTGAAGAGACATGTGCACTCCTATGTTCACTGTGGCATTAATCACAATAGCCAAGATACAGAAACAACCTAAGTGTCCATTGATGGATGAATGGATAAAGAAAATGTGGTGTGTGTGTGTGTATATACATATATACATATACATTATGTATATGTATATGTATATATTATATGTAATAATATATTATTGTATTATATATAAATAATATATATTATGTGTATATATGTGTATATAAACATATATATTATGTATATGTATATATTATATATAATATATATAGTTGTATTAGATATAAATTATATATATTGTTATAATATATAATTATATATATTATATATTATGTGTATGTATATGTATATGTGTGTATATACATATATACATATATATTATGTATATGTATATATTATATATAATAATATATATTATTGTACTGTATATAATAATATATATTATTATAATATTATATATAATTACACATATATACACATATACATATACATGTATACATATATAAATATATACACACACACACATATATACATATACACACATATACATATATACACATACATATATATACATATACACACATACATATACATATACATACACATAACAGAATATTATTCATCCATAAAATGAAGGAAATCCTGTCATTTGCAACAACATGAATGGACCTGGAGGACATCATGCCAAGTGAAATAAACCAGGCACAGAAAGACAAATACTGAATTATCTTGCTTATATGTGGACTATAGAAAGTCCAACTCAGAGAGTAGAGAGTAGAAAGTAGTTACCAGAGGCTGGGGTTGTGGTGGTGGGGTATGTTGGTCAACAGATACAAAATTTTAGTTAGATAGAAGGAATAAGCTCAGGAGATCTATCGTAACAGCATGGTGACTGTCATTAATAACAATGTATTGTACACTTGAAAACTGCTAAGATAGATTTTAAATGTTCTCACCACAAAATGTGATAAATATGGGAGGTAATGTATACGTTAATTAGCTCGATTAGCCATTTTATGAAAACATCATGTCGCACACTATAAAAATATACGATTTTAATCTGTCAATTAAGAAAACACCAATATCTACGAAGTCCTGGCTTAAGGACTCCTTCCTCAATGACAGCTTCCTGAGCCCCCAGGCCACATCAGCCCTCCTTACAAACCTGTGCTTCCTCCTTTTTTGTGGCACTCCTCACACCCTGTTGTATCCATCGCCTCACATCTGCCTCTTGGCTAGAATTGGAGCTGTAGGAGGGCAGGAGCAGCGCTTATATGTCCAGGGTCTAGCATGACACCTGGCATATAAAAAGTGTTCAAAAACTTTGTGGAATTAACCCAAAAGTTCAACTACGTGCCCACCTAAGACTCTCTTGGGACCACTAGTGGAACATTGCAGGGCACAACACCTTCTCTTTTCTTTTCCTTTATTTTGGTGCTTTCCAACCTGGGGACATTTGCAGTGCCTGTGAGCAGCTGGGTCAGAGCTTGCCTTTAGGAGGCTTTGGGACACCTAGTGAGAAGTCTAGGTACCTCCTCTGCTGATCCACTTTTTAAGGATTGATATGTAGAGAGAGTAAAGAGCTTAGTTAGGGCTATGGAATTCTCGAAGCTATGAATTCTTATGATACATAATTAATGGGTAATTGGCAACTTCATGTTTCTACTCCAATAGACCTCTTCCCATAGAAAGTGTGTTCCCATAGGGAATGTTTTGCTGTTGTTGATGAGGATGGCTAGGCAGTACTTAAATCCCTACGGGGTCCTCAGATGAGGGACTAAACTTTATTTGCCTAAACCTGTTCCCTTAACCTTCCACATCTGGTTCTAGTAGAACTTTCCACAAGTTTCTGAACATCTGAGAAACAGCGATTGCACAGGCATGAGAGATATCTTGGCAGGTGTCTGGTTCTGCATGGGTACTGAGTCCTTGACAGTGGTTTTCTAGAAAAATTGATGTGCTCCTTATCTATCTGCTAATTCCTTCCACATATCACAGGACTTTTCTGTAAGTTCCCATCAGTCTTGACAAAGTTATCTTGTAAACTTATGTAGTGATTTTGATGGCTGCACAGAGCTGTTTGTCTTGTTCAGAACTAAATTAATAACACCATGATGGCACCTACTTTAGCACCAAACTTCTTAAACTCTCCTAATATACTAATCAGCATGTCAGTGAAATATTTTTTTTTCTGGATAAAGACAAGCCTGGTGAAATGGATTAGACATTCACATGGCATTGCATAATTCAGCACGCCAGTATGGTGCATATGATTTGCATTAATAGCCTGCACTGGAAGCTGCTGCTCATAGGTTTCTCTCATTAGGTCGAATATGGAAGATTCCAGACTGTCAATCAATTACAGTAATTTCCTTTTCCATATTTATTCCATCACTATCATTGACAGCTACCATTAAGTGACATTAATACAATACAATATCATCTTGCATTTCTACAGAGCATCTCAGGTGCCTAATAGTTCCTCTCCAGATAAGAAATCATATTACAAAGGAAAAAGTGCCCTCATTCTCTAAATAGAAAATACACCACCAATTCTCTTGGATGCGGTGAGAGTTCCCCAAATCTCTGGAGATGCTCCTGACTGCTGGGCAATGGGCGTTTGCTTTTCTGTTGTCCAAAATGTCCAAGATTGTGACTCTAATGACTGGGGTGGCTTGGTGGAAAGTGATGACTTTCCAGGGAGCATGCTTGGGCCACACTTCCCGCCTCCACTCAACCTTGATTTAGGACATGTGTCCAAGGCAGCGCTGGTGGGGACCTTTGGAAGGGCAGCAGTTGCCACATGCCACTGTTTGGCAATAGCAATGATTTTTCCCTCCATGCCTCCCTGCTTGACCTGCCTTACACCATCGCTTGAAATGCGATTAGTCACCTCAACTCAGTGGGACGGGGCAAAGCCCTCCTTTGCCAGGCAGATGATTCTCGTATATGCTGAGTTGTCAGAGTTGCCATTTTCTCTTCCCCTTCTTGCCCTCCTTCGTTGAGGATTATTATTGTTTTGCCACACAGGAGCCATCGCTGTTGCCCACGTGTCACTGACTGAGCATAGAGATTAATCCCTTGCTCAGTTTTGGGTAACACACCAGTAGGGCTTCTAGATAAAATACAGACTCCCAGTTATAGTGAAATTTCAGATAAATAATGATTTTTCCCAGATAAATATGCTCCAAATATTATGTGCATGAGCTATAAAAAAATTATTCATTGTTTATCTGAAATTCAGCTTTTACTGGGCATCCTGCATTTGTTAAATCTGGCGACCCTACCCACCAAGTGGCTCAAAGGCCTAAGAATTAAGCCAACCAAGCTGCTGAGATTCTAGGAGAAATCCAACCTAGACAATATGTCCACACCGAACCAAAGTATCTGTACAGTGCTGTGCTTACAGCTATGGGAGCTGCAAAACCGTGTCACACCTGGTGAGAAAACAGAATAGGAGAAGAGTAACCACAGATCAGAGATAGAGAGCTGGTGCTAGTTCCAAAAGTCTGGCTCAAGAAGTATAGAAAAGCAAAATGGTGTTTTTAAAAAGATTGTTTCTAGTGGTTTTCTTTATCTATGACATTTTTCGATGGCTTCTTGCAACGGGGGCATCTGCAGTATAGCCCAGGAGAAGACTGGAGAGCCTGGAAAGCAAAGGTTTCTGACACGGGAGGAGGCTTGTGGGCATGGCATGGCCTTAGTCCTTCATTGCTGGGGTGAAGCAAACATCACCTGGATTGGCAATCGAGGGAGAGCCCGGCAGTCACGATCAACAAATATTTGTGGGTTGGATGAGCGATACATTTTTGAGCAGGAAGAGCATGATGAAAGATGCTTTACTAAGACTATTTTGGAGATGTTGGGGGAGAGAACACGAAGGATAGAAACCCCCGATGGGTGGGGTCTGTGTCATGCATTGCACAACACCTGCTGCTGCCATCTGTCCTCCTGCGATGACCTTGGTGACCAGCACCCGGAAGTTCAGGTGCCTCCCGTACCCGTGGGCATGCAGCAAATTACTGTGGCGTCGTTTTTTCTGAGAACTGGGAGGATAATTATACACTGTAGAGGGAGGTGTAGAAAAAGCAAGAACACAGAAGGTGAGAGGACAGCATTAAAAAGAGTGCATTAGAGAGAAAGTGAATTCACTATGCCAGTAGCGAGTCAGTAGAACTTTTTTTCTGATCAATTTTTTTTTTTGAGACACAGTCTCGCTTTCTTGCCCAGGTTAGAGTGAGTGCCGTGGCATCAGCCTAGCTCACAGCAACCTCAAACTCCTGGGCTCAAGCAATCCTCCTGCCTCAGCCTCCCGAGCAGCTGGGACTACAGGCATGCGCCACCATGCCTGGCTGATTTTTTCTATATGTATTAGTTGGCCAATTAATTTCTTTCTATTTATAGTAGAGACGGGGGTCTTGCTCTTGCTCAGGCTGGTTTCGAACTCCTGAGCTCAAGCAATCCGCCCGCCTCAGCCTCCCAGAGTGCTAGGATTACAGGTGTGAGCCATCGCGCCCAGCCTTTTCTGATCAATTAATATTTGTGACGCTGGGGACAAGGAACCGCCTTGGGTGCAGCACCTGTGAAGTGCCTTCAATTTTTGTCCCTGTTATCTATAAGGCCAACTTTGTCCTTGTTTTAATGACTTTTCAAGCAGTTAAGAGACTTTCTCAGGCGTGCGCCGTGACAAGGGCAGAGCCACGACAGGCAAACCGGTCTTTGTCACTCCAGGACTTACTCTAGTCCCACCACCCCAGCTGCCTTTCTCCCTGTGGAAAAGCGGCTCCACTAACTGCCTATTCGGTCTCACAGAGCTGCATGTTGACAAAACTAACGCAGACACCTACCAATCTATTGCTTTCAAGTGTGTGTACTGTGTTCTCATTTGCTGTTTAATACAGAAAGAAACTTATAGTCTGGATTCAACATAAATGGTAATAAACATCTAGTCTGCCTCGGTGATAGAATTTAATTGTGAAGGGATAAAGAGACAGACTCACTTCCTACAATGGCCACTGGTTTCTAGAAAAAAACAGTGTTTCAGGTAGCAGCAATGAGATCATCGGGTGATTTGATGAAAGAGTTAACCATAATAATTTACAGAAAGAAGAACTACAATCAGATGATATCCCACAGGAAGAAGCAGCAACAGAACAAGGAAAATAATATGTTATCTTTTTATTTATTTTATTTTCTATTTTTAATTTCAAAATATTAAGGGGTACAAATGTTTTAGGTTACATGGATCAGTTTTGTAAATGCTTGAATCCTGGCTATAGGTGTGCCCAGCACCCAAATAGTGTTCATAGTACACATTAGGCTGGTTTATTTCCCTCCCCACATTGCTTTCCACTGAGTTTTACTTCCCTCTGTGAACTTGAGTGCTCATCAGTTAGTTCCAATTTAATAGTGAGTACATGTCACGCTATCTTTTTTATTTTATTTATTTATTTATTTTGAGACTGAGTCTCACTCTGTTGCCTGGGTTAGAGTGCCGTGGCATCAGGCTAGCTCACAGTAACCTCAAACTCCTGGGCTCAAGCAATCCTCCTGCCTCAGCCTCCCGAGGAGCTGGGACTACAGGCACGCACCACCACGCCTGGCTAATTCATTCTATTTTTAGTAGGGAAAGGGTCTTGCTCTTGCTCAGGCTGGTCTCAAACTCCTGACCTCAAGGGATCCTCCTGCCTTGGCCTCCCAGAGTGCTAGGATTACAGGTGTGAGCCACTGAGCCTGGCACGTGTCATGTTATCTTTTTTAAAGATACCTAGATTTGTTTCTGAGGAGGATAGCCAGGCTTTTGAGACACTGGGACAGGAAAAAGATATTAGAGCTGAAAATGATTTTTGTGGTACTCAAAGCTAGTTGAGGGTTTGGGGAGAATGAATGCCACAACACCCACATAACGAACCTTGGGCTCTCTCGTCTCCCCCACAGAGCCTGTTTGGAAACCATGAAAGAGTGACTCAAGATTCTAAAATTTTGTAAAAGAAGAAGCTACTCACTCTGCAATCTCCTCTCTCCCTCCTTCTTCCTCTGTGTTTTCCTCGGGTTCTTCATATCTTAAATAATTATTAGTTAGTAAAAGTGTGACTGCTACAGCCTGTGGTTTTGCCCTCATGCCAACCTTAGAGCAGGGCTCTGCACCTTTGTTTTTCTCTCAAAGAAAATTCACCCCATAAGAAAGAGGATGTAGATTTTACGGAAGATTTTACAGAGAAGATCAAAGAGAGAATTTACATTTCATAATGCTTGGAGTTTCATTCCCCAGATTGTCATTAGAAGTCCCATTCCAATTCTCTTCTCAGCTTTTGGTCTTTAAAAACCTTTCACCGAGTAGCTTCTCAAATTGACCATTTTAGAGAATTCTTCCCCTCCTGCCATGGTGTTTTTGCAGAAAAATTTGGCTTTCCCACACTCTCTCTGTCCTTGGCACCAGCCCACTCACAGGCCTGGAAGCCCTGTCTTAGCTCTGGCTTATTAAAACGTTTCCCCTAAATACTCACACTTTTCCTTACGAGGGATTCATGTAACAACTGCTAAGAAAAATGAGATTTTTCTTTATATTGTTATAGGAACACAATTTATCACAGATTATTATCTGGCAAAGTTTACCATATGCTTCGGGTTTCTTAATTTTTAGGTAATTTGCTGTCTTCTTATCCCAGGCTGAAGGTTGGGCTTGGTGGCAGTGAAGATAGTGGATTTCTGTCCAACCTCATTTGCAGGCTGACATCCATTCTTCCTCCGCTTTTCAGTGAATGCTTCCAAAGCATTCTGAGCTGTTGTTTACACAGTAGCTGCGAGAGAAACCACAGTTTTGTTTCTGTAACTTCTCCATCTGTGAGGAATGGTCAGCTGCCCTTCCTCTTCCCCTTATTTAGGGGCTGCCCTCCCTGGGGTTTCCCAGTTCTCTCGTGGAGACCGTGAACTTGAGCTTTCACCATGTGATAACAATTCCTGTATGCTCATGCTGAGTCTCAGATTCTAAGATCTTAGAATTACTACATCAATGTTAGGATTTTAATATTACCAGTTGCTTGTTCTCTTGGGGACACCGAAGTTTAGTGATCTTACCTATGGTTCCTAGCCCGGGGGGACTTCAAGATGTTTGCTCAAAAGTTGGCTGGTCGACTTTCTTTTCACTGACAGCAGTTCAGCCTCCCACAACTATGTGTTAATTTTGCATGAATGGTGCTCATTAAGACTGTGTTGGTTTTATTTTTTTTAAGTGAAAATCAGGCTTGATGTATACTTGATATGTACTGGAATATTTCAAAGATATTTGTTAAATAAAAGTGAAAAAATTCAGAATATCTTGTTGGTTTTTAGACCTGTGTAAAGGGCACCTTTCCAGATGTCATCGTGCTTTATGATTCATTATTTTTCTCCCCTGAAGATCTGCTTTGTTTTGTTTTGTCCTTTTCCAAACCTGAGTGAGCTCTTTCCTCCTTCTGACTCACCCATCTGTGATATTCTTTCATCGCCTCTTCATGATTTTTTGAGTAATTCTGCTTATGCCCAAGACTTTTGCCTCTTCTTCCTCAACTTACTGATTTCTAAGGCTCGGCCTCCTTCTCAATATTTCTTCCCGGGCTGGACATGTTCCCCAGTCATCCTTCTTCCTCTTGTTTGATGTGTGTCACATCCTAAGGAGCATCAGCTGCTGTGTCCCCCCTCCCCTGCCCCGTCTGTCCCTGCTGGACCTTCCTGTAGCTTCTGCTGCCACTTCAGCTCCGTGTCTTCAGCCGACTGTGCTACGTTTCTATCCTTGTCATTCGGGGGTAACAGTTCAGTGATCTTTCCCCTTCTCTGTCCACTGAGTTCATTTACAATTTACAATCCAAACCGTTTCTGGTTGTCAGCTTGCCTGACCGTAACCTCTAATATTTACCCTGCTGTCCTTTCACCAAATCTCCCCTGTCATCTTTCATCTCTGGAGTTGTCAATATCCATCCCAAGTTGTTTCTTTTTCTATCTTTCTTTTACTTCCTCCCTCATTCTTTTTTTTGCTTTCTCTCTCTCTCTCAAACTTTCAATTTTGAATAGTTATCGATTTTGCAATGATAGCAAAGATAGTTCAGAGTGGTCCCATGTAACTTTCACCCAGTCTCCCCCAGTGATCACACCTTACATAATGATGGTCCCATATCAAAATCAGGAAATTGACATTGGTACAATGCACGTGTACCCTGTTTTATCTATGCTGTTTTATCACATGTAGATGCATCAGGGCCCAGAACTACTCCAGATCTCCCCCAGAATAATCTCTTTATATTAATTATCATATTCCACCCAACCCACCATCCCTAGCCCCATGGTACCACTAATCTGTTCTCTAATCTGTAATTTTGTCATTTGTAGAATGCTGTATGAGCCATGGAGACTGGCTTTTCAAAATTCAGCATAACGCCCTTAAAGTCCATCCAAGTTGTCATGTGTGTAGATAGTTCATTCCTTTTTATTGCTGAGTAGTGTTCCATGGTATGGATTTGCCAGTGTTTTATCTAATGAAGGACATTTTGGGTGTTTCCAGTTTCTGGCTTACAAATTATCTTTGCTCTTTTTTTTTTTTTTAAATCTTTTTTTCTGTAGGTTGTACTTTCCAGCAGGTCTTTTCATGAAAAGAACATCTTTTGGTGCTTTTGCCTAATTAAGGCTTAGGTTTAACCCAGAGTGAACGGCAATGGAGAGAACCTGTTTTCTTTTTGGAAACAGCCTTGCTTTATGACATCTGGACTTACACCCCCTGTTCTAGTTCTTGTTTGTTGGTAAATGCCCTACCTGTCTTGTTTGTTAGTGAATATGGAGGATTTGACCTTCACAGAAGTGTTCCAACATGAATTTTGTTCACACACACAAAAATCAGAGTTTAGTTATTTTAAATTAGGATGTTAATTTAAAATGACTATATTGTTATAAGCACTTTGGTGCCTGTTCAGGAAAGCCTTCGAGTTATTTCTGGCAAACTGGTTTGAAACTCGTGGCCTTTAGAACTCAGCACTCGAGGGAAACAGGACAAGCTGAGTTTTAGTTGTGTGACTTGAAGGCTGGGTCACCAAGGGGCCTCTGCTAAAGAAAAAAATTCACAAGCTCATTTTCCAAATGAGTTTAAGGTTCAGTATTTTGTTAGCCTTGCCTGTGCTTGAGAGAGAACTCCTGAGCACTGCCTGGGCTGGTTTTTATCTTGGTTCTAGCAACTTAGCTGATTTGCCTGACATTTTTGGCATGCAGTAATGAAGGTGGTCATAGCTCTCCCTTCTGTGAGTAAACTTGGCTTCATAGTATGTTTGAGGATTTCACATATTTGCATGAGCCCAAGTTGAGGTGATTATGTGGCAGAGAAGTCAAAGTGTAAATATTTAAATATTACAGGATATTTTATAGTCTTTTAGGGTGAAAAGGGGATTTAGTATATGTGAAATAAAAGTTTGGATTGGCACGTCAAGGTTTTCTTTTCCTTTTTTTTCTTAAAGTCAGCAAGAAATTTAACATTTTGATAGTTAAAACAAGAAGCAGAATCCTCTCTATTTTATGAAGTTCCTTGGTCTGCTTTGCTTTGTAGGGGACACTCAGTTTTGGTTTACATCTTTATGAAAGTAAGATTCCCCCTACAACGCCCCCATCCTCCCACCTCCCCACTCCTGAATGTCAGTGCTCTGTCACATGTGGGAGCTAATAATGCCTTGTATGTCCAGAACCTGTATCTGGAGGAACCGAAAGCATTTTGAACACTTTATCGAAAGCATGGCTAAATTCCCTCATGGAAGGCTGAGGAAGGGAGCTGCAGATGGGCCCAGTGGGTCTCTGTGTGACAAGCTCTGAGTCACCCAAGTGAGTCACTGGCGAAGAGGGAGGGAGAGTCCACCCAGGCTAGTGTTCTCAGCTTTTGTTTTCACAATATCCCAAGGTCTCTTCAAATGTCTCATAGGTACTATAAGATTCACATATCAAATTCAAATCAGTCTTAATCAAAAGAGCAGAAAGACAAAAGCATGTCCACTTTTGGAAGACGGCAGGGTTATATAGCTGAAGAACGTTTGAGACACAGCTCCTTTTATGTGACTTCTTTCTCTTTCTCTTCCTTCCCCTCCCTTCCTTCTTTCTTTCTCAGCTTGCGATGGGCACATCCTAGGACTAGGCCATTCAGGGAGAAGGGCAGGATAAAGCCAGTATTCTCTTTCTTAAGGGAAGTTACCAGCCAGAGTTCTTGGCTTCTTTTAGTAATACCGTCAGCCTTCTGCCATCTCACGGTCTAGTAATCAGAATCCTTTATTAATTGGTCTTTCTGCACATCTGCAATGTGAAGACTGATATCTCCAATGATGACTCAGGTATGAAACATCTTGAACTGGCTCCAAATGATCGCAAACCACATTTCCCTGGGCACTATGAAGCAGTGTTGGTGTTCATGCTACTCCTTTCTGTTCGAATCCCATGCAAAGTGGGAGTTGCTGGGACTAGCCGTGGCAGCAGTCTAACAAGCAAGATAGCTCTTACCCGCTGGCGTGTGTGGGTCATGGAGCTCCCAGTTACAACACCTCCCGGGCAGTGAGACTTCTAACCCTAGAACCATCCGGAGGCCTACTGGGACTTGGCCATTCATGCGCAAAGCATTTGAGCAAGGGTGGGGATGGGGAGAGGTGGTGCTCAAAGCTGAGAAGCAAGACAAAGAAACAGGAATTAGCATTTCCTGAGTGCCTAGTGTGCCCTAAGTGTTGGGCGAGGGGCTTTAATGCATGTGTATCATTTGCCACTGAAAAATGATAACTGACAAGTGACAGGAGCCTCACCAGGGGAGGTCCCAAGTGATGTGGTTTCAGAAGATACCTGTATGGGTTACCGTGCCTCCGTTGGCAATCAATGGAAACCATAAAAGTGTCCTAAGCGATAAGGACATTTCTTGGTTCAAGAGAGGTAGATCCAGGGGTTTAATGATGCTTGTAAGCACCCATGTAACCTCTGTGTCTGTGCGTGCAGTACTGAACTGATCCTAGGGCTGGCGCTCCTTGTGGGCCTAGGATGATTGTCAGCACATTAGTGCTAGGGCTCCCTTACCCGTGTCTGGAGAGTGACAGTGAGTGACACAGAGCTGGTTTCCAGTGTTTCTTCCAGAAAAGCAAAACACTTCCTTTCCCCCCAAACCCCTTATTCCTTCCACCTTCTTGGCCAGAATTGGGTCACCTGGCAAGTCTTCCACTCTCATAAGGAGGATGAAATCACCTTACAGGTGTGGACTACTGAGGGTGTACTTTGGGAGCTAGGAATGTCAGTTCTCTGGATCCATTGCAGCCCTTGTCAAATCCCCACCATTTCTCACTCAGTTGTGTCTGTACTTCTCGCTTGATTTCCCTGTATGGCCACCTGGTAAGCTTCATGAAATTCCAATCTGGTGTTATCTGCCCAGTGCTAGATAGCTTTTACTTGTCCTTCTGGGGCTGTCCTTCTCCACTCCGCCTTCTTCTCCTCCAAAAGCTCCTTTGCCCTCTGGCTTCTGGATGGGTTTGGCCAATGGGGAGCATTGGTGCAACGCAGGAGGTGGGAGCCATGAGGAAAGTCACTTTCCCTGGCATTGCTCCCTTCTGCTCCTATCTGATGGTCTTCTCCACACAGCTCTTTCCTCCAAGTTTCAGTAACCGCTTCTCTCTTAACCTTTCCAAGCCCAAGGAAGGCAGCAGGGCCCCTTGTGGTTTCCCTACACCCTCCCCACACCTTTGAACACAACCCTTTTACAAACTCTTCTCAAATTGCCCATTTCAGTGTGCTGTATGTGTCTTGCCTGGACCACGACTAACACATCCACACTTAAAGCACGTCACTGGCTCCGTCTTGCCCAGAAGACAAATGCGACATCCCATGCCGGGGCACAAGCCTCCAGCCTTGCTTCCAGCCGTGTTGTTTCTTGCCAGGCTCACTGTACTCCTGCGTACCAGCAGGCGTGCACTTTTCTGAACGTGCTGCGTTCTTTTGCTTCTTGGCAATTTTGCAAGTGATGCTTTCTTTCCTGATTTGTCTGCCTGGGCATCACCTTTGTCATCCTTCAAGGTTCTGCTCAAACATTACCTGTTGCTGTTATTTTGTTAACCTCTCCGGCAGGGCTGGGTGCTCCCTCTGCTGTGCTCCCTGGTCACAGTACACACAGGTCCTTGGGAGAGCTTCTCATGGCTACAATTTGATTGAATGGCTGCTTTCCAGCTAGCCTCTGAATACGGTGACTGCATAGCCTGTGTGAACTAAAATACAATTTTAAGGCTCACCCCCCATCGGCTGACTGAATGGACCTCCTCCTGGCCAAAGAAATATCCTAAAACTAAATTGCCTGCCAGGAGGAGGGAGGTCAGACAGGCCTCATCATACCCACCTCCCTTCTTGGGGACATCCTTTGTATCCCATTAACAGGCCTAAGTGTATGCAAGACAAACCTGTAGGTCCTCGATTGACACAGCAAATCTATGTCTGGTGACTTATCTCTGATAACAGCTCCTTATGTTAAAACATTTCAAACCTTTAGACAAAGCTTCCTGTCTTTAACCAATTACAAGCCAAAGAATCTTTAAACCCACCTACAACCTGTAAGCCCCCACTTCGAGATGGCCCACCTTTTTGGGCCAAACCAATGTATGCCTCTCATGTATTGATTTATGACTTTACCTATAACCCCTGTCTCCCTGAAATGTATAAAACAAAAGTGTAACCCAAGCATAGCAAGTCCACTTGCTCAAGACTTCTTGGGCGTGGCTCTGGGTCACGGTCCTCAACTTTAGCTCAGAGTAAATCTCTTTAAAATTACTTTACAGAATTTGGCTTTATTTTCCATTAACAACTGTATTCTATTTTCCTTTGTTCTCTAAGTGCCTGTTGTTGTCCCTAGTGGGCTTAATAAATATTTTTTGAATGCATACATTTTTTATGGACTATATAATAATACATTATATAGTACAGTACTTTCTTATACACAAGATGACTGCAATAAAATGCCACCTTCATCTGTGCCACTGTGTGTGTTGTTTTCTGCTTTGACAAGTATTGTTTTGTTTTATACTTACGGCGACCCCAAGAGATGGGTAGATAGGGAGCAAAGTTTCCCGATCACCTAGATTGTTAGTGGCAGAACTGTGCCGAGAACCTAGACCTTTCGATACTGATTTGCTCCTCTTTTCAGGAGAACATTCTTCCCCCTGAAATGCGAGACTGAAAAACGACAAAGCCCCTGGGCAGGCTGAACTAATGAGCACCACCCCAAGGACCACTTCAGATGGAAGGCAACTCAAGCTGCCACAGAGATAACTCCAAGTGATTGCAAACACATGTCAGGAGGACTGTTTAGAGACCGTTGTCAGAAGGGTTCTAAGGAAAGGAACTGGCCGCGTTACCGGAACCTAACTTCCTGTCGTTGGGGAATTATGTCTGATGTAGGCTCCAGGAACTATGGAAAGAACACAACACTTGGATTAAAATTAGGATATGGACATCAAAAAGAAGTGTTCTGTGACCCTGGGGACAGGCTGGCAACCACGGGAGGAAGGGACGGACTGTTTCTGTAACTCAAACCATATCCCAGGAGAAAGTAATTCATAGGCAGCAGCACAAATAAAGATACATTTGAGAGCATTTGGGGCAATTTCTGTTATGTCAATAGAAGGCTTAAAGGTTCTTCCTTCTGTCTGCCTTAGGGGAAGGAGCATTGTGTTGAAAGCCCGCTAATACAATGGAGCTCACTTGTGAGGATCGTTCTCAGAGATACCATCAGAGAATTTCAGGAGGAGAAGGGGCCTTAAAGGTCATCTGATGCTAAGCTTTGGACTTGGGGATCTTTTCTAGCAGAAAGGAAAAAAACGAGATCTGAATACTCCAATCCGTAGAGGGTCAGCACAGACTAAGTTTTCCATGTGGCACACAGGCGTCACCTCACATCATCTTTGCCACCTGCGAGGTGTCAGACAGCACCTCTGGATGATCCCTGCAGGTCTGTGTCGTGACCTCAAAACCCATCAGGACAGATCCGTTAGTCACTCGAATCTCTCTCCCTATTCTCCACTGAAAACAAAGAGGTGAGTTAACAAAAAAATAAAGGAAACAAAATACATTTCTATGCATCCAGCTTTATCTCTTAAACCTTCTACACTGATGTTCTCAACCTGAAAATGTTCCTATCTTCCGGCTCGAGGATTCTCTTTTTTGGAATTTATCTTAGCGATACAATGAGAAGCGTAGACAAAGATCTGCAAAGAAATGGCGAGAAAATGCTTGTGATATAGATCAGAGAAGCATGATACAAAAGTGTACCTATGGTAAAATCTCTGTCCGATTTTTCGAAAAGTGAGCTCTGTGCCTAGAGAAAGATCTCTCTATAAATAGAAAAATGCCAGAAGGAAAACCATAAAAATTTTCATTGTGGTTATCTCTGGGTGGTGGGATTTTATTTTCCCCTTTGCACTTAATTCATTTCCCAAACTTTATAAGTATAAATCATAAAATAACTTTATAAGCAATATTGAAAATTCCTCAATGGCTCCACCTTCATTCCCAAGATAAAAATCCAGACTCTTTAGCTTAGTAAGTGGGGTTCTTTTAGATCTGGCTGGCCTGTGTCTCCCCACTCCTCCCCTCTTGCCCTGCCTTCCAGCCATGCTGCTGTCACTGGCAGTTTTCCAAATGCCCAACACTTTCTCTCCTTGTTGGTATTTGCATACTCCAGAACACAGCTCACACTTCTTCTCACGGGGAAGCCCCATTGCCTATTCAGGCCTGAGGCGTTCATGCCTGAAGCACTTGGGTGTCGCCTGCTGCTGGCTCACAGGTGAATCTCTCTCCCAGAATCGCCTCTGGCCCCAGGAACAGCCATGCCCCAGGTGATGAGCCCCCCCCCCCCCCCCCCCCCCCCCCCCCCCCCCCGCCCACTGCCGTGGGACTGCCCACATCTAAGGAGTGGTCAAGGCAGAGTGCCAAGACCTGGCCCCCTTCCTCAGTTAGTGTCAGCGCTGGCGTGTCACCCCAGAGTCAGAGTCTGCTCCCCGTGCAATCAGCGGAGGCCCTTTTGGCACGTTCTCCCTGAGGACAGGAGACAGTGTGTCCTCTCTCTCTCTCTGTGTCTGCGGCACCCATAGCAGCACTTGCTCCTAGCAGGTGGTGCAAAAGGGGAGCAGATGCGAAAGGGGAGCAGGTAGCAGAGAGAACAACAGGGGGAGAGCAGGAAACACGGAATTGAATGAGAGCGTTATTGGCAAAAACAAAATGGCGCAGGCCCTTTCACGTTCTTCCAATTGAAGGTGTATTTTTACTGCTGCTCTCTGTGTATGCACCGGTAAACATGGCTCTCACTTTGGGGCCCCACACAGGCCCTCTCAGTTGAAGCACCTGGGGAAATTCCAGTGAATTGAGAAGATTCTTTTTTTTGTTTGTTTGTTTTTGAGACAGAGTCTCGCTTTGTTGCCCAGGCTAGAGTGAGTGCCGTGGCGTCAGCCTAGCTCACAGCAACCTCAAACTCCTGGGCTCAAGCGATCCTCCTGCCTCAGCCTCCCAAGTGGCTGGGACTACAGGCATGCACCACCATGCCCAGCTAATTTTTTCTATAGATATTAGTTGGCCAATTAATTTCTTTCTATTTATAGTAGAGATGGGGTCTCGCTCTTGCTCAGGCTGGTTTTGAACTCCTGACCTTGAGCAATCCGCCTGCCTCAGCCTCCCAGAGTGCTAGGATTACAGGCATGAGCCACCGCGCCCGGCCAATTGAAAAGACTCAAAACGTTATTTTTCCTTTTGTCCTGTATTTGCAAGGCTGGCCCTCCTTCCTTCTTTCCCCTCTCCTTCCCTTTTTTCTCACCATTTTCCCCAGCTGGGTCTAGGACCAGTTGGATGCTTAGGGAGCTACAAACAAGTGATGGCCGAGGACCAACTCTTCCAGAAGCTGCAGAGGAAAGTGTCGGGTGGCTGTTCCTTTCATATCACCCTCTAATGAGCAGCCCGGGGAGTGGGGTGCTTAGCTCTGGGTTCCCAAGGAATGATTCAGCTTCCCTGAGGGCAAAGGGAACCTGTCCCAGGTTTCAGAGTTACCGGTGTAATTAATCACAAACAAACGTGTTTTTAGGCCCCTGGTTATGTGCTCTTCAAATTGAGTCAGTAACCTCTTACATTTAAAGTTTAGGGGATCCCCCACCCCTCCCTGCTGCTTCAAATTCGTGGGGCCCACTCTTGGATGAACTGTGTGATGCCGAAAAGTTCTGAGTGGTGACAGAACACTGTTCCTTTCTTACTCCATTTTCCGAGAAAAACATTACCATTTTCTCTTCCTGTGGTGCCACCGCGGTGCCTTTGTGAGGCGGAGCGGAGCCATCCAGAGGCCCTTCCCATTTCATGCCCCGTGTTGCACACGTGGCCGGACCCGTGCTCCGGTCTCTGGTGCGTAACTGGGGACAGAACACCAGGAGGGCAAGTGGCCCTGAATAATTTCAGAGCTGCTTAACGCCAGCACTAGGATGGGAATTCAGGAGTCCTGACTCCTGGTCTGCGCCTCTAGCACTAGTCTACACTGACGGCAATACTTCCCTCGGAGATTTTCTTCATGAACGCGCTCATTACCCCTGGACTTAAAAGTTGTCATGAATCCCAGGACTACAAGGCATGAGCACAGCATTGGCAGCTCTGTGTGTGTGTGTGTGGGCGCGTCCATGCGTGTGTATATGTGTGTGCATGCGTGTGTGCATGTGTGTGAGTGCGTGCATGTGTGTGTATGTGTGTGTATGTGTTTGGGACCTCAACTCTGTAAAGACTTAGCCCTGCCTGTTGCAGGTCGCAGATGGGAACGTACCCCCACTCTTCTTGTCCTGCTGGTGACATGTGTCCCTTGGGTTACCCCCTGGGCTCTCCATTCTCTCCCTCACTTTGCTGGGAGAAGCAACTGAACATGAGCACCTCACCTTTTCCTTCCTCTGGGACTAGCCTGGAGAAGCCAACATTCTCTGGCCCTCCAAGCCTTAATTTTTAAGGGGCAGATCCTCACGTGGCAGTTTCCTGTCTGCCAGCACTCCCTGGCATGGGCTGGTGACTTCAGTTCAGTGGTACAGTATCGACAAGCCCAAGGCCTTAAAGTAGCACCCTCCAACCAAGACTTTGTCAATTTGAAAGAATAATGATATTTCCCCCTCAATCTGTGTGATTCCTATGCTTCTCAATGGGTTCAGAACTTGGGCAAGGAAGAGGGGTCCTATTTATTGGGTACCCTAAAACCTCAGCATCAGAGAGGGAACCCTCAACTTCAACAATTGCCTATTGTGGATAAAGATCTACTTTTAGCAGGTAGCCAAGGATTTGGGGGTGGGAGAGTTTGGAATGGGAACGCCGGTGAGCTTACCAAGGGGGCTAACTGAGCAAGAGGGTCCTGTCTCCAGTTTGATGACCAAGGGAAGATCCTGACTCACCTGGGACTTATTGGGGTTGTCCCAAAAAATCACCTGCTCTTCAGGTGACCATCAAAGTAGTCACCGAAAAAACATGTTTCCTGCCAATGCTCCTTCCTGTTCCCACAAACTTTCAATTTTGAGTAACAGTGTGAGTAAGGGGAACGCAGTAGTTACTAGAATAACTCCCTCCTGTGTACTGAAGTTCAGTTCATTGTATGACCTCCCCAGCCAAAAGTAACCCTTCTTCTCCAAACTGCTACATCCAGTGCTTAGAACTTGGGTCTGAGACATGTTATTCCTGACTGGTTTCATTATTTGCTTAGTTGTTGTTGTGGCTGCTCTTGCTCTTTGTGTATTTTATCTCAAATCCAAAAGATTTTAAGTTTATTATGTACAAGGACCATGTCTTATACCTTCTTGTATTTTCCCTACCCTCCAAGAGTCTCTCACAGAATTCACTTGTATTTGGTAGTGTGGAAATAAACGAAGACCAACCAAATAAGAACAAGCAAAGGCTGTTTATTCAGAGCTTGTTATAGCAAAGGCGTTAGCTACTATCACTTGTGTTTTGGCAGAGACTTAAAGGCAGGCGGAAGAGTGGGAAAGCTTTGTAGTGGAAAAAAAAAAGACAGGCTCCAGCTGTGAGCTGATCGGAGGCTGTTGGTGTGGGGAGCTGGAGGCAGCTAAGTGGGAGTGGGGTATTGTAGGGTCGGTTAGGGGGCATGCCTGGCTTTCCCTGGTTGGTCTTAAGTTGGAAGCAAGGACAAAAATTAGGGAAGCTGTTAGCTGTTAATCAAGTTACGGCCATTTGAGGCTGATTGTTACAGGGGTTATTGTTTGGCTTCCCGAATTGTTGGTGGAGATAGTGGTTTGACTTCCTACAGGTCTGGCTTAGGGTAGCAGACTGGCCTCCTGGACTGTGCGCTGTCAACAATGGGTTGATTTCCTGGGCTTGTTGCCGCAGATTGTAGGCCAGAGTTTCACTTTTATACACGGCTTGGCCATTGCCCATTTGTATAGCCAGTTTCTCAGCAGGGATCAATAAATACTGGCTGATTAACTAATGAACTGCTTTGGATACGGGTTGAAGGATGTCCTTTCAGTAGTGGTCTTGTCTCAGATTATAGGCACTCAGAAAGAGGTGTCTTTTAATTGTTGAGAGGGTGGGAGTTTTGTTACAATGCCTATCACATCTTTCAGTAAAAAATGAATAGCGACTGATTTTTTTTCCCTTCTAGAGGTCTTTATAAAAACACCCTCTTTTCCTCATTGCTATGTTCTTGCGTAAATCTCAGAGTGAGCCAAGGTCTTCTAGAACCTCCTCAAATCACACGACTTTGAACTCCTTATATTGAAAATATTTCAATGTTTAAAAACTGTTTATTTAACAAACATTAATATTTTCCATTTGACCTTTATAACACGATCTTAGGAAGCACAAGGGAGAAGGAAACTTACTGCATTTTTGCTTCTCTTCTTCATCACTGTCTTGGAGTCTAAAATGCCGGTGAAGAGAACAGGCGTCATGGCCACCAGTGTTTCAGGCTAACACCGCTTTCGTTCAAGACCCTCATTTTCTGGAAGAAGAGATGGAGGCCCAGAGACTTGCCCAAGATCACGCTGCTAAGTGATAAGCTGAGGTGACAGAGGAAGTCGCCACGGAAAACAGGTAGAGGGTTAGGCTCCTGCCCTGATCTGCGGAATCTTTGCGCAACATGTTGCGGTGAGAGGGTGAAAGACAGACAGAGGTTTCGTATGGTTTTTAAAAATCGGAAAAAGGACAAGTTCCTGTAAGTGGAGGCTTTGAAAAGTATTATTTTAGAAGCCATGGAGAAGGAGAACGTGTGGCGGGAAACTCACAGGGTTTACCGCAATGTGTGACATGCTGTATTCGTTTGCTTGGGCTGCCTTGGCCAAGCAGCACAAAATGGGCAGCTCAAAACAGCAAGTATTTACTCTCTCACACTTCTGGAGGCTTGAGGTCTGAAATGAAGGAGTCAGCAGGGCCATGCTCCCTCTGAAACCTGTAGGGGAGGGTCTTTTCTGGCCTGTTCTAGCTTCTGTGGTTTGCTGACAATCCTTGGATTGCAGATGCATTATTCCAATCTCTGCCTTTGTCGGCACTTGGCAGTCTTCCTGTGGGTCTCTGTCTTGGTGTCTCAATTTTCTTCTTCTTATATGGACTCCAGTCATATTGGATTGAGGGTTCATCCTACTCCAGTATGACCTTATCTTGACTGATTACATCTTGTCATGACCCTATTTCCAAATAAGGTCACATTCTAACGTATTGGGGGTTGGGACATCAACTTATCTTTTGGGTAGACGCGGTGCAATCCACACCATGTGTCATCGTGCAGAGCTACATCCTCTCCATGGGCCCCTGCAGTCATGAGCTGCACCTCCCGGACACTGCCAGCACACGGCTCATGACTAAACAGGCGGTGTTTTTCCAAGACAGAACCCTGGTGACTCGAGGTGCTGCAAACAGGCAGCACAGAAGGGTGATGAATAAGAAATTGTCATTTAAAATAAAGCCACCCAGTTCCTTTGCAAATATGTGTCACAGGGTATTGGAGGCATCATCCCCAACCCACTGCTGCACGTTGGTGGAGCTGTGACAATCACACCGTCACGTCTCTTTGGGGGAGTCTTTTATTCACAACTCCCCCCAGAGCCGGCTGCCTGCGGGAGTGCGCTCACCCGCCTCCACTTCAGCATCTGACCTTGCCTGTGTCTGAAGTTCATGCTGTCCTGACGTTCTTTGCGTCAGCCCTGTCACCTCTGTGAGTCATCTCCCACCACTCTTCTCTTTTTACTCTTGCAGGAAGTGATGTTTTTGCTCAGGTAAAAGAGTCGTAGGAAGAGTGTTCTGCTTGTTTGATGATTCATTCCTTTGCTTCTTGCCATTTCTAAATGTTAGGGGCAGAAAACGCTCTTGTTCAGGGCTTTAATGAATGGGCAGGGGCCCTGCGGGGAGGGAATGCAGTCATGAACCTTCGTGCGGAAGGAGCCTGGTTTCTCAGTCTTTCCAACCTTTTCGGAGAGTGGCGTCACGATTCTCACGGCCCCTGGGACTCATGGGGCAGACTGCTTTCTAATGACTCGGCCATCGTTCCGCTTCCTTCGTGCTTGGTTGTGAGTGGTGAGTCACACGAGATGCGGGCCGTGTGAGCAGCCCACCTCCTGCATCCGTGGATCCAGGCCACGGACTCCGAGTCCGAGTTGAGATGGATCTGAGCCTGCTCCACTGAATGAGCCCCTCAGAGGGCATTACGGGCTGAACTATGTCCCTCCCCCCAAATTCACATGTTGAAGTCTGAATCCCCGGGACCTCAGAACTTGACTGATAGGGCCTTTAAAGAGTTGATTATGAAAATAAGTCATGATGGTGGGCCCTAAACCAGTCTGACCAGTGTTCTCCTAAGAAGAAATTCAGACACGAACACACGCAGGTGGAAGACCATATGAAGACACAGAGAAAATGACCCTCTCCAAGCCAACGGGGGGCCTCAGAAGAAACCACCCCTGCTGACAACTTGATCTTGGATTTCTATCCCCCAGAAGGGCAAGGAAATAAATTCCTGCCGTTTGAACCACTCCATTTGTGGTGTTTGTTATGGCAGTGCTAATACAGAGGGAGTCAAGTTCAAACAGGTGGCTTTAAAAGGCACCACATCTACCAGCAGAGCCCCAGGGCCAGGCCCCCTCCCCAGCCCCCACCAGGTCCTGACTCCTGGTCCGATCCTTACTCTACCTCATGATGTGACATTGCGTTTGTTAGGGAAAAGATTACACTAACCTACTTAGTTTAGGAATGCAACTGAATTGGCATCTCAGTGGCAGTGTGGATTCTTTTGCCATTTTCTGCAACACGGAAGGAGAATTTTCTAAGCTAAGGTTTTTTTTTTTTTAGCTGCAAAGATGACAAATGTTATCAATGATATCCAACCGGAGTGTATTTTCATCCCTTTTCATCCTGTCACGATAAGCCAGAAGCATTTGTTGCCAGAAATGGAAAACAGCTTGCTCATCAGCCAGATGATCGCAGTGTTCAGAAGTTCCACTCATTTGCCATGTGTGAAAAGTTAAGGACTGAAAACAGACAGGCTTGTGCTGCTTCCACCGTGAGCTCTGTGAAGCAAGGGGAAGAGAGATTTGGGTAGCGGAAGGCTTGCAAGATGGTTTTGACGGCAAACTCAGCAGGATCTTTTCAGATCACTTTGAGGTGGGACCTCCCCCAGGTTGGTTTGGCAGCGGATACGACTGTTCACCAGTTGGGTGGAAGGTGAGCCTGAAGTTGTCAACCCCTGGAGGAGAGCTTTGTGTTCTAGAACAAATCCCAGGGTCCTACACAAACATGGCTCTTGGGACTTCTCTGTTATCTGACACCAGATTTCCTAGGCATTTTTGTCACAAGTCATCTTCCTGATTATCCTGAGTCGGCTGTCCCTGTGGGTTCTTAGGAGAAGGCAGAGGTGTACAGTGGCCCTGGGTCTTCATTAGAAACTGTGAGATTTCAGATAACCGCTTGAATTATCCCACTGTTTTCTACTCATGTGAGGAAAGAAGGCGTATTTGTTGAATTTTTGTGACATTGTTACCTAGTTATCATCCCATTATTTCATTATAAATTTTGGTGTTTGCAATGTGATTTCTGATCATTTTTATTAGTTCCTTTTTGTACCTGCTTAAGGGACTTTTTGATAAAAGAGAGACCCATTTTAAGAAATAGAAATGCAGGCTTGCAGAGGTCAAAGCGATTAATTCAAGATCGCCCAACAAAACAAAATGGAAAAAAAAAAAACAACTGAAGAAAAATCAAGATTCACACCCTGGGCTGTCATTACCGTTCTGAGGGGCTCTGGAAGCTCACGTGCTCACATTGCAGTTTATTCATGTTGTTAGAGATCATTTGCAGTTCAGCATTTAGATTCCCGTCTGTTTTGCAAGGTCCTGGAAGTTAACACCAGCTCAGGGCTTTGTCTACCTAAGAGAGGCAAAACAAAACAAAACAAAACAAATAAAACAAAAAACCCACCAGGCCCTAATTCTTCTCTGTTAAGGCCCGCTCAAAATAAGGTGAAACAAGCAAGTCGCAGGAAGACAATGCTTCATTGAGTTCCACTTCCTCTCTGTAAATTCAGGCCTGCCAATCTGTCTTAAGGGTGGATGATTTTAGCAGCAGGGAGTTCTAGCGGGATGGAGGCAAGCCAATGCAAGGGAGGAGGGAGGACGAGAGAGACATGAAACTTTCTGGTGCCCAGAAGAAGTGATGCGCTCCATCCACTTCCTCTGTCCTTGCTCAGGGCGGCCCGGCTGTCCCCGCCCGCCCTGGCCTTTCTCCGGGGCTCAGGTTTTGAGTTGGCCGCATGCTCAGCGGTAGGCCACAGCTCTTCTTCAGATGAAAGGACAACTCAGAAGGTACCTATTACATGTCTGTGAGCAGAGAAACAAAGGCCCGGCTGCTGACACCCTCCCACCAACTTGGGTTTTAATGGTAGGTTTAATTTCCTCGAGCTAGCTGAAAGAAAGGGAAAAAACTCAGCGGACAGAGCCAGGGTGTGGGTAGCGGCGGCGGCGGGGAAACGACAGCTGTTGTATTCATGGTTAATCAGGTGTGTCTGTCTTTGTGTCGCATCTGTCCGCTACTGTTGCGGGGCCACATGTGAAAGGGAGCGGAGGGGAAGAGGCCATTTGTGTTCAAAGCCAGGAGCACTGACCTCTGCTTCGTTCTCCTCGGGGTAGGAGAGCTTGTCTATTTAACTTTCCCTATTATAGGAAGCTGTAATTCTACTCTATTAGCCCACCCTAACCATTTTGGCTTGACAGTCGCAAGCTGCACCCAGAAGGCCGTAAATCTGCCCGGAGAAGGAGGCCTCCTCCCTCCTTTCCCTTTGGGATTCTGTTTGGTTTGTCAAACGAGAGAAAACCAGGAAGAGACGGAATAATAAGAACTAGGGGTACCTTGGTCGGCCCTCGATCTTAACTGGGCCTACACGCTTGGCTTGGGGGCCCTGAGGCTTCCCTGCACCACGCCCAGGGCGCCCGGTCGCCTCCAGACCTGTCTGTCTCACGAGTCCCACATGCACAGTGTTTGCGTCAGATCTTAGTCATCTCCCTGGCACCAAATCCTCCTCCCGAGTCCCTTCGCCCCCCGCCTCCCTCTCTGCCCACGTGCAGAGGGACCACGGTAGAGGAGGGGGAAGCTTCCGTCTCCTCCCGGAGCCAGGCCTGTGTTCTAGATATTGCTGGCCAAGGCCTGCCAGACACGACTCTCCTCTCTGGCACATGTAGAAACAGCCGAAATGGAAACAACCCCGCTCCCCACCTCCCCGAGCACCAGATTGCACTAAAGCTTCGTGTCTAAGAGTTCAAAGGGCTTCTCCAGTGGAGGCCCACACTGACCCCCTCCTACCAGGGGCTTCAGAGGCCCCAGCACACTCTTTTGGGGGTGCTTTGCTCCAAGCCTTCTGCTTTGGGGCCAGCCCTCATGTTTCTTGGAATCAAGGTATTATTCATCAGCATTTGCAAAACCACAGAGCATGGGCTGCAATGTTGGCTTTCTTGCAGAATCGGCCACCATAGCCTTACTACAGGTTGCAAAGAGCTTGCCATCTGCTAGTCCATTTTGGTTTGAGCCACCTCTCCAGAATAGGCACTAACTTTCACCCCATCATGTTAATTCTGCTCATGCTGAGGCTGGAGTCGGGCTTTTGGGATGTGTGTGTGCTTTTGCATGTATATATCTTTTAAAAATGAAAACAGTTGCCTTCTCAGGGCGTGGATTATCACCGGCACAGCTGAGTTTCCTCTGTCTGTGAGCCCATGCTGATTGCCTTGGCTGTATTTTTGACCCACAGGTTTAGGGGCAGGAAGCTTTTGTTTCCCCATGCATGCAGAAGGACGTTGAAATACTGTCCCGCTCCCCTGTCACTGCCTTTCTCTCTCTGCTACCCCCTAGGTCTCCACATTTCCATGATGGTAGCAGGCCTAGATTATGCCCCTCATGGAAGCCTAGCACCCTGCCAGGCTCCGGGAGGCCTTTGATAATTTGTCATTTTGTGAGTAGCCCTGAGAATTGCATGAATAATGCAAGATATAACAAAGCAGGACTGAAAATGAAGTCTAACTCGTGTACAGAAAAGTATACAAATCCTAAGTGCACAGCTCTATGAATAATTGCCCACTGAATGCACTCAGGTAACCATCTCCCAGATGAAGAAGCAGAACATTATCGCAGCAGGAAGCTTCTTAAAGTTCTACCTACGTGACTGCCCTGTTACGTATAAAACTATTCTCCTACAACATGATTGGGACTTAGATTTAGTTCTTCATTATGTGGCTGTGGAAGTTTAGAGACAGAAACGTTCCCATGGCAGGATTTGAGTGTGACCTGGGTTGGCCTCCTGCAGTTGAACTTTAGAGGACCTAGGTGGGCTGTATGCGTGATGTTCTTGACTCCAGGGAAGAACATACAAGATTCTGGTCTACTTTATTTTTATTGTGGAAAAATACACATAACATATAATCGATCACCTTCACCATTAAGTGTATAGCTCAATAGTGTTAAGTGGATTCACATTCTTGAGTAACCATCACGACCATCCATCTCCAGAACTCTTTGCATCTTGCAAACTTGAAACTCTATACCCATTAAACAATCCCCCATTTCCCCTCCCAGCTCCTGGTACCCACCATTCTGCTTTCTGTCTCTGTGAATTTGACTATACTAGGTGCTGCCTAAAAGTAGAATCATGCAATATTTGTCTTTTTGTGACTGGCTTATTTCACCTAGTATGATGTCCTTAAGGTTCATCCACGTTGTAGTATGTGTTAGAATTTCCTTCCTTTTGAAGGTTGCATAATATTCCATTGTAGGCACAATTACATTCGGTTTATTCATTCATGCATCAATGGACACTCGAATTGCTTCCATCTTTTGGTTTTTGTGAATAATGCTGCTATAAACATGGCTGTACAAATATCTCTTTGAGACCCTGCTTTCAATTCTTTCAGGAATATACCCAGAA
This sequence comes from Mirza zaza, assembly GCA_008750895.1. NCBI lineage: Eukaryota > Metazoa > Chordata > Mammalia > Primates > Cheirogaleidae > Mirza > Mirza zaza. The sequence continues at coordinate 246,282 of VSMD01082449.1, forward strand.
GTGGAATTGTTGGATCATATGGCAATTCAATGTTTAATTGTTGAGGATTTGTCTTATTCCCTATAGCAGTTCACCATTCTGGAATTCTTTCACCCACCAGCCTCCGGGGGGACATTAGAGGGACCTGACATATGGATGGAGGTGGTGGTGATTGTTGTGATAGTGGTGTGGACGCTCTATGTGCCTGTCTTTGGGAATTGAGAGCAAATGAAGCAGGATGGAGCAGCAACAAGGCAATCCGGCAATCCACCAATCCATGGTGGAAACCTGGAGAGCCCAGTGAACAAGGGGGGAGTAATTTATTTTCCACAAAGAGAAATGATTTCCTCCCTAAATTGTGGGAGAATGAGGGCAAGGGGGTTCTTGGTAATCAGGTATTCAGAGGCCTAAAGCTTGGTCAGTGTATCACCTCCAGATTTTGGGGAGGGCGTTTGGTGTAAGTATTGGAATATTTATATAACAAATGGTGATATTTTTAAATAGATTACCTAAAGAAGAATGTAAAGGAGGAGGAGGAGGAGAAGGAGAAGGAGGAATTGGAGGAGGTGGGAATGGCAGCCAGTAAAATAACTGTGGAAGACACATACTTTTTGCCTGATAGGGATAGTGAGGATAGAGATGCTACTTGAGTAAAAAGGTCATCCTTGGACCCATGGTGGGCGGGGTGGTGTGGGCATAGTGCTGACTTAAAATCCAGGGGCTTCTTCAAGCAATTTTAAGCATTTCTGTTTTCTTTTTCTTTTCTTTTTTTTTTTTTGAGACAGAGTCTCACTTTATTGCCCAGGCTAGAGTGAGTGCCGTGGCATCAGCCTAGCTCACAGCAACCTCAAACTCCTGGGCTCAAGCGATCCTGCTGCCTCAGCCTCCCAAGTAGCTGGGACTACAGGCATGTGCCACCATGCCTAGTGAATTTTTTCTATATATATTAGTTGGCCAATTAATTTCTTTCTATTTATAGTAGAGATGGGGTCTCGCTCTTGCTCAGGCTGGTCTCGAACTCCTGAGCTCAAACGATCCGCCCACCTCGGCCTCCCAGAGAGCTAGGATTACAGGCTTGAGCCACCGCGCCCGGCCAGCATTTCTGTTTTCTAAATCTTAATGCTTGATTGCTAGAGACAGGCTAGCATTAACATCCATTGGAGGTAGGAATTGTGTAGGTCACCAGGGTGAGGACTTTTAGGATACCAAAAAGAGGGACACATTATTATTTCTAAAAGAATAGCTGCATCTTCCCAATCCCTTTGGCATTATCTAATTTCATCATAGAAAAAAACTTCAGTGAAATTACATATTTTTTCTTAAGTCTAAATGTTATGTATGACTTCCACCCACAGTGTATAAAGGAAATAAATAAATTCCCTACTCCAAAGGGTAACCATTATTTAATGGTTCCTTTTATTTTCTTCCAAAATGTTCTGTATACATTAAACAATACATATATACACACACACACTTAAGTGCTTGAGGTAATACAATTTAGTTTTTACTGCTTACAACCGAAACACCACCAATTATACATTCACATACTACCTGTACCCAACCCTTTACCATTATAAACTACTTTCACATATTATTGAACTTCATCAAAACTAAAGTTGGTATTATTCTTACAGAAAAGAGAGGCTGGAGAGATTGAGACACTTGTACAAGTTTATACCACATGTTGCAAATGGAGTTGGGACAAGAATCCAGGCCTTTGCAGTAACTCTGGTCTACTAGTCTGTCTCCTCCCCCATTGGACCTTTAGTGAACTTGGAGGCCAAAGAGGATATTGCAGAAAGACTTAAAGGAACCACTAACTCTCCACCATCATAAAACCTACTAATCTTGATCCGTCCATGGTGTCAACTTATAAAACCCTTTGTCTTATACTTGAAAGCACACTGAATAATAAATAAATAAAATAAGAATTGAGGTTATTGGAGTAGGCATAACCTCAGTAGAATTGTAGAGAAGACAACTGTTAGCCTGAAACATAAATTTAGTATTCATGGGAGTGTTGGCTCCAGCTTATTCATACAGTTGTTTTGATAATGTATGTGCCTTGAATTCTATCTAGGGGTTTATAAGAAGTAAAATAGACTAGTTTTCTTGCCCCACTGAGTTGCAGATTCTGTTTTAGGGCAAATGGCAAAGAGGTCTTCATCTGCTTCCTTATTGTTTTTTTTCCTTTTCTTTTCTGCTGAGTTTATTTTTTCAAGCACTTAAGTTAATTAAGAACCATTTATCTAAAGATATGTTCTCTTCTTTATCAAGTACATACCGAGAACATGGCCATAGATGCTATGCAGCGGGAGCAGTGCCTCTGTGACTTTGGAGGTGAAGTCTTTTAATTTTTTTTTTTTGTCTCACAATAGCCGTACAGAGAATTGTTGATGGCTCATGTTTTATTTCCTTTTGTTATAAAATTTTCATAGTTTGCAAAAATAAAAGTTACGAGCTGTGTGCCCTTTATTTGCTACTCCCAGTGAGAAAGGCTAAGACAGAGGAGGAAGGTTCAGAGACAGCCGCTGTTGGAGACCAGGATGCTGCTTGTAACCGGTAGATAGGAGGAGGGAGGAAACAGATCCCTTCAGTACTGCACCGACTACGATTAGATTCAGCTGTATAGGAGACAGAAATACCTTATGCAAGTGTCCTAAAAAGTATAAAAGTTAACTTGTCTCTTGCATAAGAGTTTAGACTTGCAGTCCGAGGCTGGTATGGTTCCTCCGTGAGGTTTTCAGATACTCTATTTCCTTTGAGTTCATTAGTCTGTCGTTCTTAGCTTGTAGCTTTTGTCTTTATGGACTCCATGGTCCAAAGTGGCTTCTAGAGCTCCAGCCATCCCGTCTGTGTTCCTTTTACAGTGTAGGAACTTCCTAGAAATTCTACTCAATACTTCTGCTTATATTGTATTGAGCAGAACCTTGTCAGATGGCCATCTTTAGCTGCAAACTAGGCTGGGAAATACAGTATTTCTCATGGATGGCAATAAGCTGGAGTAAAAATTGAGGTTCTGTTATTGAAAAGGGAGGAAATGGATATTGAGAGGGAAAAGCATTCTTTGACAAAGTCCACCCAATTTACCACCTGACACCCCTGTGTGCTGTTCTCCTGCTTTTCTGCTGCCTGGATTGTGATGTCAGGGCTGCAGCTTCAAACCCATCTTGGACCAAGATGTTAACCTGGAAAAGAAAGCCACACAATAGAGTAATAAGATACAAGGGACAAGAGTCCCTGGCCCCGTGGAGCTGTGGATAGACTACCTCCAGATTTCTGTGTGAAACAGAAATGCACATGTCTATTTTAATTAAATCATTTCATTAGTGTTTTGATGGTTGCCACTGAGGATACAAGCATAATAGCATTCTTTTAAAGATTGTATCTTACTCTGCCTGCCAGTGCAAGTGGACTGATCACCCGCCTATCTGTCCTGGCCTACCGCGTGTCATAAGGTATACAAAGATGGCTCAGAAGTAAATCTTACCCACGGGAGATCTCATTCTACTAAGGGACAAATAAATGAATGCAAGAAGACTCCGGTTGCTTTAGTAGAAATCTGTATAAAATAGAGTGGAGCCCAGAGATACTTGCTATATTCTCTGCTGCCATCTTTAGACAGGGGGGAAAAAAACCCCAAAAAACAAATACAGAAGCAAAACTTACAAGTAAATCTGGGATGTGGACCGTAGAATATTTTTCATGTTAATCACACTATAATTATTTCTTGGATATACAAAATTTGGGTATGGTTTTTCGTTTATATGATGTTATCAGATTAAACACTAATTTTCTCTTGAGACTCTTTTAATAAGATTAGAGCAGAATATTTTTACGTAAAGCTAAAGATAGGTTGGCTACTTACAATTATGTTCAAGAGGTTGTGAGTATTTCAGGTGAGAAGAAATGAGCTTTTCATGTTACGTCTTAGAGTAAGCGGAACCCTTATTTACTTGTTGTCATCGGCATGACAACAATCATCACAGCATCTGTGTATTCCAAACAGTTCTTATATTATTTCATTTTTCATAGCAACTGCTACTTTCCAGATTGAGGAAACTGCAGTTCTTAGAGTCTAGGTAGCTTGCTCAAGGTCACGTAGCTGGAAAACAGTGGCGTGAGAATTCGAATCTAGATCTGGGCTCATTTTTGCACTGCATTCATGTGTTGATAATAACTTTGCTATGGAGACTTAGCCGTGAAAGGAGAAGTGGAAGACCGGGGGAAGCTGAAGTGGAAAAAGGTTAAGCTTTTTTGAAGTTTTCCTGCTCAGCCAGGAAAACATTGCTGCAGTTATCAGGTAATTGAAGTGTCAATGTGACGCTGTTAGAAAGGCTGGATGGATTTGTTCCTGTTGGCCTATATTTGGCTGCTAAGTGAGCTGCACAATTGCAGTTTCCAGGTTAAGAAACTCTCTGGCAGTCGTGGGAGTTCCTCTTTAGAAGCAACTCTGCTAACATGCAAAATCAATGTCACTGAAGTTTTTGCTTATGTTACTGCCTCCGATACTGTTTGATCCTTACATAAAAGAGACATTTGTCATTTGACAGGACTAAGGCTGGGAAAGGTTCTGGAGGCTTCCCCCAGCTGTGCTGCACACACGTCTGCACTCTGCCTGCCTAAGTTCCCTTGGTATGTTTCCATTGCCACGTCTGGGTCACCAGGGGGCCTCTCCTCACCCTTTGACTTTGGTGAATTATTGCCCCCATCCTGATGAGTTTGAAGGACGAATCTCAATCATTTCCCCAATTTTGGCAATGGGGAGAACCCTAGACCTCCCCGACTTTGTTTTAGTTCATTTTCTTCTTCTTTTTCTTTTCCTTTTTCTTGTTTCTTATTCCTCTTCCTGCAAGTGACAACCAGTCCCTGTGTAACTCTCTTCCCCTTTCCTGGTGCCCTGGCCCTTCTCTCCTGGCTGCCACCCAACCTCAGAGCTCACACCTTCCAGCACTAGAAAGGTGTGAGTTATATGGAAAAGCCACCCAATGGTCCTCTGGAATTTCAGCACTTTTACCCCCTGGACTTGACTCAACTGCTCCCCAGACAACTGGAAAGAAAGAGCCCGAGCCCAGAACTGGAGAAACTCCTGTTCTTTCAGTGACCGGCTAGGCTTTGGTATTGTTTAGTGGCTGTGTACCTTTGATTGATTTTTATTTTCAATTCTGGAACGTGCTTTTTCACTTATGGGAGCTTAGCTGACAGGTAACGTGTACAGATCCTAGTGATCTAGTCTCAGGTTATAGGCACTCAGAAAGAGGTGTCTTTTAATTGTTTGTTGAGAGGGTGGGAGTTTTATTACAATGTCTATCACATCTTGCAGTTAAAAATAAATAGTGATTGGTTTTTTTCCCCCTCTAGAGCTCTTTGTAAAATGCCCTCTTTCCTCATTGCCATAGATGTGTTCTTGCATAAATCTTAGGGTGAGCCCATGTCTTCTAGAACCTCCTCAAATCACATGACTTTCCACTCCTTGTATTGAAAATATTTCAACTTTTACGTAGCATCTTAAACAATATTCCATTGAAAAGGAAATGGATGCTCATTTCTAGGGAATGAGAAACTATACAAAACCACAAAGAATAAAAATTAAAATCATCCTTAATGATAATAAAGTTGTATCCTATTTCCTTTGTTTAGAGAGCGAGAGTGGTTTTGTTGGGTAATCATATGCTTGTTATTGTCACTGGAGATTGTGGGATTTGGCAAGCATGTTTTGAGAAAGAGAGAGGCGTTCTGATACCCTGTAAAGTGCTTGAATCTTGTGAGTCAGTTAATACCAGCATTTATCCTTTGTGCTCAGCGGTTAGACGTTAACAACCTGAGTGGTAGGCATTCCAGGTTGCATCTAAGAAATCAATGTTCTCAACCATGGTGTCCCCACTGGATATGAAAAGGAATTTTTAGCTAATAATAGCTAAGGTAACACAGTTTTAAATAATTTACTTTGTTTTAAAATTATAATATATTCCAGAGTGATCAATAATGCTGTCTTCGATTCTCACATTCTGATATACCTTCTTGAGTGGGAGAGGAAGGGGTGAGGACACACCTGGCCTCCAGCAGGCCTGTGGGGCCATGTTGATGTGAACATCATCTGGCCCGTTCTCTTCTTGGTCAGAAGAGACCGAGGTCTGCGGCGGGAGGTCACGCCTCCACCGCTCAGGCCTTCCTTCAGAGGATGTGGTTAGCGTCCCTTAGAGAAAGACCTACTGAGCCTCTCTAGTAGGTGGTAAGTAGGAAAGAGGGTGGCAGTAGAATGTGGAATATGGGGGTCTGTGTACTTTAATCCCACCATAATAAACTGGGTTTCTGAGGTTGAGATTCAATTGAGATTATTATTCCGTATATAAATGGCACATGGAACAATCCACCATAGGTTATATTTAGTTTCTGGTTATCCATTGAGCCAGTTTTCAGCAGGAAAACAGAGAAAGGCCTCCTGTAGGGAAAATAGCCAAGTGCTGTCCATTGGATACATGGAGCCACTTTTGACAGGAGGCAAAGGCTGGCATTATTCCTCTGGCGTTAGCCATGCTGAACGGGGAAGGTCACCCTTTCTGTTGCTGGGACTTTCTCTTCCTTGCTCCACAGCTTTCATTGCTTCATTTTCTCCCTCTTTGACTTCTACAGAATCCACTCCCCTGTACTTGTGTGTGTTTTCTTTCTTTTCTTTTCTTTTCGTGGAGAATAGTTATGCTGGAACTAGAAAATTCCTTCTCGAAGTGTGCAATTTGGATTTAACTTGAGACCTTTCAGGAATAACCATCCTACATTTTATGTGAACACAGGAGAAACTCACAGTCCCCCAACTCTCCGCTCTGGTGCTTTGTAAATTGATTCACAATAATCGTGCAAATTTATGGGGTATGTTTGATAGTTGATAATCGTGTACAATGTGCAATGATCAGATCAGGGTAGTTAGGATCTTCATCACCTCAAACATTTCTCATTTCTTTGCGTTGGGAACATTCCAAATCTTCTCTTCTACCTATTTTGAAACATATAATAAATTATTGTCAACTATAGTCACCCTGCTGTGCTAGCAGACACTGGAACTCATTCCTTCTATCCAGCTATTTTTTTTTGTACCCATTAACCAACCTCTCCTCTCCTTCCAAACCTTTGGAAACTTCCACTCTACCCTCCACCTTCATGAGATCAACAGATGCCTTTTGTTTCTTCTACAAGATGTTGTTTGACTTTCTTCCCATGGGCCCGGCAGGTGTTCTTCTAGTTTGCACTGCCCCTTGCAGCTTGTTTGTTATCCTGGAGGAAGAAAGTTGAAAATCTTGTATTTGGGAATCTATTTCTTATAAAGCCTCTACCTTTGCCTAATGATGTAGGAGGAGCTCTGGGCAATTAGGTTAAATCATAGCATCGTGGAGAGGGCCAGGCGGGAAGGGAGTCGCACTCTGAGCATTGCTGCTGGGGGAGGCTGTGAACATGGGGACATGAGCCCAAAGGGCAAGGGAGTGGGAGGCCTGGCGAGTCCTCTGGAATGGACAAGCAGGGGCCCTGTGTCCACTGCTGGAAGTTGCAAGGAGCAGAGGCCCCAGGACTTGAGGCTGTGGGGATTTACTGCACACCTGCATGGGGAGGGAAGTCTGCAGCCACGCCGCTAAGGCCTCATGGGAACACAGTGGGTCCTTTCGTTCTAAATCAGCTTGAGTGGTCTCTTTCCTCCTCTACTGCCACTTTCTACCACTACCTTTCCCTTCTCTTGCTCCCAGTCTCATCACTTTTGCTTTCTGTGCCTCCTGGGTCTGTGGCTTCTGCTCACTGCCTCTTCTTTCGGTGCCTACTTGCAGCTGTCCCTGCTGCTCCAGCCCAGCTTGGGAGGGAAGATCTGATTGGCCTCGACTAGGGAGACCTTCCTCTGTGTCGAGCACGTGTGTCTACCAGTTGGAGCTGAACTGTTCCACATAACAAAAGGAAGGCAATCCAATTTTCTGGGGTAAATCCTGCAGAGGCAAAGAGAAAACCTCCTGCTCACGGAATAGCTGTGGGGAATCTGGGAATGTGCATCTCAGATTCTTAGTCTGCTCGTGCCGTGAATATCTCCTCCTGTTCCCCTCACTAGTGCTTGCTAAGTATTTTGTGGGAGTGACGCTGAATACAGGCGAGGATCAACAGGGTGCAGCCCAGAAACAGTATGAGAAGGGCTGGAGCCCAGAAGCAGAGGAAGTCCTACTTAACCTGTAGATGTCATATAAAAGATAGTGTCTGGGTACAAAGTGGGGCCACCAAAGGCACACTGAGAATGGACGTTTGGTCCAAACAGCTGGACCAAGGGTGAAATCAGGATGCCAGTGTGGGGAAGCAAGATGGTGCCTGCACAGTGGACAGACCCGCAGAGCCGAGAGGATTCCAGAGCTGCTGGCAAGTGGAGTCAGGACTTTTGTAAGGTGAATGGCCTCACCAGTGGGTGGAAGGCATCCCTTAGTGACACTGCAGTGACTGGGGAAAGGGAAGCAAGAGTGATGGAGAGAGAACCAGACACCCAATTTCAGCACACCCAAATTCTCCCTGATGGAGCCAGCTGGGCGACGTGATAAAATGCCTAAGAAAAGTGTCCTCCACGCCCATTCTCCTGCCTTTCTCTCTTCTAGTTCAGTGTCTCCACTTCCTTGCTCCCTTGGCCCCTCTGTGAAAGGTAGACGGACGCTTGGGGAAGGCTTTGTTAAAACCCAGCCTTGCTACCTGCCATGAGCATGAACGAGTGGGCACTGGGGACAGAGGCTGCAGAGGGGATGTTTGCCACTGCACTGGTGCTGGTCACCTGCCTCCTTCTGGCTGTCATAAGAGTCCTGCAGCTAAAAACCCTGACCGCTGATGTGGACATTTACCGCATGCGGTGATTGATAATAGAAGCTTTTAGGAACAAATAAAAAAGAGGGGGAGGGGATGGCAAGCTAGTGCTTGGAAATGTGGGTAAATGTTCAGATCCTGAAAACAGGATGATTAAAGCTCTAGCCATTCATCTTCACCTGAGTGGTGTTCCGATGTCCGAATTCTCCGTGTCTGTGTCACAGGTAGGGGGACCGAGGCACAGGGAAGGAAAATTGCAAGGTCTCAAGCTCATCTTGGTACCATTTTCCAAAGAGATATAGTGACCAGGTCACCTCTGCTGTTTATTTTGAACCAACTGTTGGCAGAAAAATGAAGCCTGACCATTCGCGTGAGCTCTGTCTCCTATAATCATAGCAGCCACTTGAGTATTCCCAGGAAGATGTCGCTGTGGACATTGCACCATCCAAACAGCTGAGCGAGGGAAGTTTAAAAAAAAAAAAAAGACAAGACAGTCTGTCTGGCAAGGCAAGGCTTTTTTTGTTTGTTTGTTTTTTCTTGTCAGCCTTTGCAGCAGGGTTGCTTCCCTCACTTGGAGTCTTCCGTCCTCTTTGAACACTTTTCTAGATCCTCAGCTTGGCTTGGCTCCATTAGAGATTTTTTTTAGGGTCCATGCAGTGGTTTAGGTTTTAGTGGAAGTATGTTAGATGGGACCCAGCTTCATTGATGCTGAGCTCAGGCTGAGTGATGGGATCTGTCCTGTTCATCATGGTCAGGGAAGGAAGGAAAGAAGGAGGGAAGGAGAGAGGGAAGGGAGGAGGGAAGGGAGGAGTGAGGAAGCAACCCATGGCCACTATCATGTATAACGCCTTCAGCAACGGCTTTAGCCTACCGGAGGGCATTAATCGTCTGGAATAGTGAGTTCTAAAATTCAGCTGCGTGGTTGAAAAGCTTGAGGAACTTAAAAAAATAAATTACTCATGCCTAAGCCTCATTCCCAGAGAGTGCGATTCAGCAGGCCGGGGTGGAGACAGGCATCAGCACTTTCGGGTCTCCCTGGAGACTGCCACGAGCAGCAGGGGTTGAGAATCACTGTCCTAGACGGTCCCTCCCAGTGACCAGGAACAGCTGTTTGGAATCGAATCTTTGGAGAGTGGAGTTTTTCACATCGTGAAAGTGTTAGGAGGCAGCTGAAAGCAGAAGAGTAACACGAAGGGTTTTGATAGCAAACCAGGTGACTAAAAGGTCCTTCACCCCCGCCCGGGGAGGGGGAGCGTTGATTTCGCACTGGGGGTTCGGAAGCAGAATGCTCACCGCACTTGGGAGAGCAGCCCTGAGCACAGCCAGCCTCTTTCACTCTGCCGTTGTTGTGTGTTCTAAGCTTTGCGATCTGTGGGTTGGTTTCCCCGAACTGACCTACCCGCCTAGGACAGGGACGCCCTGTGCAGGCAGCTGGGCTCAGTTCTCGGGCCAGGAATACAGGAGGACCTTATATAACCCTGCAATCGAGCTCTTGGAAAGAAATGCCTGCCCGATGCGAAAACGCTTAATGAGAGGTGAACAATTAGGGGGACGGGGCTCTGTTCCCAGGCGGATTTGGAGCGAACGGTGACGGGCGTGTAGGGTCTCAGCGTCACGGTGGGGCTGTGTTCATGCCTGACTCATCTGTGGCTCACACATGACAGGCGCACGCTGATGTCTGAACAGTTCGTCCCGAGGCGAGGATTCTGTTTCTATCTTGGTCTTGCCCTGTAAACTCAGTTTTGGCGTTTGAGAGGATTTGCTAACAATGGGATCCTTTTGTGGATCAGTCTTTTCCGTTCTAGTTTCATTTGTGACGGTTTTCTGGCATCTGCTCTAACTCCCCGGCCAGTCATCCGCAAACAAGAGGAGCGGTTCTCCCATCTCAGTCCTCGTGCACATAAAAGGTGCTCAACTTCCCACGGCCTCAGCGTTCTCACCGAGGAGGAGACTCGATGCTATTCTATTCTGCAGCGTAAGAGCCGGGGCGGGCTTGTTACCCGTGCAGGGCTAGAGAGTTGGCCCAATTAAAAACCACTTGAGTCCTCTGAACAGATGTATTAATAAAAGGAAAGCCACACTGATCCAAAGTCGTAGTTTATAAACCCATTTCATATAAGATGACACTGTGTCTTCTCTTGCAATTGTTAAGTTGTTCATTTCAGTACAATTCAGGTCTCTTTGCTTTTCGGTCCTACGGGCCTGGTTTTCTAGGCTCTGGCTGTCTCGGACTAATAATATAATAATAATATGATAATGGAAATAGCTTCCATTTATGTCAGGCACTGATGTGAGGGCTTTCCCTGTGTTGCATTTAATCTTCACCTGGCGGCAACGTAGTCAGTACAGTTATCATCATCCCAAGGTGCAGATGAGGGACCCAAGGCTCAGAACCGCCCGGGGACATCCAGGGCTGGGAGACTCGGGATTCAGATCTACACCATTCTGACTCCAGACTTTACTCCTGCCATTGTGTATTCTGAGATGACAAGGGTGATCTCACCCAATCCCATGGCTTTCAAATCCATCTGGGTGATGGGCGAGTCTGAAACTTGCATCTCTGACGTAGAGTCTCCTGGGGCTTGGGGAAGGACTGCCTACCCCCACCGCCACCGCCACTCGGATGTCTAACGCGCATCTCAGACGCTACCTGACCTGCTCAGAGCGCCTGACCACCCCCTCCCCTCATAAGTGTGTTCCTCCCTCCGTCTCCCCACCTCGGGGAACTGGTCTCCATTTAGGTACTTAGGTCAAGGTGTGGGAGTCACCCTTGACTCCCCTCTTTCTCTCACAGCCCATGGCAAAGCCAATGGGACCCCCTATATCCAGACCCCAACCACCTCTCACCACCCCGCTGCTGCTGCCCCCTCCTCCAGCCTCCTGAGTCAGCCTTTGCCACTCCCTTGCCCCAAATCCTTCAGTGCCCTCTTGTCTCATTCAGAGTGTGCCAGGTATTAAGTTCTTGCCTCTCAACCCCAAGTCCATCCTTCTGCACCTGACTCTCTGTTGCTGGGGCTGGGCCCCTGGAGCCCCATTTCTGCTGTGTCTCTGGACTCCCTGTGGGCTCAGCCAGGAGGCAGAGCTAGAGGGAGCAGCGTCTTGCTCTTTCCTGCTGTGTTTCCTGTGGGTTTCCTGTCCGCCTGGAGCTCCTGTGAGGGCATCCCAGGGCCACTGCTTCACCCTGGCGGTTCCTTCCTGTGGCAGCAGCTAAATCCGCTTTGCAATTTTTCCCACGCTCAAGGACCAGCCTCATCGTGCCTGTTTGGGGACACCAACACTGGCCGCCATTGTCTCCTGTTTGAGATCTGAGTTCCAGCCTCATGGGATGCTCTTCTGAGCATTCACATTTTAGTAATCAACATCTTCCCCTTGTTCCGCCAGCCCTAGGGGTGGCAGCAGCTTCCTACAGTTGTTATCTTGAAGACAACGTAGAGTTCTCTTTTTACCCTTTCCTAGTAAACAGTTCTTTATATTAAATTAGCTGTGTTGAAATACCTGGTGGGGCTTCTGTCCCTGACTGGGCTCTCACTGATGTGCTGAGTCAAAGCCAAAGTCCTTAAAATGGCTCGTAAGGTCATAGGTGGTCTGGCTTCCCTGCCACCTCTCCTGTCTCAGCTCCCTCAGCTGTCTTCTAGCTCCTCCGACCCCTGCTGTCCTGCAAACACTCAGCCCCACTCCTGCCTGCCTTTGCCTGAAAAACTCTGCCCCACAGTCTTGCACGGTTTCTCTTTTACCTGCTCGAGTCTCCCTGAAATGTCACCTCTTCAGTGAGACCTTCTCTGACCACCCTACACAGTCCACTTCCCCTCCTCGCCCCTTGGTTTCTGTCCTTCTTGATCAGCCTTGTTTTTCCAGTGGCACCTCTTGCCACGCGGGAGTCTGTCCAAGTACTTGTTTATTTGTTTATTGGCCATCTCTTCCTAGCTAGAACACAAGCTCCAACTAGGCAGAGACTCTTCCTGCTTTAGTGATTGCTACGTCCTGGACTTTGTAATGGTGTCTGGCATGTAGCAACTGCTTGATAAGTATTTGTTGAACGAATAATAAAAGTGAAGTTTTGGACTCTCAGGACTAGGACTCCCCAAGCCCCAGGCCTGGCGCCACACGGGGAATCCTAAAGAGGGTGCTGGCCGCATAGGAAAATGGCTGTGGGTGCTTTCTGCACCCCCATGTGAGGGGGGCGGGATTAGCAGTGCCATCCCCACAGTTTGCATGGGTTTGGGGTATACTTTGGAAGAATGAGTAATGTCTTTTCTCCCCTTCTGCCAAATTGCTATTGCTAGACTTGAAAAAAACCTGTTAACAGAATTAAGAAGCTGCTGAGTCTATGGTATCTCAACTTTGCCCTCAATTTCCACTCTGAATGGCTTTTGAATTGACAGACGTCGAGGCGCTGCCTTATTATGAATAGAATGCCACCCGAGAGCTTTGTAGATCCTCCTAAGCAGTCACCAGCTCCTACGAGCCTCATTCATAATGAAAGAGCCTGGGAATGCGGGTTACTGGCCTTCCATCGTCACCTGCGTAGAGACAGGGTCTGTGGGGTGGGTCTGCTGTGTGCATGGCCACACCTCGCTTCTAGGATGAGGCTCAGCTCCTTCACCCAGGAGGGCTCACGACACTTTTGGACCAGCAAGAGACAAGAGGGGGTTTCCCTAATATTAGCAATTACTGGAAACCCAACTTCTCAGGGTGGGAGGCTAAGTCGACCCGAAACCCAGTGCACTCCGGGCCCCGCCCTGTCCCGCTGGGTGTGGGTAAGCTCCTGGCTCACAATGGCAGCTGCTGGGTTCTCCCTCCCGAGGTTCATCTGTTCAGTCTTGTTTGCCTTGGATTTCAGCCACTCGGGTTTCAGAAGGTGCTGAGCTGGCCAATGTTCTTGGCCCCAGAACACAGGTGTGATTGGTGCCATGTTAAATGTTAGTGGCAATTATGGCTGCTGATTTGAGAGGAAGCTGAACATGCTGGCTTTCATCGGGTCAGCTTTGCTTGGCCAAGTGTAACTTTCCACTTAGGAAAATGAGGGCTGAGTTCTTGATCCAGACAGACTCTTTCAAGGTGTTGTGTTTCTGCTCTCAGATAACTACACAAGACAGCCCTGTGAAGTTGGGTGCTATCTGCCCTGTTATTGAACTTGGTGCTCTGTAAAAGGACATTCTTAAACACACAAAGCCCCTCACTCCAAGGGTTTAGGTTTTGCTGTTTTGACTCCAGACTATTCTCTGTTTAGAGCTACTACAGACTTAGTTTATTGTGATATATATATATATATATATATATTTTTTTATAAAGAAATGGGGTTTCTTTCTATTGCCCAGGCTGTAGCGCAGGGCCATGATCATAACTCACTGTGGCCTTGAACTTCTGGGCTCAAGCAATCCTCCTACCTATGCCGTATTTGAAACTAAAAGTCTGAATTATGCTTTACGTTTTCAAATGTAGGGAGAATGTAGGCAGCAAGTAATGGATAACCACCCATGGAATACCTAGTGATATGCTAGAGAAACACAGCACCGAAGACTTGGTTACTGTCCTCAGGAAGCTTCCACTGTATTTAGGGAAATAAGAGACACACGCACTCACATATAAAATGAAACAAGAATATACATAAGCATCAAAGTGTCTGTAGAGACAGGAGTGCTATAGAGACTCAGAGAAGGAGCAGAAAATTGTAGACCTGTGTTTGCGGGGAAGGCCTCACCGGAATGTGACGTGGCCTTGAGGAATGGTGGGATTTACATGGATCGGCATACGGGGAGACGATGGCAAGGCCAGGAGAGCCAGAGCAGGGCTTGGTGGCAAGAATCTGTGCAGTATCCATGGCTTGCTGCGAGTGGATGAGCACTCTCCAAGGGAGTCATTAGGAGGGAGACGAGCAGATGGGAAGGACAGAGCGTTGGAGGACACCCAACCTGGTTGGGTAGACAGGATGTGTGCATAGAGAGAGATGAGCCAGACTGTTGTTTGTGCAACTTAAAATATCAAAAGAAGATTCAAAGGAAAAAAGATAAGGTGTACTTGGCAATGGACCTTAAAAGCCAAATGAAAGGTATAAATAAGGAGAGCATCAGGGCCTCGGCCGAGGAAGGAAACGCCAGGGCAGGTTTGCAGAGGAGTGTTGAAGGGGAATAGGTCTTGGGCAGGGGAGAGGAAGGGCAGAGGCAGGAGGAAGGGATGTTTGCAGAGAAAGGGGCCCCAAAGGCAAAGCTTGCTTTGGAAGGTCTCTGGCTACTTGGTGAAGGAGATGGGTATTCGACCAAGATTGGGGTCTTAAGATGAGAAGGTCTGTGACAGTCATGCTGGGGAACAGAGTCAGGGAGTGGATGAGGGACAAATATCAGGTCGCTGAGCACCTGCCAGGGCTGATCTGTATTTGGAAGGCAGAAGCCTCTGGTGGGCTGGGGCTGGTGGTTACGGACCCTTTTCCAGGTATGTTTTATGGGGGTGACTTGAAAAGAGGGCCTGGGAGGATGTAGTCTTGGTTGCTGATGAAGGTGGCATTTATGCAGCTGTATACAGGACCTGACAGGTGGGGGAGCGGGAGGAGGGCCTGCTGGGTTAGGAGACCGGTGCAGAGATGGAGCTAGTCTGGTGCTGGTGAGGTCGCGGGGAGACCTTGCTGGCCAACATGGCAACGAGCTGAGCGGAAGAAAAATAAGGGAAGCTGGAAGGAGTGTATTTAAGAAGAAAACAGAATATTAAGTGCTTTCTTTGGTACTTTACATAAAGGAAGTTAGGTTAACAGTAGCATGAATAACATAGCGATGATAAGACAACTAACTTACAAGCTCTTGGAAGAAACCATTCTCCAAATATCTTTAAGTATTCTTTGCTTTTTGTCCCAACTCATTTTATTAAGCACCCTTTAGTTAATATTCTGTTAGATTTTATGGAGTGTTGAAAGAGCAGGGATTAGACTTAGTCTGGAAACTCAGCTCCCTCATTTCCACATTGTGAGATCTTGGGCAAGTTACCTAACCTTGATTTTCTCATCTATAAAATGGGAATAACAGTGCCTTTCTTGTGGAGCAGATGTGAAGATAAACATCAGGTTCCAACCAATAGGAGCTACTGTTATTTTAAAATTAGAATTTCAGAGGAGCTCTGTCCATTCTCCCTGCATGTCTCCTGTCTCTTTCTCATCCCTTACTCACTTAGGAGACGTGTCTGCTTAGCTTACAGCTTGGGAGTATGGAGTGTGGAACCCTGGCAAGTCAGCCTGCATTTTCGACAAGTTGCTAGTTATACCACTGTAAGCACAATAAGAGAAGAAGGAATTAACCCCATGAGCTGGAGCCATTTGGCAAGTCCCAACAGTCTTCTTAGGCCAGTTGGGATCTTTCTGTCCTAGACTCACACCCGCTTGGAGGACGATCTCCTCCCACATCGAGTGAGTCAGGGGTCTCTGTGTGCTGGGTGAGGTGGCCTTTTGCTGGGAGGGAAGCGGGCAGCACTATTCAGGGACTCTCGAGAGCAGATGACAGCGATGCCGTGGGAAACAGGAGGAGCTCTACCGACACGCCGTCTGTGTCAAAACCACGCGGCCCCCGAGTTGTGCTTCCAAACATAACTCACATCTGTGAAACATATCAGGGAAAATTAAATGAGTCCAAGCAGGAAACAAGTTCAAATATATTTGGAAGATGTTAAAGAAAGGAAAAAAATTAAAAAATCTCCAAGAAGCCTCATCTCACCTTTCACTTTTTATATAAAACATTTTGCTTCTCTGGTTACATCTTTTCTTTAAGTATATTAACAACACTGTATTCATTTGCCAACTATGATATTTCCTTTTTAGTACTGTATGCAGGGTGAAGTGCAAGTTTCTAGTTCCTTGACAAGTTCTAGTTCCTTGGCATAGGGCACAGGGGTTTGGCCAGGATTTTGTTTTCTCTAATTTAATTTGTCTAAAGCACAAGTAAAGACTTCAGGGGCTTAGGCCAAGAAGTCAGGCTCCATATTTGCCTAAGTCTTTTTGCCTGTGGATCTCAGATCCTTCTGTCGCTAGCAGAGTACTTGAGAGAACACAGGTTTACACTGAAAAACGATCCTAACGTAAGCATTTAAATTGTGTGAATTTGGTAAAGAAGCCTACCTTATTTATGTTGTTCCTGATTTCTTTGCTTTTATCACAAATGCTGGAGACTTCCTTACTTTAAGAAGCAACCAAAATGAATATGAAGTTTTGTCATATAAAAATACCGTGGCATAAAATTTTGCCATACACAGGCATTGCAAAACTGCCCATCCAGGTATGATTTTGGTGCTTATGCACAGGAAGGGGAGGGAAAAGGTTGTTTATCAGAAGTTCAATATAGGCACCTCTTGCTATTTGACCTCTTGCCATCCACATTTTCCTTCTCAGAACTCAGGAGCCAAATTGATTCAGACAAATCCATCACTCTCTGAAACCTCACTTCTTGTTTTCTGAAACTCAGGATCCAAATAGTCTTCTTCCTCTCCAAACCCACTGCCCAAACACTAGGAGAACTCAGTAATCAAATAAATTTAGATGAGGGATACGTTTCTCTTTTTCCTGCTTATTAAAAGCTGCTCATTTATTGTAGAAAATTGGGAAAGCACAGAAAAGAATAGAGATAACAAAAATGACTCATTATCAGAGATAAAATTCCAAGTGCTAATTTGCTGGTAATGGTTTGTGTCAGCGAGTGAGGAATACATTTCCTTTGTCTCTTTCATTTCCTCCTCACCCTCACCGACTCACAGACATTCAGAATCCATGGGAATTAAAAAATAATAGTTGGTTGATAGGTCTGCATGTTCGTTTGGATATCTGTCTGCGTCTGGCCAGCACGTACGGTGTGCGCTGAGATTCTCCCATTGCCAGCCTTCTGCACTCGGATCTGGCTGGGGCCGCTCAGCCTTCTCGTGGTGGCCAGCTTCCTGTGGCTCTTCCCAGGCACTGAAGGACAGTCTACTAGGATGGTTTTTCAGGGTGACATTTGTAGCCACAGGACCCGTGGAAGCATGTGATCAATCACTAGCAGTATCTCATCTCCCTACTGGTAGACAAGGATAAAAACGCCTAGTTGAAATACAGCTTGAAATCTAAGCATCAGGACAGTCAGAAATGAAAGTGATGCAGCACTAATGGCACTCATTGACTTAAAAAAATACATTTTTCCCCAAGTGCTTAAAAAATAACCATCGCTGCTATCTGGCGTCCGACCGAGTGTGTGAGCAAAGCAAAGGCAGGTGCAGTTGATTAACTCCAAAGCTTCCTTATGCAATCCTGCCACGGCCAGTTTCCCCACTGCACTTATTTTCTCTAAATAGGTTTCCTTAGTTTCATCTGTACTGCTTCTTGGTGATGCAGCCACAAGTGAAGGAGCAGGAGATGGAGAATCTGGTCAAGTGTTAGGTAACGTAGCCGTGGTGCAAAGGCAATTCTCAATCCTGTGTGTCTGCCTCTTTCTGCCTCTGACCACAAAGGGTCATGCAGTCTGTGACTCCCTCCAAAGCAGCTCTGTTTGCAAACCTTTCTCTCATCTGGCTTCCTGCAAAATGGCATCATTTCTGATAGAGGCTCCATTCCTGGCTAGGGTTCAGGCTGCCACTGGGTATCTACAAGGCAATAAGAAAATGGTTCCTTCTCTGAGCTGATGAATCCTCTGGCCGAAAGGGCAGATGGCGCCCATGTGTAAAGAAAAGGCAGTTTCTTCAGTCGACTGCGGCCCTGCTCAAGGTGGAAAGAGGGCTTGGCTTTAGCTCCTGTGTGTGCCTTTCTGCAGCTTACAGACTGCATGGTCGTATGTAGGGTAACTGAGCACTTAGCAGAAGATATTCTGGATGAATTTCTGATCATGCACAGACACCTGTCATGCATGGAGCTCTGAGTTCCTGATTACACTCTCACCGTTCCTATCCACGCAAGGAACGATATTGGCTTCATAGATAAGCAAACAGAAGCTGAGAGAGAGAAACAGCTTACCTGAAGGCCTATGCAAGCCAGCAATCCTGCCAAGGCCAGAGCTCTGGTCTTTTAACTGGTTCTATAAATCCCTCAGTGGAACTTAACTGAGATTTAATTTAGTTTTTAGGTCTTGGCAAACTGGATGGAGTGTGTTTGTGTAGGCTTGCGCCATTTAAAAGGTTCTTGGAGTTTAGATCTTGCATGTAATTTGCTACATTAGCTTTGGGCAAAAATATTTGCTTTTTGGTCCTTTGTGGTTTCAGTTCCTTGTCAGCATTGACCTGGCGTGTTGGAGAGAGCTGTGCTGTGGAACGCAGCAGGGTTGAGAGCTTTGGGGAGAGTGAGTGCAGGAACACTTACTCCTAATGGCAGCTTTTCAGACTGTGAGACCCAGATTGGTTGTTTGCTTATGTATTTCGGATATTACACAATTGAGATCAGGAAGCTGAAGTGGATCAAACGAAGCCTTTTAGGGTTGGCTTAAGGTTGGGAAAATGTTTCCCTAATACATTAGATTAAGTAAGAGATCACTATGATGTTTTTTGCTCAAAGTGACATTTGCACCTTTGTAATTGTCCTAACACTTCAAAGTCTGGCCATCTTTTCTGGTGAACAGAGCCAGGATGGGTTATTTCGACCAAAAAATTTGGCTTTCTTTTTGGATTCTCTAGAATGGCACACATTTTAGCACAGGAGAGTGAATTAGCTAGTAACTAGATCTAATCCCTGTATATTCCTTTGGGATGATAAGCAAGAGTTAGATGTTATGCCCCTATTTTACAAAAGGGATAGTTGAGGCACAGAAAAGGAAATAACTGGTTAAATCATATGGTGAATCTCAAAACAGCTCCTGGGCACTCTAGGCATAGCCTATGAGGATAAATCCTGCAGCTATACTAATTTTCAGCCTCTCTCTCTCTCTCTCTCTCTCTCTCTCTCTCTCTCTCTCTCTCTCTCTGTCTAAAGCCAAGGCTAACACTCTTGTTTTGGTAGACTGTGAAATTCCTTTTCCCCTATTCCTGCACCATTGCCAACCTCTTAGCTGAATTTTCAGTCCCAGTGTATATGCGCCGGAATGACACCATATGGGAAGGATTAGTTTCTAAAGTCAGCATGGAAGGTGAGAATCTATTATAAATACATTTTTTAAAATTTACCCTTAAAAAGCCTTAATTTGCCCATTTTGTGCAGCATATACGTAGTTTATAACATTGGTATATACAACAATATGTACATAGTTAAGGCTATGTGAGCAACATTTAATTTTATAGTGCCATATTGTTAAACATTAGCATCTCGGCAAGAGGCTCTGAGAGGGAGGCAGGAACAAATACGGATTTCGGGCGGGATAGATTCACATCTCTCATCTGCTTACTACAGGACATTTGCTCACTGAGTGAAATGGTTGGTAGAATCTACCACATAACTGGAAAATTTTTTCTCTCTCTTCTCTCTCTTTCACACCACTCTAACTCTCTCTCTCTCTTTTCCTGTCTACTCTTCTCCCCTCAAATATGCAAATAGTTGAATTTGGATAAGTTAAATATGCACGTGGTGTCATTTTACTGTATGTTTCACAAGTGACAGCTGTAAGTCAATGATGTCATCATAAAATATAAGAATAAGAAAAAGGAAAAGGGAAGTTTGCAGCTTTTTGGTACTTATTAGCAGGAAAACACCCTTTTGGACTTGATGTTTTATTGGCAGGATCAGCCTATCATTGGACTATGGGTGTATTGTTAATGCTAAATTAATAGTTTATGTGGGGATGTTAAATTGTTTAAGCCAATGAGATCAATGTCCTTTTGGAAAAACAAGGCTAGCATTCTAGTCTGGGATGCACTATTTATGAGCAAGTATAACATTTTAAAAAGCATCCAGGGAAGAATTCTGGAGCTTAAACAACCGAGTATTATACAACAGGGTCTTTACATCCAAACCTTATTTTATCAGACCATTTATCAGCAGACGGCCTCCTAGTTACCCCAAAGCATCAGTACTTTACAGCAAGGTGTGATGGAAGCAGCTGGGGTTGGAATTTTAATGAAGTCACAGACCAGGAGATATGCCATTCTGTTATCTCTGAAGCTGCTTCCAAAACCATCTGGGTTGAGTGGTTGTCTGTTTGCTCAAAGCTCCCTGCTCTGTTTTTTTATTGCATGAAGCTTACCCCTATGGATGCCATTCCCAAGTGTTGTGCAGCCAGGTTTGGCCAATGAGAGTCATCAGAAGGGAGAAGACTAGGAGAAGCCAAAGTATTTCTCCTTCCTTTGTTTTCTGGTTGGGATAGTGTATTTGGGGGTAGCTGGGTCTCAGCTGTGGTTCTAGCTGTTATGGGACAATTCCTCCTTCTGGGCCACCCCAGGTCTGGGCACTGGTAACATCACTTCCTCCCTTCATTTCCTCAGCCCTAGAAGGGGTAGTGGCTTTTGGCCATTGCTAATCTCTGGGCTGCCTTACAATTCCATTTGGGTTTTTTTGTGTGTGGGGTTATTTTTTTCAAGAAAGTTAAAACTGACAAATAAAAATCATATATATTTATGGTGTACAACCTGATGCTTTGATACATGTATACACTGCAAAATGGCTTAATAAAGCTAATTACATATGGATTATCTCACATACTTATCTTTTTTTTTAAAGCTCTTCTAACACCTTTGTGTCAAGATCGCCATATTAATTTTTCTTTATTGAGCTCCTGATATGGACTGGGTTTTGTTGTTGTTGCTGTTTGTTTTTACCAGACCCTGATGTTGATGCTCATTCACCTTCCAGCTTCCATTCTGGGTCTTGTTCTTGGCCAGATGGGTTTGCCCCTTGGTCTGATCTTGGGCTTAACAAAACTTTTGCCCCTCACATACATCTTCCTCTTGTTTTCTGGCCTCCATCTGGATGCTTGGGTTGTACTCAGACTTGACAAGGCCATCCTACCTGCTCTTCCAGTGGCTTCGATGGTGCAGTCCCCTCCCCGACACCTTCATCTTTGCGGGACCAAGAAGGAGATCGTCTGATGCATAAGATGCTGGATTTTACAGCCAGAAGGATCTTTATTTGACCCAACTTCCTGTTTTCACCAATGTCACTCATGCCTAGAATGGGTAATAACTTCTCCCAAAGTCATCAAGTTAATGGCAGGGAGCGAGGAGAAAAGGAAAATTTCACATTCATGTTTAGAGAAATGTTGTATCACCTTATTTACTGTAACGTGTGACAGGGATTGGAGACATGAAGATTGAAATATTGATCGCCCAATGGCCCTCCTCATTGCATGTTCTTTGTCTTCAAGCAGATGTTTTGCACTTAGTGGGCAGAAATACTAATTGATCATATTTACTGATTGTCGCTAACGGCAAGGCTCAATGTTGAATGCTTTGGAAAGGACATATATGATAGGAAGTGACCCATGTCCCTTAAGAAACTCACTCTCTAGAAAGTAGTATAACATACACCAGTGGTGCATATGTATGTCATGTAGAGAACTATAAGAGGAGTGTAAATAAAGTGTTATTTGCATGTGGGGGAGAGAGAAAGTTGCTCCAGGCTTGGCGGTATTAGAGAACACTTCACAGACCAGGTAGTATTTAAAATGGACATGAAAACACGTATACTCTTTGACCATGTACAGCTGATGAGAAACGCATTCAGGAGGAGTGGTCAAAAACAAGTACGAAGACAGTGAGTGGTTCAGTGTAGCTGGAAGGTGTATTACAATAACAATAACTATCATACTAGCATTTAACATACTCCTACCATGCACCCAAGTATTGTGCTAAGTGCTTTATATGCTTTGTTTCAACCTACAAACAGGTATTGTTACCCCTATTTTGCAGATGAGGAAACTGAGGTTCCCAGAAATTAAATAACTTTCCAAAGTCACCCAGCTAGCCCGTGGTGGGGCCAGGATGCCACATAGGCCTGCTTGATTCTAGATAGACTGTTAACTGCTAAGCCAAATGGGTAGGCTGTTAAGAAAGGCAAGGGGATTTTTATCTAAAGGCATGAATAGTAGACGTAGCACTGAGTTCTTAAGAAAGTCATTAAGAAAAATGAAAAGACCCAGATTCCTGAAGTTACTGCTACTACAACCTCCCTTGAGCAGAGACTGAGAAACATTTTTGATACGACATCTCCATTAGCACATTTTTAAAGCATATTCTCTTAATATAATGGACTAAGTCAAGATAAAATAAAAATATTTTAGAAACATGATTTTTATTTATTAACAATTCAAAAAACCATTTGGTATTTGCCGTTAAGCTTATGTAAAGTTTTGTAAATCTTCAATTGGGTATCACAGGAATTTAAACATAATTAGAAACATTGTAGACGTTTGCTTTCAAGTTCTGTATGTTTCTCTTTTGATGTCTTGCTAATTGATAATTTTATACCATTGCTAGCTGATATTTCAGGTCACAATAGATACTGAGTACAAGGTTCATTATTAATGATCATAAGTGTAAGTCCTTATTTTGAACATGTTTTTTAAAAAACTTTGAGAGGTTTTTGTTGGCTAACTTTTTTTTTGTAACATTTTAATATGAGCAATGAAGAGCTTGTCTAAGTGTGAGAGAAATGTGGGTCTTGCCATTTTCTCATTGTTTGCTTGGCTTTGTAGCATTCATAGTATTTTTGACCCGTGGTTTCCCTCTGTAAATCTTTTATAGTTTTTTCACTGATTTGAGGATTAATTTAGTTAAAATTACATATTGTACATGTAGCCACTTAACTAGGCTCAAATAAATAGCAAAATGCCAAGAGCAAATCCAGGGCTGAGAATCAATACCACTTTCAACCTCATTGTGTTCTGGAATGCTCTTACTTCTTTCAGGAAACCTCACTTAAGTATTGAATAGTGGGTGAGAACTCTAGGTTAATCTGGATATAAAACACTGGTTAAAATTAATTAACTTATTTTTAAAATCAAAGCACATAGTAATTGCCCAGTGATCTAAATTCCTGCTTCTAGTACATTGAATAATCAAAACTGTATACTGTACCCATTTCTCCATATGACTTAAGCTTCTGGAGAAAAATATGAAAAGAAGGAGGTGACAAAAATATTCAGATATTCAGATTTCCTCTAGCGAAATCTAAAGTGTGACTCATTACCTATGAAAAAAATTCTCCTGGAGTTCCTTTGGGTATGACTGACTAAATACTTCTCTAAGATGTGTTTCACATGTATAAATATTCATCATTTCTATATATTAGGGTTGAAAAACTCAAACATTTATAGGAAATTAAATCCTATTTTCATTCAAATTCCCCTGTTCAGATTCCTTAAAGTGGATAGCCCTGATATTTAAATTGGACTCTATTCTTTTCTTCATTCTGTTGACCGAAGTAATACTAGGAAAATATGGGAATTGCCTGTTTACCAAAGTGATACCTATATCCTATATGCTAAACCAAACTCTGAAGCCTCGTGGATGAAATATCTACCTCCTGTGTTAAGGCCACCAGGTTCAATTCCTGCTGGGCTGGTAGTTTTTTCAATTAAATTTCCATTAACTTTTCACCTCTGTGTCATTAGACACTAATTCTTATGTGCTGCAAAGATGAAAGAGTAAAAGGAAATATCTGATGCATGCATCACATTGCTGACAAGTGAAATGTGACGATGACAACTTTTTAATGTGGGAGATAGGGAAGCCAGCAAGGGGACAGGTCTTTTAGACTGACACTGACCACGGCTGCAGAGTCGTGGCAGCTGCAGCACAGGAAGGCAATTTGGAAGATAGTGATCGTGCAGTGGAAGCATTCAGGATTCTAAACGCTGGGATCGGGGAATGAGCTGGGCAGACAGAACAGGCTTTGGGAAGCCTGAAACACTGGAGGAGGAGGTACCCGCATGGCATGTTGGTAGGGGAGGAGGGCGAGGGGTGCTGGCTGTTTGGAACAAGCTGTTGTTATGCATGGAGACAGAGAAGCCATTTTCACTAAAGGAAAGAAAAACTGGGAAGTTTAGAGGCAACCCAATTGGTCAATACTTGTATTCTTAGATGACCTAAAGCTCAAGCAACAATACGTAAGCATGTAGGAAGGCAAGTGGCTGAGTGGTACAAAAGAGTGGTTCATGCATTTAAACATAGATATGGTTAAGATTTCCCAGGACACAGATGAAGACTGCCAGAAACAGACACAGGCTATAATTTTGCAACTAGGGAAAGGATAAAGGCAAAAGCCAATCCAACAAAACCCAAAACATATGTTTGCTAATCAGTGGTGTGGAGAAATAGTAATAGTTGATGTTAAGGAAGGCTAGCTAGAGAAGACTTTTAAAGGAGGGCCCGCATTCTATTGAGCTTTCATAAAAATAAAAGTGTATGGTTTTTAGAATTCTGTTACACAAATCTTAACCAAACGAACTTGGATGCAAAACTGAAAAAAACATAGAGGCAAAAGAGATTAAGGACAATGTATTCACTAGGGGCTTGCTTAGTTTTATGTTTGGGGAGTCTAAAAGACTGGATGATGAATTTAAAAATTACTCCATGTTTTACTTAAGAATACTAAGTAAAATGCAAATGATTGTACACACGTACATATATACACATATATACATGCATAGTCTATATGTGATTGTGTGTAAAAAGTAGAATTGACTTAAACACTCGTAATAATGCCTAATGTTTATAGAGTGGTTGGTGTTCCATGCACTGTTTTAAATGCTGTACATCTTGTTTATCACAATTACTTTATTAGTGAGGTTCCCTATTTCCCTCCATTTCACAGATGAGAAAACTAAGGCATAGGAGTTCAAGTCCCAGGTTCATGGGGCTGTATTGGTAGAGCTGGGACTGAGAACAAGGCATTCCAACTCTAGAGCCTACATTTGTAACCACGACTCAATGGAATGGCAGTTAATAATTTAGAAAATTGTATCTGGAGTAAGCTTGACATTATTATTTGCATATAGCTTTGCCTGATGTTCTGGGAATAAATTACTTCAAAATTGAAATCAAAATAAAATCAAATGGCCAACGTGATTCAGGAGGAGCTATTTCTTATTCTAATGCTGGAAAGAAACCATATCACTTCTTAGAAGGATGCAAAATAACAGTTTAAAATTTAATAGGCTTATCTGGGCAAGATTTCTGTTTAATTCTTGATTTTAGCTAGTGCCCAGCCCCTGCCCGTGTGTGTCTGTGGCAGGCTGGCGTCTACTTTGGAGTGAGGCTCCCATCTATGCCTTCAGTCTGCACGTGGGTTTGCTTTAGCGTCTCCTGTGTAGGTGCTGACATCTTGTAGAAACCTGGCCCCACTCAGCCGTTGTGTCCGTTCAGAATGCATTTGGCCCCAGGTAACAGAAAATCCGGCCCACAGTAACTTAAACAAATAAGAGTTTATTTTTCTCCTGAAGAGAAAAGTCTGGAGCAAGGCAGCTGCTGGTATTGGTTTATCTGCTCAATGCCATGGGAGTTGGAGTCTCCTCAGTGCTTTGGCCTTCCCCTCGTGTTTGTAAAATGGCAGCTGCAGCTCTGAACGTTCAGGCAGGCAGTGCAGGGAACAGGCAGCACCCGCCATGCCTGTCTCCTTTGTCACACGGGCAGGTCTTCTTAAAAACGGCCAGTGCCCTTCCTTTCCCCCTCCACCCTCCAGGAGTGACTTGGCTGGGACTGGGTCATGCCTGGCTGCGAAGCAGGCTAGGAGTGTATTTGATTTGCAAGAAGGAAATTGGATAGCAGTGTGGAATAGCTAATCTATGGAGTTTGCCCTGGCATCTCAACCTCCCTCACTCCCTCCCTCCCTCTCTCCTTCCCTCCTTCCCTCCCTCCCTCCCTCCCTCCCTCCCTCCCTCCCTCCCTCCCTCCTTCCTTCCTTCCTTCCTTCCTTCCTTCCTTCCTTCCTTCCTTCCTTCCTTCCTTCCTTCCTTCCTTCCTTCCTTCCGTCTTTCTCTCTCTCTCTCTTTCTTTTTTGTTTGTACAAATTTATGGGATACGCATGAAATTTTGTTACATGTATGCAATGTGTAGTAATCAAGTCAGAGCATTTAGGGTGTCCATCACCCAAGTACAATACATTTTTGTTAACTATAGTCACCCTACTCTGCTGTTAAACTTTGAATATTAGAACGTCTAATTTCAGGAATAGTCTGAATTACAGAATTGTGTAACAGATAGTGAAATAACTTTTCAGATCATGCTACATCATATATTTTTCTTTTGCAATCCATTTACAACATTGAGTTTAATCTCCTAAACACGTGATCTTAAAATCTTATTTAAAATATTTCTTTTCATTGTCAGGAAGAAATGACTTCTTAAGCAAGAGTAAACTTGAGTTTAGATCCTGTCTAAATGTCCTCAAATTCCAAAATGTTGGATTCCAAACTAATGAGATTTTTCTCTACTCCCACTTGTTTGAATAGTGTTTGCTTCTACATCTATGCTCACTTAGATGAGATTTATAGAACAGAAGTCAAATAAAATTACCTTTTCCATGGAACTTTTAACAAGTTAGCATTTACTAGTGTTTCATTTTTACTCACTAGCGTGCATTCTTGGTAATACAAAATACATTTAAAACAAAATTATGCAGCCTAATTTCAAATAGAAAATTAATCCATACAGGAGGTATGTTTCTACAAAAATTCAACCCGTAAAATAAGAGAAAAAGTTAAAATACATTGAGAAAAAGAAACAAATAATATTTTTAAGGACAACTCATAGTGAGGAGGAACAGAGAGATGGAGGACTATATATTCAACCATTGATAGTGGATTCTCTTTTGGAGGTGGGTTTATGGGTCAAAGGGCTACCTATTTATCATCTGTGCATGGACAGTTTGAGTGTGAAAGGGGTATTCTTAATAATTACACCGGGATAAGAGGCATGAACTGGAACAGTTTCAGACAAAGCAGGATAAGTAGTCACCCTAATTGCACTTGGGTTTGAATCTGGGCTCAAAAATTATTGGATTCAATTATCATGGAAAGCTTTCATCATCTATATCATGTTTTTCTGAAATATTTGATTTTGTACAGTTTTGCATTACATATATAACTTGAAAAAAGTAAATTAAAAATTGAAAAAAGTGTGGACAATGTGAGACTTGTATTTGAAAAACTGAGAAACTAAAAACCATTCGTTTTTTTATCAGTGCTGCCACTTCATGTGGTGAACTACCAGTTGGGAATTTTAGCACTTTACTTTTTTAGTTTATTTTTAGTCATTCATTAGATTTGAGTTATATTTATTAAACCCATATTATATTTCAGATATTTATATTACTATGCTCCTTAATCCTTGTAATGACCCTATAAAGTAAGCATTATTAGTCCAATGTTTCAAAAAAAAAAATTATGCCCGCAAGAACACACGAGTTGACCCAAATCTCATGCCTGGTTAAACAGCAGAGCTTGGATTCAAACCCAAGTCCAGTGCTTCCTCCCTTATTGTCTAGCTATTTTGAATACTATTGCTTAACAAAGATCATCTTTACTTTTTGAAATACGTGATTAAAATATATGCTGCATTCTTAAGTGTGTTTGTAATGACATTTCAGGGCCAAATTTATTTCCATAGGAATGTGCCTCTAATGTTATAATGGTATCGGTGGGAACATAAAGGAGGCTGTTTGGAATTTTGTTTTACTGCCAACTCTGTGGGACAGATGTAAGAATTATAAGCCTAGGATTTGAAGAAAGAAAAAATTCAGCGGTGCCAAAGCACTACTGTTATCAATATAAGATGTTTGAAAGCAGGAAAGCGCTATTATTTCTAACAGGATCTCTGAGAACCCTGAACTTTGTACAACATGGGTCACTGTAAAGTAGATGTGATCCAAGACAGGAAACATCCTGTACCTGCAAGAGGAGTCTAGTTCAATATTCAATTCCCAGAGATATTGTTATAAGTGACTTAACTTATAAAGAAAACACAATGGGAAACTTTACCGTGAGGATTCCTTGTCATTTTTATACATGTAGCTATAAAGTATATTATTTTAAAATTCCAGGTCAATTTATCCAGTGCTAAAATAAAGATGCTAGAAATAAACAGCAGCTATTTAACTGTGTACAATAACATCACACAACAGTTCAGGACAGGAAGCAAAGATGAATTTTGCTGATAGGCTGTGAAGTGGCAACATTATTTGTGCCTTTTCTTTTAGCCATCAGTCTTGAGTTCTCCATTACCCAGTCCTTTTAAATGATTCCGCTGAAAAATGCAAATTGCTCAGTCCATTCATTTCTCTTTATGTTCTCTTAAAATACAACACCAGAACTGTAATTTGCTAATCATATTTCATCACTCATGGCAATCAGTGCAGAGAGTTATGGTTGGTGAAATCACTAAGCGTCGGCATGGCTGTTATTTTATGAAGGCAGCCCATTTTGGCAATGGAAGAATATATTGATCAAGAGCATTTCATAGCATCACAGACTCCTTACAGAAATGTAGGTGCCAGTGGAAATTTATTTTTATAGCAGCTCTCAATTTTCTATGATGATGATGAAGATTATTGACCTAGATGTTCAAAACAGTCCATCTAGTTGGGTGAAGGCCATGAGATTTGGATAAAAAGGAAACTCTTCCGTTCATGGTGGCCCCAATTCTACTGGCAAATGTCTGTTGGTGGCTTCAGCAGTGGTCCAATTGGCTAGCAAGGTTGCAGAACAGTCGGGAACACATGACTTTGGACACATGATTAATTTGTGATGCTGATGATATAACTTGAGTATCACCAGGAATCCATTCTTTTATTCAGAAGAGTGAGTCCTATTATTCATGAGCCAAATCATTTTGCTGGATGTTTTTTTTTAATTTCATCATATTAAGGGGGTACAAAATATTGTTAAGGTTACATATATTGCCCTTGCCACCCCACCCCAGTCAGAGCTTCAAGCGTGTCCATCCCCCAGATGGTGTGCATCGCACTCATTATGTAAGTATACACCCATCCCCTCCACCCCCCTACCATCTTCCCGACACCCAATAAAAGTTGTGTTTTTTTTTTTGACATTTTGGTTACATTTTATGTCTTTGCCTCTCCCTAAGAAGGGTTAGAGGTATGCCGTTCCCCTCCACAATGCTCACCACTTCCCTAAGATGTGGGTCTACCCTCCCCACCCCGAAGCCCTGGTGGACACTACCACCATTTGAGCACCATAGTTTTAATCAGTCAGTACCAATTTGATGGCGAGTACATGTAGAGCTCATTTTCCTGATCTTGTGTTGCCTCACTTTGGATAATGGGCTTAAGCTTAATCCAGGATGGTATAAGCGGTGCTAGCTCGCTATCGTTTCTTATGAATGTTTTAAAATATGTAATGTATTTCATTCAATCTCCCAGCAACCTTAAGAGGTAGGTATTATTATCTCAATTTTGTAAAGGAGGAAACTAAGTCTCAGAGATGTTAAAGTCCCTTGTGGAGTCACACAACTAATAAATAGCTGAATTAAGTGTGATCTCAGGCCACTAGTCTCCAAGTTCATTGTTGTTTTCTTTAGACCACACTGCTACCTCTCAGAGGCTGGGTACATGTGAGAAACTCTCATGAGTGGGTGGTAAGCTCAAAGGTGGTCAGCAGAGATAAGCCTAAGTTAGCAGACCTGAAGAAGTATAGGGTCAATGATCTTTCAATAGGCAGGTAGTCTGTGTCTCAGTCCAGAAATCCTGTAAAAAGTGTGAGCTTTTAGGGGTAGCTTGGTCCAAACTCTTTCTTTCTAGGGGTTCATGTTTGGCCTTCCCCAGTTGTCTACCAATTCACTGGTGCACCCAGCCCCTGGGACCCCATCACGGTACGGAATATTCCCTTGTCAAATAGAGATGTTTACAGAACACACATTTCGGATCCTAACTTTACAGCGTAGACAATCATTCATTTGGTTGGCTCAAAGTCCCCTTTTTAGGTTTTCTTTAGTTCTCTTCTCCTCTTCCTTCTGTGACCTTATTTCTCATATAGTACTAGACATTGTAGAATGAATGAAAACAAGAGCACCTCCTGACAGAGAATTCCTTTCTGTAGCCACTCTGTGATGACATCGAATTCTCTCCCACAGACACAGGCTTATGTCTTGCCTTTGTCTCCTATTAGCTGAGTGACCTTAGTCAGCCCACTTTATCTCTTTAAGCCTTAATGAAAAATTGCTAGTCTTACAGGCGTTGCATGAGAACGAATTGGAATGGTGCAGATGAAAGCAGTCTGCAAATTGAAAAATTAAGATGGTAGGGGTCTGCCATCTCCTTCCTATGGGGTCAGTTACCCTGTGGATGCCCACTCCTCAATGTCACTTAAAATGCATGAAGATGAAGTGACATTTGGACATGATACTATGTGAGGGATTCTAATTCCAGTGACAGTGAAAACTCTTGCCTTGGCAGAATGGTACTCTCTTCCATGTTCCCATGGTATCTTGTGTCTCCTTTCCCTGTAGAACCCATGGAACTGGAGATACAGAGGTCCTCCAAATCCACCAGGTCTGCATCCCTGGGTTCAACCCACCCCAGATCAAAAATATTTGGGAAAAACCCCAAACAAGAAAAAATAATAACACAACAACAAAGAATATAAATGAAAACTCCAGTATAAAATCTATTTACATAGTGTTTCCATTGTTTTAGGTGTCATAAGTAGGCCTTCTGACTCCAGACTGCTCTTAACCACCACACTTTGCTGCCTTTAAGACGTTTTCACACATTGCAGAAAATTTGGACAATAAAGAAAAAACATGGCTAAGGGAAAAATATTATTATTTCCTTCATTATTTCACATATAAACATAATTCCTCCACCTAGAGCTAACTATGCATAGCACTTTCCCTCATTCTGTGGGTGGTATTTTGTTTAGTTGAGTTTATACTGCAAATGAATTTATAGCTATTTTTTACTTTTAGCATATTATAATCACTTTCAACGACAAAAATATCCTTACATAAATAAGTGGATTATTATTTACCCAAACATTCTCTCATAATGGGGCACTGTATTTTTCCTTCCAGTTTTAAATGATTCTGTAATTAGCATTTTTGTGCATAAATCTTTTGTATGTATTTTACTTTTGTGTTGTTCACAGACGAATATATTATTGATACACATTACCAAATTGCAATTACTTACAAAGATCTTTCTTATTTACAAAGATGATACTAATTCTTAGCCCTACTAGTGGGCCTTAGATGTTGGCAAGAAGGTCTGGAAGGAGGGGAGTGCAGACATTTGAAGATTTTGAGGAGGGAGGACACAGCCGCAGGAAGCAGGGAGTTAGGCAGTGCTGGCTGATCACACTCCTGCTCTTTATCCAGTTAGAGGAAATGGAATGAAACAGAAGCTGACCAAAGTGCAAGTGGAATTCTATTATTTTGGGCTGCCTCTCCGTTTTGGTCTAAGTATTGCTCCATTCTTACTGAGAAGCAAGCCATCAGTCCTTAGCTCATCAGCAGGACGATGATAGAGTTTGCAACTTGACTAAGAATACCGAAGCGCCTTTCAAAGACAAAGCAAGCCTTCCAGAAAATATTCTTAAGACCATCTCTTTTCCCCTCTGCGTGCGTGCCGTGCGTGTGCACGTGTGTGCGTCTGTGCGTGCGAGCACGAGTGCATGTGTGTGATGGCGTTGGGAGGGGTGTCAGCTTGAGAACAGTTGCCATTAAGAAGAAATAAACTGATCAAAGGAATTGACTTTGCCATCTTCCTGGGTTTTCTGAGCTTATTTTGTTAGGTTTGGCACACTGCAGTGAATTTAGGGCACCATGCTGTAGCCTTTTCATTAATACCTGGGAGGCCGACTCTAGCCCATGGCGCTTCAGTAGAGGAATTAGAGATATATAATTCACCAAGTGTCTAACTTCATATCTTATAAGACCCTGGTTTTAATTATCCAAGAGAAGCATTTACTTTTCTCTGCCTTTATCTTGTGCTTGGAGTTAGTTTTTTGGCATTTCCCTCCCTGCTTTCTCTTCTTTAACTCTCCAGCAATTATGTCTTGACTGCGGGGCACTCATATTTCCCTTCCAATACATTCAGGGGCTCCATTTTTATTGTTTGCCTTGGCAATCACTATATTCACCTGTTTATATCTCTTGGCTTTTTTTTTTTTTTTTTTTAAAGTCTAAAGACCAAGTGTGCTTTGCTTACCTTGATTAGCAAGAAGAAAATACTCTGTTGTTTCCAGAGCAGCAGACCTGGCCACACTGGGAGGCCAGCAGTGCAAGCCACAGATTATTTGGAATAAAAAATTGCACCTTTTGACAAAAAGAATAGGAATCCCCTGGGAGAGAATTGGTAGCATTTTCTCTGGACATGTGAAGACTTTCATTTTGGCAGGTAGCATTGTAATTAACACCAGGGGCTTTAGAATCAGATAAACCTGAATCGGAGGGCTGGCTCCACTTAATAGCTTATAAACTTGGCAATGTTTCCTGAGTCTCAGTTACTTCATCTGTGAAATGGGGATAATGACATTTACCCTATAGGGTGGCTGGAAGGATTAAGTGAGATAAATCACGTAGGCCACTCAGCACAAGGCCTGGCCTGTGTACTCCATAAATGTTGGCTGCAATTATTTTGATCATTAATTTTTATCGTCATTTGTTTGACTCATAAAATTTCTCACTTGGCTTATCCTGGAGGATTTTTTTGTTTGTTTGTTTCTAAGTGTAGCCTCTATTTTTCTGATAATCTCAATAGATCAAAGTGAGAAAAAGACTTTTCCCAGCAACCTGTTAATATTGTGATAAGAATTGCACGTTTGATGTATTTCTCCTCCTTTTGCCATTGTTTGGGAAACAGCTGTCTGTTTCCACTACTCGCCCAGTAGCGTTTGATTATGGGGTTAACTGATCCCTAAATGGATAGGGAAGAACATGGAGACACCAAGAGAAAATATTTATGAAGAAGAAAGCGTCTCAGACATAAATATGTATCTAGCTTGTAACAGAATCTTTCAAAGTAGCGCTTTGAGCTGCCACCTGGATGCCTGGCTGTGAGCTTGCCCACACAGTTTCAGTCCCACATACTATCTCCTTAGTGCCTACTGTAAAAACAATAAAATATTAATAATTCAAAAAGGGCCTTCCTGAAGATGCAGCATGTTACAACAAGTTGTAGGGCATTAACAGTAATTTTGTGAAATGCAATTTGAGGCAGATATTTTCAAAAAAGCCTGCCCCAAATCTATGGCATGCTTGATTCAAATCGACTGCTGGGGTCTAACGTGTCTCCTTGAATTTTTCCTTTTATTGCTTGAGTTCCCTTGCACAATTTTTTCGTTTCCTTTCTTCCCACGATCAATTCCCCACTTGCACAAAGCATCAGATCTCTCAAAGGCTGGTTTCTCAGTACTTAGCAAAGCTTTCCATCTTTCTGTTTTGTAATTCTGGGGAATGAAGTGAAAAGCAAGAAGACTTCAAAGTCAGCAAGTCATTTTTCTGTGGGTTTTTTTAAATCCTCTAGAATCGAAGCCTTGATTCTTAGTTCTTCTGGGTCTTGAACCATTTTAATAGATTGACAGTCCACACACACACACACACACACACACACACTTGGGCTTACCCCTCAGGTAGCGACTCCAGTAGGTGACAATAAACCCACTTGGTTGGAACCTGGTGCCCTGGGTTAGGTGACTGATTTCCATGTGGGCAACTGGCCTTGCTGGCTTTCTCATCACAGTCCAGAGAAACGCCAGTCAGTGGCAGGAGGACAGAGTGACTGGGCCCTGTAAAGTCACTCCTCCCCACATGCCATCCCCTCCCCTGCACCTGAGAAAGAGGACCAGAAGCACTTGTCCTTTGGTCGTAGTGAAGCGTGTTCATTTTTATATGCAGACGCTCCGTGGGATGGGACAAAAATAATAGCGATTTTTATGAATTTGGCTGATGGTAGTTTTTGAATACCTGGTGGGGGGTGGGGCAGAGTAGGGGTATTAGTCACCTTGTGGGTGGGAAACTTTTGGGCAAATGACTTGATGGCCAATCCATGTGAAGAGAAGACATTACCGACTCAATACTCATATAGCTTGGTGTGGTAGGAGAGAGCTAAAACGCTCTGCATAAAAAGAAAACAGGTTTTGGGAAATTGGTTGCTGCTTATTATTTGATGGGTAGAGGTAGGAAGTTTGGAGAGAGATTCTTAAACCGTCTAACCCTTATTGAGTGATTATTGCATCTTAGGGACTGCTCTACATTTTTGTGTGTTAACTCATAGAATGCTTATAACCCCACACTGTGGTAGGTGTTATGGGGGGGGTGCGTTTATTGAGTTGAAATTCACACAACATGAAATTAGCCATTTAAAAATGAACAATTCACTGCACTCAAATCTTTATAACAGCACAATTCACAATTGCAAAGATGTGGAAACAACCCAGTGCCCATCAATACATCAGTGGATTAATAAAATGTGGTCTATGTATATACCATGGAGTTCTACTCAGCCACAAAAAAACAATGCTGATCTAGCACCTCTTGTATTATCCTGGATAGAGCTGGAACCCATTCCACTAAGTGAAGCATCCCAAGAATGGAAAAACAAGGACCACATGTACTCACCAGCAAATTGGTATTAACTGATCAACATTTATGTGCGTATTTAGCAGTAACATTCATCGGGTGTCAGGCAGGTGTGAGAGGGGAGGAGGGGATGGGTATATACACCCCTAATGGGTGCAGTGCACACCGTCTGGGGGATGGACACGCTTGAAGCTCTGACTTGGGTGGGGCAAGGGCAATATAGGTAACCTAAACATCCGTATCCTTGTAATATGCTGAAATAAAAATAAATAAATAAATAAATAAAATGAACAATTTGGTGACATTCAATATATTCACAACAATGTGCAACTACTACCTCTATGAAGTTCCAGAACATTTTCATCACCCCTGAAAGGAAACATCATCTCCATTGCATTAGTTTCCTACAGCTGCCATAACAAGTACCACAGACTGGGTGGCTTCAGACAATGGAAATTTGTTGGCTCATAGTCCTGGAAGCTCTAAGTCTGAGATCGAATTGTCTGCAGGGCCATGTTCCCACTGAGACTGAGTAGCAATGTTCCTTGCCACTTCCTAGCTTCTAGTGTGACCAGCAATCCTCGGTGGTCCTTGGCCTCCCCTACGTCCATCCAATCTCTACCTCCATCTTCGAATGGCGTTCTCTCTGTGTCTGCACATTGCCTCCCTCTGTCTCTCTCTGTGCCCAAATTTACCCTTTTTATAAGGACACTAGTCATTGGACCCTAGGACCACCCGAATGACTTTATTTTAACTTGATTACTTCTGTAAAACTCTATTTCCAAGTAATGCCACACTTTGAGGTATTTGGGATTAGAACTTCAGTGTATCTTTTGGGAGAAATACAATTCAACCTATAATATCCATTGAGAAGTTACTCCTCGTTCCTCTCTCCCTTAGCCCCTGGCAGCCCCCAATCTGCATCCCGTATCTATGGATTTACCTACTCTGGACATTTCATATAAATGAAAGCATATAATATGTGATCTTTTGTGTCTGGCTTTTTACACTTAGTTTAATATTTTTGAGGTTTATCTCCGTAATACGTAGCACATATTGCTACTTCATTCCTTTTTATGACTGAATAATATCATACTTGTTTTCCAAATGAACAAAATGGGGCCCATAAAGGTTAAATAAATAATGTGTCCAAGATCATGCAATAAGATTTTAGGAGAGAGGGCTTTGAGGGTGCCTTGATGACACTTGGACTATAGTAGCCAGGGACAATGGACTCCTCTGGTCCAATGGGCTCCTCTGGTCTAAGTTATTGGTGTTGCCCTTACTGGCAACTTGGGGTAATGAGCCAGTTGTCCCTAGCCCGTGCCTCAGCCTGTCTGAGATCACAGAGCCACGAGGACATGGAGTCATTGCAGTCAGAGGGAAACTTGAGATGCTTTAGGTTTGATGTATGTGAAACGCATGTGGGAAACAGAGGCTGAACAGTCCCACTGTGGAGCTAGACAGAATGGTCTGACTGTCCTTGCAGTTGCTACCTCAGTGGTTTGTCATCTATTATATAACATACATCTGTAATCTGTGTATTTACCTTATTGTGTGATAATACTGTTTTTTTTTCTTTTTTTCAAAACACAAGCAAAAACCAGAACTCTTCCAGTAGCATTGGGTTTTAAAAAGTGCATGTTTAGTAAAAAATTAAGTATAAGTAACATTTTCTCAAGAATGTTGATGATGAATGTGAAACTTGAACAAATGCTTGTTAACGTTTGCCATCCACTCTGAGGGTTGTAGTGGTATCACTGACCACAGGTACACTCAGAAGACAAAATCCTATGAAAAAGCTATTTCAAAACTTAGTAGCTATTTTAAAAATTTTATTTCTGGGATGATGATTTAACTTTTGCAGTTATGTTTATATATCTCTCTGGGAAGTATGACATGCTACTTAGGTAAAATGATTTTTCTTCTAAGTTAATTTTGCTTAACTTTTTCTTGTGTGCACAGGAAAAGAAAAGTGATAGTTAATAATAGCATGGCCCTAGTAGTAGAAGAACTTCACAGATAGTTAAGTGCTGCAGTCTTAGATCCTTTTTCTCAAGAACAAACAAGTTAATTTAAATAATAGTTTGATCTTATTTCACCCAATTCATGGACTCAAAGTAAAGCTTTGGAATTTCATTCTGCCAAAGATACAGCATTTGACATTATTGCTATTTATAACGTCACTTAAAAACAATTTAACAATGAAGATAGTGGAGATACTAAAAATATAGATTTTGGAGGAGCTTTGCATCATGGGGAAAATGATGTTATTACTAAATTAAGAAATCTATGAAACAGAAATGTATTTGGAATTAGATGCAGTGCGTTCAGAGTTCATAATTGCATCCAAACAAGCTGTGATAGTCTACCAGCAAAATAGAAGCTATAGTTGACAGACATTATAAGTATTTTTATTTGCACACAGAGAAACTGAACTACAAAATATTTGTGATAGAGATGATGCAGAATTAAAAAAAAAAGTCCCACAGCCTGGCGCTATGTGTTTTTTCTTTTTTTTCCCTACATATTCTTGTATTTTAGAAATGTTTGAATCTTGAAGGGCTATTTGCAAGTCAACCCAAGTGAACCATTAATATAATACATATTGAGTTTTACTTTTTTTTTTTTAATAACTGAGTCCTCTAAATTTTGTTTGTTTTTTGTTCAAAATCAGTTGGTGATTTTTAACCAAGTATTTGAGGAATGGTGAGTCAAAAAACTTCAGCTCTTGAAGCTTCTAGGAAAATGTAATTATTGAAAACTAAACTTCTACCTACAAAATCCAAGGATGAATTGAACAATTTAAATAACTTCAATTGGAGAATAAATAATTATGATTTGAAATATCTTGATTTATGGGAAGAATATTCTGATGGAGCCTTCTTACATTTAATCAGACGCATTTATATTCTGTACTGGAATGGAATGAAATTGAGAAGGCCTCTGATTTTTCAGCATCTAAATTTGGCAAAAACATTTATAAAAGTCCTTAAATAGAGACAACTTGTTTGATG
The DNA here is from genome assembly GCA_008750895.1 of Mirza zaza. Taxonomy (NCBI): domain Eukaryota; kingdom Metazoa; phylum Chordata; class Mammalia; order Primates; family Cheirogaleidae; genus Mirza; species Mirza zaza. Next base: position 284,477 of record VSMD01082449.1, read on the forward strand.
AGTTTTGTCTCGTTAAATATTTGTCAAAGAAATTTTCTGACAAAATGATGGTGCTTGTGAAAAGATTTAGGTTAAACTATTAACACATTTCAATAAAAAATTAGCCTTGAGAATGTATTCTATTTATTGGAATTAGTTTTTAGCTTATCAGTTACTTCAGCACCTTTAGAAAGAGTATTTTCTTTATTAAAAATGACATTATCAGCTAAGGAATCAGTTGGTGGTATCAATAATTTCAGATTTATAAACTATAAAATTTAACTGTGAAAAAGATTTCAGGCAATTTTATGAAAAAAAATCAATATATACATTAAGAGGCATTTTTCAGAGAAATATAAATGACATGCTATCAAATATAGGCAGCTATGACTCCAGAACTAATTATAATAAGTAGTTAGGACCCAAGAATAATATTCTGCTTATATATGTTTTATATGTTCAGAGAAATCAGTCTAGAAATTTTAAAAATTTGGCTTTAATGTACATTGTTTTTCATTTTCAGAAATGATTTTACCTTTGAAGATAATTTTTGACTAAAATTATTTTATAGAACTATCATTATATAAAATGAATTTGTCAATCTGGAAATGCATACTTAAAAATATAATTTATTTTTCTCTCTTTAACTCTCAAAATTATCCCTGCACGAATAATAAATTATATAGTCACAGAGTTAAAAAGGATTTCTATTTTGAGTATAGGAGTGTAGCGTTTTTTTAATCCCATTGCCTTATTTATGGCTTTTGAGAATGATTCCCAGACCTTCATCCACTTTCAGAATCCTGAATGCCAAGAACGGAAGATGCCTATTAATGAGTTGGAAATGCCTTAATTTGGAAATGAGAGAACAGTGAGAATTGATGGTTTCACTCACTTTTTCTCCAGCTCACTTTGCCTTAGCTCTCTCCAAATTGTAACAGTAACAGTGACTTCCATCTCTCACATAAGTAACCCTTCATTTGGCAAATAATCATTAAAAATGTTTATTTTGATAATTATATTTACATTAATGATGTATCTTTAACAAACCATTTTATTGCTATTTACATTACAATCTATGACTTTTTTCAATGTGGAAGGAAAAGGTAATTCTTTCAGTGTTAGAGCCTACCATGCCTCAAACATACTCACTAATGAATTCATTAACAACCAAATAATTAGGTAATTGGTATTTTAAATGCCTTATATCATGCAGAAATCCACAGTGGGTTGTGTTATAGGTGATTAAGGAATATAGTTGATATGGATAATGCATTCTTATTTTTTCCTTTGATGTAATAGAATATAGGCTCTTGCTATCCCCAAATTCGGTGGAATTTTGGAAAAGGTTAAGATTCAGATGACAAAGACCCCCATATTGAGTGACTTTTAAAATGCCAGGTACTGTTGTAGGCACTGTGAATACAACAGTGAACACATTCAACACAGTCTAGGAGGAAAAGGACATTCAAGTAAGCACGTAATGTAAAGTCTATCAGGGGGTGTTGCATATAAAGAAGAAAAATAAACCAAGTGAGGGGGGCACTGACAATGGGAGAAGTTTGGTGCTTGATTGAGTCAGGGAGTCTCTTTGGTAAGGTGCAGAGATCAGAATGAAGTGAGAAAATGAGAAGGGAAGCCATTCGGGTACCTGGGCAAGGGCAGGCCAGGTAAGGATGGAGACAGGAAGGGGACTGGCTGGAGGAGCCTGCAGGGAGGGAGGAAGGGAGGATGGAGAGGTTGGGGGAGAAGTCTTGGGGGGCCTTGTGGGCCAGAGTGAAGACTTAGGATTTTATCCTGAGTGAGAGGTAGGGAGTCACTGAAAGTTTTGAGCAGAGGAATGCCATAATATTACCTAAATAGCAAAGAGTCATTTTGGCTACTCTATGGAGAAAATGTGTGTGTGTCTGTGTGTCTGTGTGTGTGTCTGTGTGTGTGTGTCTGAGATGGAAAACAGAAGGGTCAAACTGGGGGGAACCAACACAAAGGCTCTTGTAATAGCCCAGGCAACACATGGTGGAGGTTTAGACCCACCCTTGGGTGGTCCCATGGCGGGTGGTGGTAAGGAGCAGTGGGTTCTGGACATATTCTGAGAGCAAAGCTGACATGAGGATTGATGAGTTGGAGGTGGGAGAAGGTTGCAAGCTTTCCGCCTGGATATTAGGAAGAATGGAGTTTCAATTTCCTGAGCAGGGGGAGATGGGAAGAGGTGTATGTTTGCATGGGGCGTGTTGGGGGTGGGTAGGGAATTCAGTTTCAGACTCGTTCCATGGGAAGTGCCTCTGAGACGCGCAGGGAACTGTAGCAGTGGATTTCTCATCTCTCATGCCAGGAGCCTCACCAGTGGATTGGCGCTGTCACTGTCCCCCTGCAATAGACCGTGTGGGGAGGGAAAGAGCGTTACAGTGCTTTGCCGGACCTTGAGTAACCACCCAAATGTCCTCCACATGAATACCTTTGATTAGCTTACATTTCCCGAGGAAGTTCATATGGAAAGAAATCGCTGCGTGCTTTAGTGCAATAGAACATATAGGATCAGAGCCAGAAGTGATCTTTAGTCTCTGCTAACTCAAACCGTCATGTAATAAAGAGAAGACCCTTGGGTGGCTGGGGAGTCTCACGGCCAGTCTGGAACCCACTGGAGCCTGCACTCTTGGCATGACAGAGGACTTCCTGTGCAAAGCTCTATTTCTACCTGCAAGGTCTCTATGTTGAGGGGCGTTTACTGAAAGTCCAAGACCATCTGTTGTGCAGCAAGACTTCTCGGGGGCTGGATGGTCCAGACAGAGGGAAGGCGCTTTGAGTTGACGCTCGCGTGGGCCTTGTGTGGAAGGGCGGGGCGGGAGAAGCATTTTGACGCCTCCTAACCACTGCTTGACCGGCCTCAGGAGCGGCAGCCTGGCTTGCTTGAGGGGGGAGAGAGAAGCCTGCCAAGGCTCTTTGCCTTTGGTAAAAATATCACAGGCTCGCAGGGGCCCATTCAGCGGAGGGAAGGGAGGACAAGGTGGATGTATCTGCAGTGGAGTTCATGCCCCTGTGAACTGGAGTGTTTCTGGCACTGTCTGCATTTTATTGTCACCCATGAGGTTCCTTTTCTCCCCATGTCACCCACATCCCCTCTCCCCGTGCACCTGCCTCCAGGTAGAGGCGGCTCAGGTCTCCTCCATTCATCTCTAGTTGGCGACGAATACATCATTTATACTTGAGCCCTTTTGGAAGTCTGAAGTTTCTGCAGAGGGGTTTGTGGCCGGCCTGGAAACGAGTCCGTCGGATCCTTTCCCATGAAGGCCTGTAGCAGCTGTGAGCGCCGGGAAGCCGGGGCCGGGTGCAGTCCCAGAGTGGGGACTTCTCACCAGCTGCGGAACTAAAGGGAGCGACCTGCCTCTCCGCTTCCCTGCGGGAACGTGCACTCAGCCGACCGACCGAGGATCAAGAGAGGCTCTCACGGAAGCCCCGCTCTGTGGTTTAGCCCAGAGCCTCTTGGCCAGCAGGCGGGGAGGCTGGACCACAGGGCCCGACCCGGAGTGGCTGGACATGGCTCAGACGTGACGTGGTGCGGCCAGGAGGAAGACACTTGGATACTGCAGCTTTCCTACCCAGTAATCCTGACCCTACCCTTGGCAATGAACGCTCATTCTGTTCACAGCAGAAACGCTACACATCCTTAACGAGCCAGTGAAACACAAGAGAAGGCTATACTGAATGGCATTTCTAGGAGAGCCGTTATTTTTCTGATAAAAAGGCAGAGTTAAGAGTAGAAGTTTTGATCATGAGGATGAAAGTCTCATACTAAGGATGGCAAAACCCGAAAGACACAAGGAGCTTGAGACTTGGTTGACATTGCAGATGTGCGGTGCCAGGTCTTCACTTGGACCCCATTTGACTAAGCCTCTGTGTTAGAGTGTTGTCACATGCAGCGAGAGCAGTGCTAACAGATGGCAGCCTCTTACCCCTTCAGCTGGAAGCTTGACTCCACCCCTGACCTGCAGTGTGGCCTTAGGAACGGCGTGTAAACTCCCTCGGAGCCTCAGTTTCCCCATTTCAAAAGTGAAGACAATCATACCTTCCCCACAAGGGTCCTAAGAGAATTACAGGGAACTCTGTAAGTGTTGAACACATCAGGGAAGCACTTCTGTGATCATTGGTAACCAACAGGCTTTGTCCATCTGTGGAGAGGGAGGAGGATGGGCTGACGGGACAGGTAAGGATGGGGGTTTAGAGAAGAAGGAAGTTAACTCTTTGAAGTAACGTACAAGCCAAGAAGTGGGCAATCTCAGAGGACTAATCTACTAAGTTCAGTCATCAGGAAGCAGAACTCCAATGTATAAACTGCCTGAGACAAAGAATTTTTCAGCTAAGTTCTCCTTAGGTGTTCCTTGCCAAGGCAGGAAACCAGGTCTGGGCACGGGTGGGCTGGGTGTGCAGGTGCGAGCATTGTCGTGGCTGCAGCTGGTGAGGAGTGAGGGGCCTGGGGCCACAGCTAACATTCTGCTTAGCGGTGGAAGACTGGATGCTTTTTCCATAGGATCAGGAACAAGATAAGGATGTCCACTCCTGCCACTTGGATTTTCACCATTTTATTGCATTTCTAGAGGTTGTAGTCAGGAACAGGGTCAGAATCTTACACTCACATCATGAGGATGATGAAGGAAATAATGTGAATGTGTGCATTGGTCCATTTTCTGTTGCTCATAACAGAATACTTGAAACTGGGGTATTTATAAAGAAAAGGGATTTCTTTCTTACAACTACAGAGGCTGAGAAGTCCCAGGTGGAGAGGCTGCGTCTGGGGAGGCCTCCTTGCTGGTGGGGGTGCTGTAGAGTCCCAGAGCAGCTCAGGGCATCACTTTTGAGGGGCTGAACCTGCTAACATGCTCGCTCAGGTCTCTCTCCCTCTTCTTATGAAGCCACCAGTTGCCCTCATGTGATAACTCATTAATCCAATCCATGAATGGATTAATCCATTCATGAGGGCAGAACTCTCATGATGCAATCACCTTTCAAAGGCCCCACCTTCCAATATTGCTACATTGGGGATTACGTTTCCAACACATGAAATTTGGGGGACACATTCAAGCCGCAGTGTTGCGTCTGTGTGCCACACCGGGCCTTGGACAGTGGTAGGTCAGGGAGTGATCTTTAAAAAGTAGAAATCTAATTGTTTCACTCTCTTGTTTAAAAACCCTTCACTGCTCCTATTTATTTATACCGAAGAGGAGGACCGGGGATTGACAGCTAAAGGGTGCAGGGTTTTTTGCGGGGCACAGAGGGTAATGAAAAGATTCCAAAATTGATTGTGATGATGGGTGAAAAACGAGCTATTGAATTGTACACTTTACATGGGTGAAGGGTATAGTATTTGAATAATATCTCAACAAAGTTAAGAAAGAAAAAGAAAACAAATGCCTTGTTGCTTCCTCATTGCCAACAGGAGAAAGGCTTTTCTGGAATTGAGGTCTGGCTTCTGCCAGCCTCTCTAGTCTGATCATCTGCAGGTGTCTGTTTGCCCAGGTGCTTCTTTATCTCCAGCCGCAGGGAGCTATGTGATTCTCCTGGCTGTGTCAGGTGTCATGCCTCCACGCCATGTGCTTGCTTGTTGTTCCCTCTTCTTCATCTGGCAGGATCCCGGCGCTGGCCCTGCAAGGTTAAGCTCCACTAACATTCTGTGGTAGAGCCTTTCCTGACATTGGTTATGCCTCACACTATTATTAATTCATTTAGTGGCCATTCTCCCCTGCTAGGCCACAGGCAACTTACAGGGAGGGACCATGTTATACTTGACTCTGTCCCCAGAGGGTGGCATTCTAAGGGCCATGGGGAGTGGGGGAAGGAATTACCCTGGCAGGGAGTAGTCTTGGTTGCTGGCTTTGTTTAGGATTGCCTTTGTACAGTGATAACAAAAAGCAGACTGATGTTTAGTTCATTTCATCATTGCTTTTACATTTTCTGTAGCATAACCCTGCTTGTTGCTTTGCACCTGAGACTGGCCACTCCTGCCTCCCTGTCTTGGGATGTATTTAGTGCAGTGCCTTGCACATAGTAGCTACTTTATAAATGATTCAGGGTGGCTGGATCCAGCAGGGGCCATGCAAAGGCTGGGGAAGGAAACAGTCAGAACCGAGGAGCACTTAACAGACCCTGCCGGAGAGAGAGCCCTGGGACTTGCAGAGAAGCCGGGGACACGAGGAAGCTGGCAGATTTGATGTGGTATTTACCAAGATCTGGAAGAAGTCAGACAAAAAGTTATATGGTGATGTCTTACTCCAATAGGGCTGCTATAACAAATTGTCACAGACCAAGTGGCTTAAACAATATCACAGTTGTGAGGGCTGGGAAGTCCAAGATCAAGGTGCTGGGAGATCTGGTGTCTGGTGAGGGCCCACTTACTGATTTTCAGACACTGTCTTTTCTCTGCATCCTCACAGGGAGGAGAGCAAAGAGCGAGATCAAGCCCTCTTCTTGTAAGTAGCATTAATCCCATTACTGGGGGCTTTATCCTCATGACCTGATTACCTCCCAAAGGCCCCACCTCCTAAAGTCATCACATTGGGGATTAGGATTTCAACATAGGAGTTTCTGGGGGACACATACATATTCCATAGCAGATGGCTATGGATATTTAAAATTTTCCCATGTGCCTTTTTCTTCAACCACTTTCCCTGTAGTTCTGTTCCTGTGTTTTCATTGGTTTTCCATGCTGAGAACTTTCTCTCTGTCATCTGCTACAAAGGCTCATTCTGGCAATGATTCTATCTCTAGGGCCTCTAAGAGAAGCAACTAGCTTCGCTTCTCATAACCCTTAATTACTGAGCACCTACTGTTTCAGGTGCAGTGCTATGCTAGGAACCTGCTGTATGTCAGACGTAGAACTAGGCACTCTAAATGTGTTATCTCATACCATCCATTGATGAAGTCTCAGTATGTTAGGTAGGTTAAGTAATGTTGGCTACTGTAACAAGCAACCCCCAAAATCTCAGTGGGCTAACACAATGAGGTTATTTTTTATTTGTATCACAGTCCCATATGGCTCACATATGTGTGTGTGTGTGTGTTGGGCTGGGGGGACCCAGAATCCTTCCACCTAGTAGCTCCACTTCTGGAGGGCCTCCAAGTCCTCTGCTTGGTTTCTGTACCCAGCTGGCTAATGAGGAAGAGACAATACATGGGAGATTATGGGAAAGGTTTCAGAGGCCAGGCCTGGAAGTGGCTTTTAACTCTCCTGTTCATATTCCATTAGACAGAGCTCATTCATCTGGGTGCTTCAGGGGATTCTGGGGGATGGGGTTTAGCCCAGTGCCCTGGGAGAGAATGAACTGGCTTTGGTGAACACATAGATTGTCTCTGTCACAAAGAGATCGTTATGAGTGTCACTGTTTCATGGATTGGCTAGCTTTAGCTGTCTTCTGGCCAAACAATGAGCTATTCCCTGAGGGGGAGCTTGTTTTCTGCAGTTCTAAAACCACTTCACTCTGCACAGGTTCAGACACATAGGAAGTACTCAACAGATCTCTTGAATTGGATCGGATTGGATTGGAGAAGCTAAACCCCATTGCAGAGTGGTGAGTGATTCTTAAATACACACTCCCTTCTCTAATACTTTCTGCTTTTCCACTTTGGCTGGCAGCTCTTCCTTTCTGGGTCGGAAGGTTGACAGCTGGAGTCCCTGACTCTCACTCAAGGCTGAAGCTGCACAGTGAGACTCTTCCTGGCCAGGCGGGTCGCTCGAGGTCCCTTGGAATGCTCCCTCTCTGCAGTTTCTTCCCTGGGATAAGAAGAGTCTAATAATGCAGAAATACAAGGGATGAGGGTTGGAGGAAGAGAAGGAGGAATGATTTTGTTGAACTTGTTAGTTTCGTCTTTCTCACTGTGGATAAAGGATGATGCATATCCTGACGCAGGAGATTATCGACTTGGGATGAACCGATTGCTTCAGGGGTACATTTTCCCCTCCTTACACCAGGCAAGCTCAAGCCCAGGTTCACGTGCTGGTCTTGGGGGGCATTCCACCATCACCCCAGTGGCCCCCTTTGCCATATGCTGGACATTATATATGATCCTTTCGATACATCCTCCACTTCCTCCTTGCCTGTCCTTTCACTGGGAAAAATAGCTCATGAAATTTTGTATTATTCCTGACCCAAATGTTCGACTCAGGAATACCTAAATGGTTCTTTCTTTCTTTTTCTTAATTATATTTCTTTCTTTCTTTTTTTTTTTTTTAAGTGACCTAACCCGTGACGATCACTGTGGATACCTGAGAAGGACAGATACAAATGAAGGAGACATTGGTGAAGAGCTCCCGGAGGGGGAGAAAAAGGCCCCAGAGAATGGAAATCATCCAAAACAAAGACTGGAGATACAGCTTAAAGAGCTTCATCATTATTAATTTAGGAAGCTTAAAGAGGGCTGGCGACAAGAAAAGGGCAGTAAAAAATATCCTAACGATAAGCCTGCCAAGCACAGGAAGGTTGTCCGAGGCTCTGTGAGCAAGGACGTTGCAGTCCTTCACTTCCCTTGTTCTTCCACTGGGGCGGGGGCCCGTGCCTCGTGCAGGTCCTCTGGTGCACCTGGCGCCCTCCTCCCCAAAGTCCCTGCCCACAGACCCTGGTTTCCTGTAGGAAATGACAGCTCACACCCAGCAGTGCCTGTGACCCAGCAAAGGAAGAGGACCTGGGAGAGTCTTGGCCTTGGAGAGACCAGAGGCCCAAGGGCCTCATACCAACTCTGGCATTTCCACGTCTTCATGGTTCCCAAGATCTGGTACACTTTGTCATTTTATCTTCATTATTGAGCTTTCAAGACATTCTGTTCCATTCCCAGGCCTGCAGATTAAGAGAGAGAATCTGGAGACGGGGGTGGGTGTATATTGCCAGCTTTCAAAATTTTCCATTTGCTTTAAGTTTAAGTTGGAGTAAAACCACTCTCTTGAGTCTCAGTTTTTCTGTGTGTAAAATATAGCTCAGGAAATTCTGTCCTTAGAGAGAAATCTAATATTATGAGGGCTATATATGTCTTAAAATGCATGAGTCCCCCTAGAACCCAAATGGTGACCACTAAATACCACTGAGAAGAACCAAAGCTCCTTGCAGAAGGGGCTGATTCCAGTCTAGAGCAGTAAATATTTAAGATGAGCCTGGGGAATCTTGTCATTCCAAAACACAGGCAAACTTTTAAAGCATATGAGGGTGTGCCAAAAAGATGCAGGAACCAACCTGAATAAGCTTGTACTATCCATGGACAAGACAATTTAGGCATCAGAAAGACAATTACTGCAGCAGTTGGAACATACCCACCCGATGCCTTTATACCCATGAGTTTCTGAATGATTCTCAAAAGAAAAAAATCTCATTGGTCACCTGTGGGGAAATTGAGAAAACTGTCTCATTATTCTGAAAACTGGTAAAAGAAAGAATCATGCATTTACTTACATTTACTATATGAATTCTACCTCAGGGAAACCAAGCAGTTGATTAAGAAGTTTTTCTTTGTACTAGTATTCCAGTTAATAAATAAAAAAATGAAGGATGGAATTAGCATGTAACATTTTGAAACCCCAAATGAATAAATGGATCCAGCCCCAGGTTTCTCAGCCTTGCACGACTGCCATTTTGGGCTGGGTAATTCTCTGTGGGGAGGACTATCCTGTGCCTGGCAGGACACTTAGCAGCGTCCCTGGCCTCTGCTTGCTGGGGCCCAGGAGTGTTCCTTCCCCCAGCTGTGACAACCAAACCAGACAATGCCAAATGTTCCCTGGAAGGGCAGAGTCACTGTGGTCGAGACCACAGCTGTGGGTGATCAACACCAATGGCTGACGACATCACAGGAGAAGGACAACGACTTTATCTATCTCCTGATGTAAGTGTATACTACCACTTTTGAAGATTTTGCCAAACAAAACAATACGAAATGAAACAAAACAAACCTTCAAAAGACAAACTAATCTAGACTAAGACTCTATATCTAACTTCCATTCTACAGGACTAGAAATATGAGGCACACACACAAAACTAACTAGCATTGCAGGAATGCATGCAGCAAAATCCAGACCATACAATATGGCTTATTCAACAGAAATGGCAAGGAATGAGCAACAATGGGATTACCTATAAATCAAAAGTAGCATGCCTATTGGTATATCAACTAATTGTACTACTGTTTTAGGGCCCTTACTTGGATCCAAATTTAAACAAACTATTAAGAAAATTATAAGATTCATGAGGAAAGATAAATTTTGATCATATATTTTATGAGACTGAGGAATTATCATTGTTTCTTTTAGATGCAAGTGTGGCATTGTGCCTGTGTGTTTAAAAGTCCTTATTCTTTTACAGACATGGCTGAATAAGTATACAGGAAATAACATGATGTTTGCGATTTGCTTTAACATAATCTAGAAAGGGGCTGGGTGGATGAAGTAAGATTGGCCGTATGTTGATAATTATTGAAGGTGGGTGATGGGTATAGCTGGCTCATTGTGCTAACATCTACTTTTAGTATTGGTGGATTATTTTTTCTTTCTAATTTGGTCTTGAGGTCTCTCTGGAGACTGGCTATAAAATTTACCCCTGCCTTGATGGGGCTCCAGGGATTTGGTTGTAGATGTTTATGATGTGCCTTTTTTTTATCTTGGCGGACGACCTACTGCCTAAGTGTCTGACCTGTGACCAAGTGCCCCTCTCATAGGAAACTTGTTTATACTGGCAGATACCCTCGTGGCTCTTGTCTGAGCTGTGTCCAGTTTATTCCTACCAAGACAGTCACTCTCTAGGAGAGCACTGACTGGGAAAGAAGCCAGGGTCAGGTGAGACACAGAGGAGGCAGCACAACAAGACACACGTGAAATAGCAGAAGCGGTTTATTACTCACAGATCCTGGAGAGAACGGGGCAGCACCTCAGGGCCAACGGGAAGTGGGGAGCTGTCTGGGGCATACATGCTCAACTGGAAGGTGGGGAATGAGAGAGAGAGAGAGAGAGAGAGAGAGAGAGAGAGAGAGTCCTGTGGGCCAAAGCCTTTGATGGGGTCTAGGGCATTACCCGAGCAGGCTTCCCTCAGGAAGTCCTAGTTGGTGTGTTTAGAGGAAGCTGCTGTCAGTCCCATGGGGTCAGGCTGGGACTGGGAGGTGGTCATCAAGTCATATCTGCACAGTTTACACTGGGTGTGGGTGTCAGTAGGGTCAGTCAAGTAGGCTGTGCCTACATGTCCCCCAGGGAAGTGGTCACTAGGAGATAGTCCTAGAAGCCAGATATCTGGATCAACCACACTGAGGAGCTGGGAGGAGGCAGAGAATTGGAAACTGTGTCAAGGGTGAGGAAGCCCTGCTTCTGGTATGAGAAAGTCCAACATGTATTTAAAACAGATGCCAAGACAACATAAAGTTATAAGAATTCACTGCACATGTTTGACTATTTTCATAATTATAAGTTAAAAAATGCACGCACCCTTAGAGAAAGCCCCAGCACTAAGAGAAGGTTGCATTTAGTCCATCACATTAGTCCCCCTCCTTGGCCTGACTTGGACACACAGCAGGCAACGTGAGCTCATTTGCCGCCCTGCCTGCAAGTGGGTGCTCAGGAGCTGGAGTGGAGATGTGCAGAAGGGCCAGGCCCTGTCCTCGTGTTAATTAGCTATTAATCGTCATAAGTAATGGATTAACTGATTCATGATTTTCATAAATTTATTGGCTCTCCAGTTAATGAAGATCCTAATGCAGTACCTTTTGGCATATATCATTCCTTTGCGCGACTATCTTGTCCTTTTCGGCCACACTGCCGAGCTTGGCTATGCAAGGAATGACAGCTGCTCACATTTTGGGCTTGAGGAAATCGATGTGTCCTGTACAGAAGGTGGAGGGAGTGGAGAAGCCCCAGGAAACAGGCTGGAAAGGGTAGAGATGTCCCAGTGAATTAATAATGCATAGGTACTTCCAGCAGGCCCACGGGCACTGCGAGCCCTGCTGTTGTCTCTCTGCGTCCATGCAGCAGGATAATGACTTTGAAGGGTTAACCTGTGTCCTCTTCCTCCCTGCTGCAGTCTCATCACTCTCCTTTTGCCAGCCCCTCCCTCCCCAAAGGCAGCTAGGCCGTCTAATGCTTGTTGCCTCTGGGGATAGATGCAGTAGGATGGAAAGCAAATAGCTTGGGAGCCTTTTGCTGACTTACACGTGTTTCAAAAGACTGTGCCCTCAGGGAGAGATGTCAGAAGATGAGACTGGCTCCCTACACCCATCCTCACCCTCAAATCTGGATGAGGTTCCCCTGGGGTTAAGGATGGAGGAAAGACAGTGGGGAAGGGATGATCCTACAGAGAGAGTGGGACCCACATCTGCCTTCCAGGGGCTGCCTGCAGAGTAAGACCGGGTTGCTGGGGCTTCAGCAGACACTGCAGACTTCCATGCCCCAGTGTGGCCCAGGCCAGAGCAGGGTGGTCCTCCTGCTCTTTGCGTATCTAGCTGGGAGAGCCAGTGCATTGGGAAGGCAGACAGAGGAGATGTCTCAGGGGACCTGTGGGCCAGTGTTGCCTCAGCAGACACCTGCATGGGGAGATGGCATTTGAAACAAGGGTTGGGGGGCGGCCCCTTTTACAAGACTGGCTTCAAGTGACTACTCCACTCCAGGAAAATGGACCTGCAGAAATGACCAAGATAAAATTTCTGCAGGGCTGTACTAGATCTTTGGGGTACGAGATTCACGGCCACTACAGCAAAAGCACCCCAGCCTAAGAGAGCAACGGCAGGTAGTTGTACAGAGTCTCATATACATATTAGAACTCTACATATGTAAAACTTTATGGTTCTTTTTCTAAATAAAAAAGCAAAAATACAACCTTCAGCCTCTGCATGAACTCAGAAAATTAGAAAAATACAGAACGACACAAAGAAGAAAATAAAATTCACCTATAATTTTATCAACCAGAGATAGTACTATTAACAATGTAGGACATTGTCATTTTAGTATTTTTGTGCACATATTGTATATATGAAAAAATTGAGATTATATTATATGTATATTTTGTGTTAATAACTTGTTTTGCTCACTTAAAATAAATGGTGAACATTTTCCCATGTTAGTCCATATACTTCTACAATACACTTTTTAAATTAGTCACTACCTTGTACTGGTCTTCTAGGTTGTCTCAATTTTGATTATATGTACATTATATTTTTGTTATAAATAGCTCCTATACATAAATAATTTGTACATCTCTGTTTCTTTAAACCATTAGATACAGTCTTGCCCTATATAAATGACACTTTGGTCGATGTCCAACTGCATATACAATGGTGGTCCCATGAGATTATAATATTGTGTTCTCACTATACCTTTTCCATGTTTAGATATGTTAAGCCGCACAAATACTTGCCATTGTGTTACAACCGCCTACACTATTTAGTACAGTAACATGCTGTACAGGTTTGTGGCCTAGGAGCAATAGGTCACACCGTATAGTCTAGGTGTGTGGTAGGCTGTTCCATCTAGGTTCGTGTAAGTGCACACTCTGTGATGCTCACATGATGATGAAATTGCCTGATGATGCACTTCTCAGAATGCGTCCCTGTCATTAAGCAATGCATGACTGTGTTTTTGAAAGAGTTGTTTATCCTTGTTATTTTCTGTTGTTTTCTATTTACACTTCTCATAACATCCTCAACACACAAATGTTGGTCCCCATCACTCTATAGTAATGGGTTAGGAAGAGGCTAGCACTGACTCCTGTTTTGCAGCAACCTTTCTTGGCCTCTTTCCTCAAGTTCTCTTCCAACTGGCACAGCTCGCATTCTGCTATCACCTCTCTTATTCTTTCCTCCTCTTCCATCCAAAGGGTCTCCTGTGTCTGATGTGCAGATGACTATCAGGCGCTCTGTGCCCTTTCAACAGCTGAAGGACTTGTCCTTTGCTCATTCCAAAGACAACTCTGAGCCAGCGTAACCCTGTACAAACCAGAGGTTCAAGTGGTCCAGTTTCTAAAGAAATGCCGACCTTACGGAAATTGGCTAGACTCCAAAGGGACTTAATAGTAACTCAAATCCTTTATTCACATTTTCAAAGACCATCAAAAATGGAACCCAAGTACAGAGTTCACAGCAAATGATTCTTCTCCTGCTTGATTCTACAACTCAATGGCCCCCCCTCCCCAAAATTATTCAGAGGATCTTACTTTCTAAATCCTAGAAAACTCTCTCATCCCTCCCTATCATTTCTTGCTCTGACAGTTTCAGGGCTGTCTCTCTCCTGCACTGCCAGCTGTCCTCCCGGAAGGCTGAACTCCCAACAGGAGTCTGCTCATGTTCGTGGTAGCAGCACCTACAGAAGTGGAGAGGACAAGAACAGAGGAGGGGGCAGGACAGATGACAAGCTCTGCTTTTTAGTGTGCACAATCCTACCCACCACGCACATTTTTTTCCTATTCCTGAATTCTCTGTCGCCCTTAATGAGACAATGTCCAAGTTAGAAAGCCTAGATTCTCTTCTCTCTTTCATGGCTGATATCCTGTGGGCCATCAACTATTCTAGATCCTATTACAGAAATGTCTCTTCCCTCTTCTTTATTGCCTCTATTAAAGCCTTGGTTCAGATCTTCCTCAAATCTTGGCTGAGTTATTGCAGAGTCTATTATTTGATCTTTCTGACACCCATCTCTCCCTGTCCTCTAATCTCCCCTCTACTCTGCTGCTGCTGTTGAGAAGCAGATCTGGTCCCCTTGCTCTACTACTCGGTGATCTCTCCAGCTCCGCCTTGCATGCACAGGGTTGAAATTCCTTTCCTCTGCATTCACAGCCCTTTGGATTGTCTTTCCTTCAGGCAATTTCTCTCATCACTCCCCTCCACGACACTCTAGCTCTATCACATTGTCTATTCCTGTTCTCCAATCTTCCCTTCGCTTTCATACTTCAACTTTCTGTGCATGATGTTTGTTCTGCCTGGCACAACACTCTCCCACCCTCCTCTAGCTGGGCAACTCCTACAGATTCTTCAAGGTCCAGTCTCACTGCTTCCTCCTTTATGAAAACTCCCTCCATGCTATTTTCCAGCTCCAGCCTTCAAGCATGCGTGGATCCCACTTTCAACTTGGCCCTCACAGGAATTTGTTCATGCCTTTATGACGTCACTTATCACTCTCTGTTTATCTTTCCTTCTGCATTATAAGCTCAAGAGTTGGGGCATTACTCTTTTTGGAAAAATCTCCAATACCCCAATTCACAGGAGTTGATACATAAACGATGCCTTAGCCACATGCAAACAAATTAGTGTTTGTTCACCTTCCGCTGCCTCTTCATCATGTTAGCGTGTGAAGCCTGAAAGAGGCCTCTGATTCTTGCTAATAAGGACTGAAGATGGAAAAATTTCACTCTAAATAATACTTAGGCTGTCTGAGAAGGCAGTAGGCAAAATTTATTGGTGGAAAAAGATTCAAGTCGGGTCAATGCTACTGTGCAATGGATGTTTACTCAGCTGTAAATGAGACTGCTATCTGTGAAAATAGGGACTTCCAGAGCAGATGTATTTGAGTAGTATTATCCACTTTGCAAAAGAAATCACCTTTGCATCTGCTCCTCCTCCCTACTCAGTACCATGACCTATAAGACACAAGGGAATAGCCATTACCAAGTCCTGCAGATTTTTTTTCTCCTAAAATCTCTCTAATTTGACAATTTTCCTCCATCTCCCCTGCTTATGTTCTAGCTCAGGCCATTTCCATCTCTCTACTAGATTATTGCAACCTCTCAGACTAACTTCAGGCTGCAACTTCCATTCCATGGCTCTTTCTCTTAAGCCTTTTCTACCCTCCAAGACTGGGGTAGGTGGCTTGCCCATGCATTCCCATATTATACTATAACTGCCTTTGAACTTTTCTGCATTCCTTATCACACTGCAAGTTTCATAGCATCCTGAGCTTGTTTATCTCTTTGTTTCCATTGCCTGCACATAATAAGTACTTAGTAAATATTAACTGCGTGAGGGAATTACAAAAGTACGTATCAAAATATTTTGAACAAGTATTTTTTGCATCACATATACTAATTGGAGCAAGGCACATTTATATTTCAAAGTGAAAAGTCAGACTACTTAGTGAATTGATTTTAATTGGATTAGGAAGTCAGTCTTTTATTTCCACCTTTGTCTTTGACTTTTCACTACATATTAACATTTGCCTAACCCACCATGTGTTGAGTGCTATGTCGCAGGCATGAGGCTGAATACTTGTACACCTACTTTCTCTCTTTCCCATAGTTTTTCATCCGTTAATTGGAGATAGTAATTACATCTGTTAGCAAATCATGCTGTAAAGAGTGGATTCGATCTTGACAGAATGTGTGTGCTCCCCTAAACACCTGAGTTATTACTAGAATGTTATTCGTCCCCTGGGAAGACCAGGCCAGGTATTGCAAATGGTTTTGAAGTCCCTTAGTCGAAACAAGCCTATCTACCCATCAGTTCACAGCCTCGAGGTTCTCAGAAGAAATCCTCAAATTTCACATTTTTAAAGAAATGAGGACAAGCGTTATATTTATAAACACCTTTTCAGGCCATTCCCAATAGTGTATCTCTTTCTTTCTACCCAGGTGGGTGACTTCCAGCAATTTGATTTTGCTTTCAAATTGAACAGGAGGAATTTTTATGAAATTCTGAGGGAGATGAAGTGGCTTATTGAAATTAAAAGCCAATTAGGAAAAAAAAACTCCATGAAAAATAGAATGGGAGACAAAATAGATTTTTTTAAATGATATTTTTCATGCAGGAAAATGAAAATCAAGTATTGACTCTTCTCTCATTTAGCCGCAGATGAAATCTTCTGGATTTTTGTACCCACCAGAAAAGAGGGGCGGTCTAAGATCGGTGCTATCAAGCTGTTCAGTCTCTGCTTGACTGGTAGCAGCAGCAAAGGTAGCCTCCTGGAAGAGGGATCTGTGGTCACAGGAAACTGAGACATTGAATTGGAGCATCAGCAATGGCTTAAGTGAGCTACTGAGAAATTGCAGATGGAAATCACGTAAAACAAACTGGAACAAGGTGCTGTTCTGTTCTGATGATATGAGAAGCACCTGTCACAGAAGACATGAATTGAGTGAGATCTTAAAAGATTGCTCACAGGGCAGAAGAAGAGAAGGGAGGAGCTGGAGTCACATGGGCCCAGGGAGGGAAGGATGAGCCTATGTCGTGTGATGAGAGAGGTCCGGAGGCGAGACCCTCAGGCGTGTGAAGGAGGATGGGGAAACCCCACCTAGGAGTGAGATGGGTGCCTCTGACTCCTCTGACTGTAGAAGACCTTGGCAGCAAAAATGTCATTCCCTGCAGTGATCAGATACTATATTCATAGAAGACTGTAAAGCAATGGGAGAGGGGACCAGGTCAAGTTCACCTTCTCCTTTCGATCAACTTATTTGGTTAAGGCCAGAGCATACAGGGTGTGGACACTAGAGATTCTGCAGAAGTCTGAGGTGACTATGCAATGGAAAAAGAAGAAGGAATTTCTGCGGGAGTCGGTGTGGGGGTTGAGCTGTGTCCCACCACAACCTCGTATGTTGAAGTCCTAACCCCTAGCACTTCAGAATTTGGGATTTCTCTTAACAGAGGCAATCAAGTTAGAGTGATGTCATGAGGGAGGTCCCCAACTCAATATGACCAGTGCCCTTATAAGAAGGGGAAATTTGTATAGGGAGAAATGCACACGAGGAGAACACAATGTGAATATGAAGACAAGCATCTGCAAATGAAGGAGAGAGCCCTGGAATACATACATCCTTTCTTCAGCCCTCAGCAGGAAGCAACCCTGCCAACACCTTGATCTTGGACTTCTGGCCTCCAGAACTGTGAGACAACAAATTTCTGTTGTTTAAGGCACCCAGTCAATGACACTTTGGTATCATAATGCAATTGGCCAGTGCTGCTGGCCTCCTCCTTCCATCGAGGCAGGGAGGATTAAGAAGATGGGGGTCTAGAGACTCTACAAAACAAAGGTGAGTTTCTTCTGGTGTGACACCAGGAATCCCCATAGTGTTTACATAAATGAAACAAGTGGCTCACACCGCAGCTGATTCAGTGATTACTGCCCTCTTAACAAGCAGTGTTCATTGGCCCACAATAACCATGCATTTGCTACATGATCAATTGCAAACTGGCCATGTATCCTAGTAGGAGTGTGCCATGGCTGATTCTGTGCCTGTCTGCCGAAAAGCACCAGTGAGCTGGGCAGAGATGCAGCAGGTGAGAGCTGGGCTGAAAATCTTCATTGAGGTTCCTGTAAACCCTTCTGAGGCTGGTCTCCCCAGCCCAGCCACAGGCACTTCTGATTATGAGGATCAGGAAGAAGGATCCAAAGCTTGGGCCAGAAAGGTTGTCTAAGACATGCTTTCTCTTTCCAGGGTGAATGGAGCCTCTTCGTTGGATTTCCATTGCTTTGAAGAGAACAAATTGTTAGGAAGAGCTCAAACATCGCTATTTCCTTTCTTGGTAACTGATTCTTTAAAAGTAGTATTTTTCTTTCTTTCCTTTTCCTTTCCTTCAAAAAACGTGGAAAATATAAATGCTAATTAGGACACAATTACCCTAATGGTGGATCAGTTTACTGGATTTGCCAAATAGATGCTTACTATAACAGTGATCTGGCAACAGCATGATAGATATACTACTTGTAGGAGAAATACCAGAGAGGGGAAGAGAGGCGGGCCAACACGTGAGTTAGACTGTGCACACACTGGAGCCCATGTGCACTGAATTTGGACGTGCCCACACTCTCCTTCCCTTGTGTATCCGTCAAAGCCTTCGTCTTTTCTGTGGCTGCAGCTCTAAGCATGTGTCTCACGCTCAGTGTCTTCTGCAGATCTCAGAGGCGATGGTGTGTTTCCATCCTCTGCTACTCCGTTAAGTCCCACGATGCTTGAGATTCTGATAGGGCTGTTGGAACAGTCAGTCAGAGTAAGAGGAAAGAGAGAACGTGTTCGATGGGAATCAGAAGCAAAGAGACATGCCTGAAGGTGATGAGCTCTGTGGAGGTGGGCAGATTTGGACTCACATCACGTTACTCAAATATCTTCTTCCCATAGGCCCCTCAAATTATTTATACAAAAGACCTTTCCACCCATCAGGGAGAGGGGCCCTGGAAACGTAGCTTTGCGAAAAGGCGATGCAGCATGGTGCTTAACAGCGTGAGCTTTGGAGTTAAGCCACCTTGAGTTGTAATCCCAGATCTACCATTCACTAGCTTTGTGAACTCAGGCATGTTATTGTAACCTCTTTCCTCTCAGTAGTCCTAATCTTAAACCTTAGCCTTAAACTTACTTTAACCTTAACCTTAAGGTGGTCATAAAACCCGTTATCAGTAAAATGGAAAAATAAATTGTATATTTATTTTATGAATATTACATATTCATGTAATGCAATGTTCTGCAGCTGTGAGGATAAAACATCTACAAACTACATGCAACACATAATACACAATACAACAACATAATACAACTACTCACAAGAATATGAATGAATTTCAAATACACAATGTTGAGGGAAAGAAACCAGTTACAAAAGGGTACATATTATATAATGGCATTTATATGAAGTTCAAAGCGTTGGGAGACTTCTTAACGTGATTAGAGGTAGGGATGGTGGTTGCCCCTAAAGAGTGTGGCCAGATGGAGGCACAAGAGGCTGGAAGATACTCTATTTCTTGTTGTAGGTAGTAGTCACCTGGGTCAGTTCAGTGTGTGAAATTCACAGGGTTCCATAGTTAAAATCTGTACAACTTTCTGTATGCAGGGTATACTTCAATAAAACGTTTTTTTTTTTTTTAAAGTAGATCATATGAGTACCTAACTCATAGAGACGGTAAAGATTAAATGAAATAACGAATGCAAAACATCTAGTGACAGCAAATGCTTAATATTTGTTAGCAATTTATTATTGTTATTATTCTTGTCACCCTGATGCAGGAATTGGTGACAAATTTAGTTCCTTCCCCAAAGACCTGTCCCATCTGAGTAAGCCTGTGACGCTCCAGGGTTTTTAAATAGGAAGGAATATAAATGGCCCAGTTGATTAAAAACAAAATAAAAACCCATCCTGTGTCTTCCCAAGTGTATAAAAATAACCTGACAGAAAAGAATAGGCTCGTTTCTGCTGTTCCTAAGCTGGTTTACACTTCCTCTCATTTCCTCCTTAAATGAAAATAGCAGTTTAATCTATTGACAGATAAAAGCCTTTCCAAGTACTAACTCCATTTGGAGCTGTTGCTCTTCATTGTTGATTTTCTATAATACACATGTTTTGGGCATAATGTATCCTCCAGAACGTCCTCTGTCAGCTCCGTAAAGGAGACAAACAGCAGCCTAATCTTGAAAACAGGCCTCTCCATAAACTAGCTGACATAAGCGCAACCGGGCTTCACCTCACATAAGGATTTTAATAAACAAACCTCGCTGGTCAGCATGTTGCTCTGGCATATTTAACAATATCACATGCTTTCCGCTCCTCTTCTGCAGTTTTTGCACAACACAAGTTCTGGGTTAACAGAATGTAATGAGTCTGAACAGTGGGTAACGGGGGGAGGAGAGAGATTATTTTCTCTGCATGCCACGGCAAAGCCACAGCGTGACAGCGCTGAACAGCGGGGCAGGAGCAGAAACCGAGGTTCAAGTCCTGACATTCAGAACTGCCGTCTCTATAGCTAAGTCAGCATAAAGAATACAGTGTGAATACAGTGTGAATACAGTATGAACCATTTCCTGACCCACCGAATCTGCCCTAAGTGTCTCTCTACCTAATTCTCCTCTTCTTTCCTTTCCATTTTATGTTGGAAAAGCTCTTCAGGCTTTTCATTCATCTACCCCATCTGTCCTTCTGGCTCTTGGCTCTGACTCCCTGGATTCCAGTCCTGGCTCAGCCACTTAAGACCTCTGTGACTTTGGACACGTTACTCAGCCTTGGATCTTCCATCTGTAATGTGAGGATCCTGGTAGACTACCTCATAGCGCTGCGGAGAGGATGAAATGAGGCAGAGTGCTTGGCTGGCTTGTAGTAAGTGCTCAGTAAACAAGGCTGCTATTCAGTTCCTTTCTGACCTCACCTCCACCTACATGTCCACAGTCACTTACGCCAGCCCAATTAGAGAGGAAAACCCATAATCCACAGAGATGTGAGTCAATTGGATTCAGGAAGTCTTAAAATAAAAATTAAGAGCAGAGCTTAGGAGCTAGTGGTTTTCTAAAGTTTGGCAGCACTATGGACATTTGGGGCCAGACAATTCATTGCAGTGGGGGGCCTGTCCTGTGTGGGTTGAATAGCAGTATCCTTGGGCTCTACCCTCTAGCTGCCAGTAGTACCCCCAAGTTGTGATCATCAGAAATGTCTCCAGACATTGCCAAATGTCTCCTGGGTGCAAAAGTGTTCCTGGTTGAGAACCACTGGGTTAGACCAAGTTAGACCAAGACTAATTGGAAAACTACAGCAGAAAGGCATACTGAATTATTTAAAAAGGCAGTATAGAGAGTTAGCTCAAGACAGGTGCCTTTTTTACCTTACCATGAAGCTTCAAAAACAGGCGTGGGAGCCTGGTTCAAGACCCTACTGACTCCTATGTTGGTCCATGACATGTTACTACTTTAGTAAGCAGCGACTTCCTGAAAACTTCCATCTCTCAGGAATGTGTGAGACTAGAACAATAGAAGAAAAAGAAATTTCATTCCTAAAAGGCTGTAAAAAAAAAAAAAAAAAAAAAGAAAAAAAGACCAAATCCCTAATCATACCTCTGCTTTTAGACCCAATATTTGCAGACAAATTTATAGCATTTCACAAAAGTTCCTTAGTTTTGTCATTTCCTTCATAGCTTTAAATCCAGTAAATGTTTAATCACATTGGACTGCCCGATTTCCAGCTTTGTCTTGATCGTGTTAAGTTCATAAGAATTACATTTAAAAGCTTTCATTTTTCCATTTTCTCACTTCTTTTTATAAAACCATAGGGGGAAAATGCAATAAAAATTTTCAAATAATTGCAGAAACATTGCTGTGCAGATAAAAATGGCAACACAGCCAACACCCAACTGTTGGCTGACAGTACCACCATGCAATAACTTAAAATGTTCATTTTTCAGCTGATTTATAGAGATCTGAATTTGGCATACAAAAACTGGTTGAGAGGTGTCAATGTAAAATGTGTGAATGGGTGGAGTATCCAGAAATTTTCAGTTTATGAAAGTTGAAAATTATTAGTAATCATGACAAGGTGAGACATGTGGCACTAGCTCATGGTGTATATTTTATCTTCTTAATTAGACTGCAAATACTTCAAGGGGAAGAAAGGACCTTAAAAAATATTCTTCAGAATCCTTTTTAGTATACATGCAATAAACACTTACTATTTTTTTAAAATTTCAGAGTATTACAGGGATACAAACGTTTCATTTACATGAATTACTTTTGTACAGTTTGAGTCCAAGTTGTAAGTGTGTCCGTCACCCGAATAGTGTGCATCGTACCTGAATTGACCCATCCCCTCCTCCCCAATACTTATTAATTTCTAATTTAATGAGTAATGGGTGGAGTAAAATTAGTAGTTTCTTTAAAACAAGGATGCAAGGCTTAAGTATTTTTTAACTGTTTAGATCCAAAAGTCCTTTGTGCCCAGTTAAGGAATGTTGTATGTATTACAGTTACTTATAGATGTATAGCTATCTATAGATACATGGAGACACATAAATAGATACATCTGTGTTTCACAGAGTCCAGGGCTGTGGTGCTCCTTGAGAGACTACAGGGAGGGCTGGAGGATTATGAAGAACCCAGAGAGGAGTCTCTCTGTCTCTGAGCTTTGTTTTTTTTGGGCATTTGTCCCATTCTTTTCTCTCCAGACTGACCTTCTGCATCTATAAAAATGCAGGAAGATGGCCGCTCTACAGCCACTGAGTTTACCTCTTCTGCAGAATCCAATCGGCCCATCTTCATTCCAATTTCCAGTTCCCAGGAGAGAAAATGTGACTGGTGCAGCTTGGATCAAGGTCCATCCCTGGCCCACTCAATGATGACCAGTCTAGCCAGGAGTGGGGAGGGAGCACGTGATTGAAACATGTTTCAGGGCTCCATCCTGTGAATGGGCGGTATGATTTTCGGAGAAAGGAGATTAAATTGTTGAGGACAGACAACCCCAAAGTTGTATGACATGTATGTTTATAATTAATCGTAGTGAAAACCTTAAGCACATGTTTAGAGAGATTTTCTAGTTTGATTTTCTCTTCCTGGCTAGACCAATTTAATAGGTTTTAAGTGTTTTTGTTGACCAATTGATCAATTAGAAATGAGAAAATTAAATAACAAAAACCTATGAGAAAGTTTGATCATTATGTGATTTGGCTTTCTGGAGCATGAGAATGTAGTTTGTCTTTGAAAATGAATTAAGGTGTACTTGTTTCCTAGGTCTTCTGTAACAAATCACTACAAACCGGATAGCTTAAAACAACAGAAATTTATTGTCAGTTCTGGAGGTCAGAAGTCCGAAATCAAGGTGACAGTGGGACCTGACCCTCCCTCACAGGTCTCCGGGACAGAATCCTTCATTCTGTGGCTTCTGGCTGCATCATTTTAGTCTCAGCCTCTGTTTTCACATGGCCTTCTCCTCTTCTCCACGAGTCTCTCCTCTTTGTGACTCTTATAATGACAACACTTGTCACTGGATCAAGGGTCTGCCTCTATAACCCAGGAAGATTCATGCCCAGATACTTTTTTTTTTTTTTTTGAGACAGAGTCTCACTCTGTCACCCGGGCTAGAGTGCTGTGGCATCAGCCTAGCTCACAACAACCTCAAGTTCCTGTGCTCAAGTGATCCTCCTGCCTCAGCCTCCCAAGTAGCTGGGACTATAGGCATGCACCACCATGCCTGGCTAATATTTTTATATATATATTTTAGTTGGCCAATTAATTTCTTTCTATTTTTAGTAGAAACAGGGTCTTGCTCTTGCTCATGCTGGTCTTGAACTCCTGACCTTGAGTAGTTTGCCCACCTCTGCCTCCCAGAGTGCTAGGATTATAGGCATGAGCCACCGCGCCTGGCCCATGTCCAGATTCTTAACTTACTTACACCTGCAAAGGCTTTTTCTCCAAATAAAGTTAGCTTCAAGGTTCTGGGATGTGGATATACCTCTGGGAGGCCTCCATTCCACTTGCTCCATAAGGAGAAAATGGACTGACCAATAGACCTTCTTGTGCTTTGACCTTCCTGCGCCCACGTCTCGCTCAAGAGCAGTGCTGTCCATCAGGAGGCAGCTGCACTGTTGCACCTGAGATATGGAACCCCTGTCCTTGGGCAGCAGTGGGTGGTGGAGATGACACAGGGGGTTCAGTCTGGGGCAGCAGGGCCTGTAGGTTGTGTCACAGGTCTTGGGCTGGTCCTCTCTGGCTGTGAACATCCTCCAAATTTACATCAGTGCTCACTACAAATATTTTATATCCTATATTTGCCATGCCCCCCCCCAAAAAAAGATTAAGAAGCATTGGTAGGAAACCACTTCATTTTATTCTCCCTCTTCCTTATAGTCTGTTTGACCTTTCCTTAAATTAATTCTGGAAATGTTTTCCTAGTTGCAATTGACAGCTGTTGACTGAATAAGACACGCTTAGATTAATTTTTTTCCCCCAGGGGTTTCTTTCAGTCTGCTATAGGTAAGATCTATAGTGCCAATGGGTTGGAGTTTCCAGGAAGGAAAGTTTGGTTTGATGCCATAAAGAAAAGAAGATTTTAATCACTAAGAGCTGGCCCGTGATGGAGCAGGCTGCCACGTACAGCCCTGAGCACTCTATTGCAAGTGGGAAAATAGATGTGGGCAGATCATCCATCAGGTGCTGTTGAAGCAGTTGCACGAGGGAAGGAAGATGGACATGCGACCTCTTAGGGCCCCTGATTGGTATTCTTCTGAACGGTCCTCGGAGATCGGTATGATACAGGATGCAATCGGTGCAGCCTGCGAGGTGGGAAAGATTGGCTTTTACTTTCCAGGAATTTTAAATAGGAGGTTTGAATTATATTGGCTTTTCTTACACGTAAAGACTGCTAAATTTAAGCAGTTTGCCATTTAAGAGCTGGGTGATAGGAGATGACTTTAGAAGCTATGAAAACCAAAGAGTTAGCTCACTCTAATCAGCAACAAAAGGGAAGGAACTTTTCACAGATGTTTGGAATGTTTGGACCAAGGGATCTGGCTCCTTCGGTCAATAGCTTAGGGTGCTTATATTTTATTTCTATTTTCTTTCTCTGTTATCTATATATTTAAGTAATGTCTTGCTAGATTGCTTTTGGATGCTACTTTGCATACACTTCTGGAATATCACTTATCACATTGCATTCTAACTTGTTTATTCTTCTGTATTTCCCATCTCCAATCCTTAGCACCAAGCCTCACACATAGTTGGCCCTCAACACATGTTTATTAGAATGTTGCAAATAAATCAATTCTGGAAGAACAAAAGGTACTCTGTGTGATAAATATTGCATCACATTACCATCTTCCTAAATAAGATCTGTAGACAGAATTTACCACTGTATTTCTCTCTGTTCTTTGAAGGATAGAGTTTCTTGCTTTTTCTAGTAGACTGAATTAAGAACGAGAAATAGATTGGAACTAATTTTTGTTTTGGACTCATTTGCATATTGTAACCCAGTGTCTGGCTGGAGTCACCCTGATCTTTATGGGTTAGATAAGGTCAGCATAAATCACCCTCTTTTGGCTAAAGTGTAGGCTGAGAGACTCTGAGAGTTGGCCAGGTCAACCCCCCACTCCTTTCATAATATTTTTCAGCTGTAAAATCAGGTGTTTGGAAGTATTATCCTTCATAGGACTGAGGATAGTATAATGATAATTATTATTGTTCTTATTTGTCAAAATATTACACTCAGGATTCAACCTGAGCCATTTTGAAGAGCAAAGATTAGAATCTGCAATGTGATACTTTCTAACTACCATTTATCTCAGGCAGAGGAAGTTCTTCACTGGGCAGAGTCACCAAAGCAAGGCTTTCTAGGCAATTTTGTAGTTGTCCTTTGAACTTTCTTGGCTGGGTCTTTGCTGACTTTTTTGAAACTCTCTTCTAGGATTTAATTCTTTATTGAAAGACAATTGCAGGGCATTAGAAATAAGGGCTGCTTTAGGATGATTTAGCCATGTCTTAGTCATTGAATGTTAACTATGAAAAAATCACAGGAAAAGTCATTTTGCTATAAGATATTATGCATGTTTAAAAAATAGAGTGCAGCACAATTCACTATTGCACGGTCATGGAAACAACCCAAGTGCCCATCAATTCATGAGTGGATAATTAAAATGTGGTATATGCTCACAATGGAATATTACTCAATCCTAAGAAATGACAGTGAGCTAGCACCATTTATGCTATCCTGGATTAAGCTTAAGCTCGTTATCCAAAGTGAGGCGACACAAGACATGGAAAATGGGCTCCATATCTACTCGCCATCAAATTGGTACTGACTGATTTAAACTTTGGTTTTCAAATGGTGGCAATGCTCACCAGAGATTCGGTATGTGGGGGGGACCCAACCTTAGGGATGGGATGAGCATTTTGGAGAGGGAGGGCATAACTCTAACCCTTCTTAGGGAGAGGCAAAGATATACAATGTAAACAAAATGCTAAAAAAACCCCCAAAAAACCAAAAAAACAAAAAACTTTTTAACAGGTGGTGGGCAGGCAGGTGTGGGGAGGAGGAAAGGGGTGTATGCTTCCATAACATGTGTGATGCACACCACCAGGGGATTGGACATATCGGGGGGAAGGAGGGGGCAGGGGCAATATTTGTAACCCTAACAATATTTGTACTTCCATAATATGATGAAATAAAAGAAAAAAAATAGAGTTGTAGGGGTCACTCTGGTAAACAAGATTGAGTTTTATTTTTGACTTACAATATTATAGCCAGTTTGTACATTGTCTACTTACCTGTCTCCTTTATGTCTGTATGTACCAGTTTCCAAAGATGGACATTATCCACAATTTGCTTCCTAGATTAGAGAAGACGTTAGCCATAGAGAGGAATCTCTGTTGTGAGATAGAAATCTTCTCGAATCACCTGATGAAGTATTGTTTGATTTCTCTCTACCTTGCATCCTTATGGTCTTAGGATTCCTGGTCTTGAAGTGACGGGAAGCGCTGGCCTTGTTTCCCTGTCCTTAGGCCGGGTCATCTCTTCTCTAGAGTACTAAATGTGCAAGGTGTCACATGGGAACTCAGATATAGCCCCGCTCAGTTACAGCATCAAAATGTTTAAACAACTCCACAGTGAAGGAGTGAGCCTACTTCTTAGCATCCTTCCAAGTTGTTGGTATGTGCACAAATTCACAGAAGCCTTGTCAGGGAGCCATCACTTCTGCCCGAGTGTGAGCCATTTCTGACTCTGAGATGCTCTCTGCTCAGACTTGAGAGGCATTATACCCCCGGTGCAGTGTTTTTACCAAATGTCTACCCTTATTCTTAATATTCAGACAGACATTTGTGGCCTAAAGAAAGTTGCCTCGGGAAGAAATCTCCCTTGTCCCCCTGCCACCCCCCTTCCTCCATCAGTATCCATTTCTCTGGTTAAGCAGATTCAGTGACATATGAGCAAAAAAGAGGGAGGTGCTGCTTGGAATATGGGAATTGTCAGGGAAGTGGGCCACGGGATTCTTGAGTGATGGGACTTCTCTGACTCTTCTATAGCATCTGTCATGTTGTAATGTAGTGACCTATTTGCTTTTCTGTCTGACTGACCCGATTAAGAGCTGGAGGGCAGGAATTATGCCTCATTCGTCTTGCATCTCCAGTGCCAACCGAATAGCCAGCAGCCACTTCTCGCCAAAGTACAATAATTCAACTCCAATTCAGGGGCGAACGGCATTACTAGAAGAGGGTATAGTGGGTCAAATGGTGGCCACCCCAAAAAGGTGTATTTACATCCCAATCCTCAGAACCTGCGAATGTGGCCTCATTTGAAAAAAAAGGTCTTTGGAGATATAATTAAGTTAGGGATCTCAAGGTGGGATCACGCTGGATTATCCAAAGGGACCCTGAATCTGATGACAAGTGTCCTTAAAGAGACAAAAGAGAATATGTGGTGAGAAGAAGGCCATGTGGAGGTGGAGGCAGAGATTGAAATGATGTAGCCACAAGCCTGTAAATACCTGGAGCCACCAGATGCTGGAAGAGGCAAGGAAAGATTCTCCCCTAGAGCCTTCAGAGGGTGCGGGGCCTTGGCAAAGCCTTGATTTCCAACTTTTGGGCCTCCAGAAGTATGAGAGAGTTTTAAGCCCCAAGTTTATGGTAATTTGTTATAGCAGCCATAGGAAATTAACACAGAGGGTCACCTGCCTTCAAGAAAAGCCATTAAAACCAACACACAGATCTTGGCTTACAGCATGGAAAAGAAGAGACTATGAAAAGGCTAGATGAAGGATTTTTGTTGGCAGAGCCCAGGGAATATGTGGCAAGAGAGGCCATGAGGGGTGGATCTTAACTTCCAGGGGCCTTGAAGGGCTGAAAGAGGTTTCAACTAGGCTGAAGAGCTGCAGCAGCAAGAGCTTATAACTCACCATGATTGCCTAATTTAGACCTGGAGCATACACTGCAGTATATACTGAAGTTGACCAGAAAATACTTTAAGGCTTTGGGTATGGGACAGAGAAGTACCTCCAAGGAGGATGGGATGTGGGCGTGGGAAGGATGTTCATTTCTCTAAGCCTGGCCTTTGGGAAACCATCTTTAGCCAGTACCAAGAGATGAAAGAAAAGGACGTGGGCAAGGAAGGTTTTTCCTCCCGAGTAAGCCATGATAACACACCAGTCTGGCCCATCTATTCCTGGGGTGGCCTGTCCTCTCCACCCCAAGACCCCACTCAGCCCACATGCACGAGGATGGTGGGGCCCTGATGGCACTTTGAAGAGCCGAGCATCCTTCTTTGGAGACAAGCGTGGCACACAGCAGGAAATGTCAGCGTTGTCCTCAGCACTAGGGCCAAGCCAGAGCGGGAAGGCTGTGTTTTCTGTCACAGAAGGATGGACGTGGGGCACTGGAACTTCAGGCAGTATGGGGGAGTGGAGCGTGCATGAAGCCCACTGTCAGGAGATCCTGGCTGTTGCTACTCTGGCTCCACCACATAATTCGGGAGCTGAATTACTTTGCAGGAGCAACTTAACTTCTTTGTCTTCACTGTGAGAAAGCTAGATCACCTTCAAGGTCTCTATGACTGTAAGATTCTGTGATTACTGCCCAGCTATTGGATGAAATGGATTCAGCCTATGGATGAATCTTCTTGCTATCTCACCCAGACTAATATGGAATGATTTCTTATGTATACCCTCTCCCACCAAAAAGAAAAGAAAATAAAGTGAAATATAGAATAAAATAAATATGATATGACATACATGGAAAGTATATTCCTGAGAAAGGACTACATGATTGTAGTATGGACAGTCAATGAATGAAAGTTGAATAAATGAATGAATGGGTAAGGGTTGATTTCCCCCCCCTTTTTACTAATCTAATCTAATCTAATCTAGCATAATGTAATATATCATGAAAAGTATAGCCTTAAGAGAAGTACTATTCATCATAACATGATGCAATATGGGCATTCAATGAATGAATGTTGAAGAAATGAATGGGTGAGGGATTTAAAAGGATTTTTTTTTAAAGAAGTGGAATGTTTCATGAATTTGCGTGTCATCCTTGCCCAGCGACCATGCTTATATTCTCTGTATCATTCCAACTTCGGTATATGTGCTGCCAAAGCAAGCACTGGAAAAGGGTTTTAAGTATTTTTGCCAAATGATACCCCAAGTCTCCTTTCAGCCAGTTATTTGTATGATGACGAAATTAATTTTGTTTAGCTGTGTCTATCAGAAGGGACTTGGAGGTGAGACCCATATCAGCTCTTCCTTCTTTGTCCTCCAAATCAGCTAGGGCAGTCTTTTGCCACAGGAGTGGTTAATATGTGTTGAGCATAGACTTCCTTCATCTATGTTGTGGGCTATATGGAAAACCAAAGGTAAAGGGCTGGCTTGAATCTATTTAGGGATCGTTGTGTTTTACTCTTCGATGTTTCCCACTTTCTTTCCTCGGCCTATGATATCACCTGACCTTACTGGCCATGTCTTGTTTACTTATTCCATCAAAGGAATTGAGAATGACAAATTGCTTCCAAACTTTCCTTATTTTCTGGTGTAAAAGATCTTTATTCCACTTGTAAGAATGAGCAAAAATTATGACACTACACACCTTATAATGGAGATTGCCAGCCTTCTCATAAAATGAACAAGCTGTGAGTCAGACGGGGCAATCTCGAAATGATGGCAGGAGGCCAGGCCGGGCCAGGTAGCAGCGAACACCCCTGTCCACCTGGCCCGAAGTGTGATGGCACCTGGCAGAAGCCGACTTGGAGTCAGGCCTGCTGTGCTCTGATTGTAGCCCGTGTTATTGCTACGTAAAATTCTCAACAAGCCATTTAACGCACTCTGTCACTAGCCTGACACCAGTCTCTCCTCCTATGGCGGCGGGAGGGTGCGTTCACGTCTAACGAGATTGGTTTTGGCAGCCGCTTCTCCCCACCTCCTGGCTCCCCCTCCACCGAGCCCTACTGGAGGGGCACCTGTTACTGCAGACGCCACCAAGTTATGTGCAGGCCGGACGCACACCACACATGCACAGGCTCACACATGCCTTCATTACACTCCTGGAAAAACAGAAACAAAGACAAGAAACTTGTCTTTTGGCTGAGCGAGATGAGACTTTCACCGCTCCAAATTCTGGAAGTCTGTGTAACGAGCTGGAATAACCACACTCCGCCTATTAAGGAGCCACGAGGAAATTTACATCCTGTTTGGTCGGGGGCGGGGGACACATATTTGGGTCAAGAAAATCTATGTAGAGGGCAAGAGAGGTTGAAAATTCATTCAATCATTCATTCATTCATCTTAAAAGTCCCAGAAGCTGTGGGTATTTGAAGATGTTAAATAATAGTTTCTGCTTTTCCTCCCTCCATTCTCTCCCTTTTTCGTACAATCTAAAGAACGAAGCAGACTGCATAGATATAATTTTAACAGTACGAGAGATGGTGTAGTTGAGGAACGAACCACACGTTACCGGGGTGCTGAAGAAACACCATGTAACTGCCTGCAGATGGCCAGGAAGCCTTTTGAAGAGGGTGATGTTTGATCTGGTTTTAAAGAGTAAAAAGGGTTTGTCAATCTGGACATAAATTAACTTGGCTCTCTGTCGTTTGTCCCTTTCTTTCTGACTGTCATGTCAGCTTGTCAAGCGCAGGAGCTGTGTGTCCAGTTTCTTTATATAGTGAGAACCTGGCCCAGTGCCTGGCGCATGGGAACCACTTGATCTATTTTAACAGAATAAATGAACAAATCTAAAAATGACAGGTACTGAGATTCTTTATGTGGTACATAGGGGCCAGTCATGGTCAAGATCTCCTTTTGGTTTGGGTGACAGCAGGAAGGGTAATGCTAGCAATCGTTCAGGGCACACAAAGTCTAGGGGACCTAGATTCTGTCCACGTGGGGCTGGGGGAAAGGGACCTCAGGTCTAACCATGGGTACACCTGAGTCAACTAACTGTGGCTCTCCATGTCTGGATAATAGAAAACTACCACTTCCCCTCTCTGGTTTAGGAGGTGGACTTCCAACTGGCAAACTCTACCTACCACATGGTTCCCTGGAGGCCCTGCCTCTCTCTCGAGGTCCTGGACAGTGTGTGGATGACAAGGGATTGACCGCACTGATTGTGATGTGGATCAGAATGATGAAAAAGCCAACAAGGACAACCGACTGTCTCTTCCTAAGTTTCCCTGTCTTCTGTCGCCTTTTCACCCGCAGAGCATGGTCTTATATAAATAAAGAAGGCCCAGGAGCTTCAGAAACATGGGGTTTGCTCATTCAGCCTCATTCCTTAGCCTACTTGCCAAGCATTCCCAACAAAGAAGGAAGAGAACATCAGGATGTCCAGTCCGAGGCTTCCCGTTAGCATGAGGTCATCAGAGGGAGTTTCCAGGGCTTGAATTAGGGGGCGAGGGAGACAATGTGATGAAACAAAAAGAGCCCAGGCTAGAAATCAAAAACCATTCTTTCTAGTTCAAGCCCTATTTCATTGACCGGTGAATGACTGTCAGCAAGTTATTTAACTTCTCTGGGATACAGTTTACTCATCTGTTTCTAAAATCTAGCACTCAAAATTATTATACATTCTTATTTAGCTGACACTGAATATATATACGCAACATACCTGTGTAGCAAGTACAGTTTCCCAAGTAGGAATAAAGAATATTATTTTTCAAAAGCCCTGGGCTTACAAGTATTTTTAGACTGCACATTATTTGCAACCATTCCTATGTTCAGCAATATGTCTGTAGAGTGTGCTCTTTCTAAAGGGGCAGAGGTGTTAAATGGTGATATTCTATAGCTAAAGTAAAAAAAAATGTATTGCACCACTGTGTCATTGGTCCCCGGGCCCATCTTTTCCAAAACAGAGAAGCCAGTAGCCTAGATGTCTGATTTCAGAGATGCCAAAGACGAGCTCTTTTGTTCATTGGCTGATATCTTACATTATACAATTGGATTTTGAATTAAAATGCAAATATGAATTTATAACATTGGCGTTAAATAAGTGCCAATTGATTTAATTCATACTAAAGTATAAATGACTGATATCAGACCCTATCCTTCAAGTGTGTTTTAAGTAATAGTAAGAGGGAAAAAAACCCACAAAGCAAAACAGGAAAAGTGACAGGAACAACAAAGGTGGCCAGGGCATGGGGGGGGGGCAGATAAGGACATGGCAAGGAGAGAATGAAGTTTCCAGGGATAAAGTTCTCCTTTAATTCCTGCTTTTTTCCTAAGGTCAGACAGAAAGCAGTGGTATAGGATCCAATTTCAGAGAATGTCACGGTCTCCCTGCTTTATGACCCAGGCTAATTTTCAAGACCAGAACATCACTTCTGCAAAAAATCAGAGAAAACTGCCGAAGCAAACCTCAGGATCTGGAGAGATTTTGTGAAACGAATAATTTTCTCTTTTTACATCATGCATTATTTTCATGAATATAAAACACACCTTCTCTGTAGAACATTTATATACCACAGTAAAGTATAAAGAAAAAAAATCCATCCTCAATTTTCCATCATCCTTAATATCATAATGCATTATTTTTTTTAAGCTTAAAGGGAGTTTTCAGGACTGCATCCATGGCAATTTAGACTGAAAAGGCTGCAAAGCCACCACAGCAAAAACAGAAGCAGGGACTGGATGTGCTGCGTCAGCAGAACTTGGGACCAATTTTCTGGGGGAAAAATAAAACCACACTGTGTGCATTCAATGAGGCATGGATGCATATGTGAGGGAGGGGGCTTGGAATGCTCAGTTATCCTTCTTTTTTCCATCCTATATTCTTAGGTGGTGAATTGGCTACCTGATGAGACCATTTGCCACATCCAAATCAGAACTGATGCTTCAATTAGTTGAAGACAGGGTAACGCAGGTCAGAGAAGCTCCGTGCGTGCGCGTGGTGTTGTTTGAGTGTGTGTGCATGTGTTTGTGTGCGTCCTTGTACCTGCCTAGACCTCAAGTAACCAAATCGGGAGTAGGGTGAGTTGAGAAAAGCTTCTCCTCTGCTTGCACTCCCTGCTCCCATGTCTGTGACTTGCAAATGAGACATTTCTTCACAAACTAAGTCAGGTTGTGGGCTAAAGATCCACAGACTGGAGCGGGGGGTGGGGCGGCTGTTCAGCCCCAGAGAAATAGGAGGCTCGTTGGCAGTGGCCACTGCAGGGAAGCCTGAGATCTAGGTAAGGAGCAGCCTCATTTCCCTGGAGGTTTCAGAAAGGGGCTGACAGTGATAATAAATATCATTTTCTGACGCAGAGTCCTGGCGCTGTGCAGGCCACAGGAGTTGTGGGGTCCCCAAGACGCTGAGACTGTTCACAAAGCAGGCATTTATGAACCGGTTGGCTTTGCATTAATTAATTCCCCAGCCATTCACCAACAGTAACAATCCCTTCAATGAGGGTCCAGGCCTGGAAAGCCCTGGCGTTGATTGGAAGTGACATGTGCATAGCAAAGTGTGACTGTGTTAATATGGAACAGCGGAGAGGGACCCAAAGTCCCTCTCAAGCCCCTCACCCCCTTCCTGGGGAGCTTTCCAGGAAAAAAGAGGACTCGGGTCATTTAGAAGTGTTCAGTTTGTGTTTTCCTCCTTGGTGGTTAGCTTGTCAGCTGACGTCTTCTCCTCTGCTGCTTCTGCGGGGACGAGGTGGTTGCAATGTGGTGATTTCTGTCCTGAGTCCATGGAGAATCTTGGGGACCTCAAACAACCACGATCCCTGACGGGCCATGGGACGCTGATCGGCCAAGGCTGAAACACTCATGGATGCTGACCTGCCCCTGGGGAAGCCTGGCCAAGCCTGGCAAAGTCTCTCATTGCAAAGATAAGAATTTGGGGGTCAACAAGAGCCTTGGGGTGCCCCAGGTCTCAGTACTGTAAAAGCTGACAGGGTAGGGAAAATGCAGACAGTGGAGCTGATTGGCAATTGCAGACGGCAGGGAAAACATCTCTTCTTTAACGTGTGGCGCTGTGTTATAACGTACTTCGCAGGCCTAAATAAACGTCTGATGCCGGCTGACTGGTGGGTGGACTAGATAATTGCCCCTGCAATCCTCCAGGCTTATTTAACTGCCTGGGTTGCCTGGTTATTCTGCCTCTTTCATTTCCAGCTCTCTCACTACTCCCTTGCAAGTCACCTGCGATCGTTGGTGGCACAGAGGATGCACGTGTTTAGCAGGTGGACATTTCCCCGGAGCCTTCCTTGAACTGCAGGAGGCTGGGCTGGTGCCCACCACACTGATAGAGTCTAGGTCTATGCTACTTATTTACACTTTCGGTCAAGTATTTCTTAGTTGGTGCTGTCATTTATTACTTTTGAAGTCTGTGTGCATATGTGCATGCTTGCTTGCACTTTTAGGAAGTAGACTTAAAAGACTTCCCCTTCTCTAGGTATACGGTATGCTAAATGACACTAAAGTGATTAAGAAAGAGCTCCCCCTTACACTAGAAAAACGGATTAAACATAAGCACATTCACAAATAACCGTGAGGCAGGATTAGGACAGGCCAGTGCTGAAAGAGACATAGAAATATGGGTGATGGGGACTCCAAGAGAAGCACACTCTGGCCACCTGATACTGGCAAGGGCTTCCATTGGCATTTGCAATGTCCCGGTTTTGTCATGTAATGGGAGGGTACCCATCTGAGGGCGTGTGTTCTGGAAAGAGTGAGTACACTTTGGGGTGCAGCATCAATTTAGACTGGAGACGTGGGTGGGACTAGTAATTGAGGGCTTTGTCAGCCAGGATGAGCTGTCTGTCGTCATTCTGGAGGATTTGGGAGCAACACAGGCTATTTTATTTGCCGGAAAAGGGAAGCAGAGCTAGGACAAGGGTGAGGCAAGTGAGGGACCTGGGGCACAAAATGTAAGGAGACTCGCTCTCAGGTGTTCACCCCAACTTTGTAGGACCCTGAGAGTGAGTTCTCCCAACTGCAGTCTCAGCTTAGGCCAGGAGTGGGGAGAGCCGTGAGCAGCAGTTTTATGAATAGAGCTGCAGATTGGAAACATTACTGCGGCTCACACCTATAATCCCAGCACTTTGGGGGGCCTAGGTGGGAGGATCGCTTGAGACCAGGAGTTTGAGACCAGCCTGGACAACATAGCAAGACCCCGTCTCTACGAAATAAATAAATAAATGAATAAAAATAATAAAAAAGGAAGATTACTGTGAAATCTCTGTGTAGGATGGATTGGAAAAATCGAGTGCTGGGTGAGACTGCAAATAAGTTAACACAGACAGAGAAGACGTGGAACCCGGAAGATGGGGAAGGAACAGTGTTTAAATGTTCCTTTTGAAGTGTCAACACGGAGAAAGACGAGCAGCAAAAATAACGGGACGAGCACACCACTCCCACGGTTGCTAGTGTTTACAGGGGTGGTTCCACACGCTTCTGCACATTAATTCGTTCCATGACGACAGGCATAGCCGCGGGTTCTAGTCTCTGTCTGCTCTAAAGAGTGGAAGCCCTTTTGGCCTCAGCTCTTTGACCTGTGAAATGGTTGAGTCACGTCAGGCAATTTCAAAGGGGCACGAGAGCTCTAAAATCCCCGTAACTCATGACCTACGTTAATGTCAGCTGGCCTAGGGAGAGAACCCAGGACTTGGGACCCCCAATCTAGACTCATACAAGAGCTCTCGGCCAGATGCCTTGGTGCAGACTGTTGTCTTCCATCTCGGATTCTCGGTTTCAGGGCCCCCGTGCAGACTGCGATTCCGAGCACGCTGGTGTCAAATTCTGCCTTTCCCTTCTAGCCCCTTTCCACCTAGTGTTACCCAACACCCCAACCCAGCCCCCTTTTTCCTACCCCTCCCTCCTGTCATTAACAAAACTCCCCAGACCCTGGCAAAGCCCCTGCAGCAGAATGGTCCCAAGAGAGAAACGGCGGATTTAATAAGCTTCCCCTTAAATGGCCTCAAATCCCTTCCGGTTGATTAGGGGGGAAAAAAACAACTACACACAGGACAGTCTCCTGGTGCAGGAGGTGAGAGGGAAAGAATAAAGAAAGTTCCCGAGATCCCGGGGCCTCAGGGACCAAATTAAGAAAGCAGTGCCACTTATTCAAAAATCAGATGAATGTCAGTGGGATGTTTGTCAAACAAACTTGTCATTATTTGTCACAATTTGAGGAAGTATCAGTCAATAGTCACACTCGAGCGCATAACAGAGTTATTTATAGCTGCCAGTCTAGAGTTTTAACTCATGCAGGGCCAAGGTTCGACACGTTACAAACAGCTTTATTTATAATGATTGCGTGGCTATAAATAGTTTGGTTCCCCGGGTGTCACGGAACAGCTCTGCAGTGTTCTCCCGGGGAGAGGAGGGCGGCGAATCCTCACTGTGTTTTTTTAACTCTTCTGGGAGGACCCTCTCTGTGAGTCCCTGGCCAGGGTGTTTCACCTTCTTCCTCAGTCTCCCTTTTGGAACGGGGAGTTGTGATCCACGGCGTTCCGGGGAGGTGGTCGAAGTTACTCACTTAATTAATTAACATCTGCCCCAAGATGTCCCTTTGAAAGGGAGCCAGTGCACAGAGCACCGTCTCCTCTGCGCTCATTCACGGACAATGAGCTCATTACAGTCTTTTTCTCCTGCTAGAGGGTGGGGGGAGATATCCTGTTATTCCGGTGAACAGGCAAAGCTCTAAAGGTTTGTTTATAGCTTCAGATTTAATTTGAACGACAGCAAGCGTCTCTTCTAAAAATAAGAGGTTGTCAGAAATTTAGAAATTTACTAGTTTCTTGTGTCAGCAGAATCTCATCTAAAGGAGTGGGGAGGTGGAGGCAGGCGGGGGGAGCAGAGGGGAGGAAGGGGATATGTATTCATAAATTTTACATGTGAAATACATAGGTATGTCAGCCTCAGAACTGATCATCGTACTCTTTGGCACGGGGCGGCATTCTCACCATACTCCCCACAACCTCCACCCCCTACCCTCCAAAACGCTAATGAGTTTGTCATATTGAAATTTCTCGTTCTATACCTATTCCCACCCCACCCCCAAAAGTCTCACACTCTATTTTAATACTGTTAGGGTAAATCTTATTTTGCTATTTTTTTTTTTAAAAGAAAAGGTGTGGCCATGAAAAAAATTTATTGGATCTTAATTTGCAAGATTAGTTCTGGTTCATTTTATTGCTGTAATTTAATACTCATAATGATTTTCTGACACATATGTTTTAGCAGCAAGATCTACTTCCCATTCATTTTTCATTTCGATACAGCTGAAGTGTATTAGGCAGGATGGCACAGATCAGAGAGAGCAGAGCACGCAAGGAGCTGTCATCATGCTGCCATCTTGGCATGCTCCTAGACATGCTCCGAGCCCTGAGAAGCCTGTATCTAGGCACTTCAGGGATTCAGGATGGAAGACGATACGGAAGAAATCCTGCTTTTAAAAGGGATTACGGTTTTTTCAATTTATATCATTATCATCATCATTATTGCAACTCTTTGTCTAAGGGTTACTGTGAGTTGCGTACTATTTGAACATCTCCCACTGGAAGCGATGAGAACCTACGAAGGAAACCAGCCATCACACTGCCGGGGACAGGAGGTGTGGACTGCGAGACCCAATGCCCAGGACCTAGAGGAGGTGCTTGCTTCT
Organism: Mirza zaza; assembly: GCA_008750895.1. Classification (NCBI taxonomy): domain Eukaryota; kingdom Metazoa; phylum Chordata; class Mammalia; order Primates; family Cheirogaleidae; genus Mirza; species Mirza zaza. The sequence goes on from VSMD01082449.1 coordinate 322,681, forward strand.
CTTCCACACCCAGGCGTTGGGGAAGGCATCCTGGAGGAGGCGGTCCCCGAGTTGAGTTCTACAGGCGATCCTTTAGGGCAGCAGTAGTGTCTTTTTGTTTCTGTATGGACACCTGCTGGCCTAGTAGGCACAGGGTAAATATTTGTAGAGGGAGGAAATGAAGGTGCGCACTCTTTTGGAATTTGACAGTCCCTCTGGGAACACTTACGTTGTGAATTTGCAATATGCAAATAAAGACGTAAATAAATTAAAAATGGTTTAAATATGGAAAGCAAGAGACAGGGAAGATTTGCGGAGTGTGTGCGCTGGCCTGGAATGAAGAGCCCTTTCTGGCTGATGCACTGAAATCTCTAATCAAAATGATCAATTCCCTGTTGGGTTATAGCAAGGGTGTCCAAAGCCGAGGAGTAGGGAATGGAATGGAGCAATGTGCATGTTGCAGTGAACTGATATGAATGGCCCGACAGGCATCTTCGACTTTCCCTCCTTACTTACACCTTTACCCACACACGAGGCTGAGACCTCGTCTGCCAGCCGCTCCAATTCCGGGCTCACGAAGGATGTGGCAGTAAGAGGATGAGCGCAAGGAGATAAATCAAGTTCCTCCCTTATTCCCTTTCACTTCTTTTGTGTGTGTTTGTTTATACTTATTTCCAGCGTTTTAAAAGGAGAGATTCTCAATGTTGATTTTAAAATAAAAGGGGCAAATGTTTTTCCATGTTGCTTTTCAGGTGAAGGGTGGATTTTAATATTCACATTATCAAGCATGTAATTTCAGAGAAGATTCTTGGAATTTGAAATGTGTTTGGCCAGTCGGTAATAGCTCCCATCTCAGAGATATCCTAGACCTAAATGTTCCCATTCAAAGTAAAAGCAACAGCACAATAAAATTTGCAACGTTACATATGAATCTGTGGATGGCTTATGCTTAACATTTTTGTTTATTTCTGTTTCTAAGAATTTTCCCAAATGCTCAGTACTAGCTGTGGAGGACGTGGTATAAATGTATTAAGTAGCTTAGGGTCTCTGGCCACTAATTCTTAGAATTGTAGATTTTTAGAGCTTCTAGAAAGCATTAGGATTTTCTACTCCATTTCTCTCCTTTTACAGATGAGGAAACTGAACCTGAGGGCCGAAGTGACTTGCTCAAGGCTATCTGACTTCTAAGAAACAGAATTGGGATGGAACTAACGTCTCTTTCTCCCAGAAAAGAAAACTGATATTTGCCAGAAATAGAAGTGTCCGGCATAGAGGGGAAGGATGAGAGTTCTGGAGTCAGACAAGCCGAGGTTTGAATCCTGGTTCTGTCACTATTTGTGGTGCAGTGATGTGTTACTTCTCTTAAGTCCCAGTTTTTCTCAGCCATAAAGTGGGAGCAGTGATACAGCAACAGACGTGTTGGGAAGATCGAATGAGATGATGCAGGTCAAATGTGTTTCCGATTGTTCCTGGCATGTGGGCATCTTTAACATACAACACAAACAACAAAGAAAACAAAACAAAAAGCAAAACAAAACCTTTCCACCAAAACTAGTTTCCTTGTGCTTTCGGACTGGTAGGCTCTGTGGTGGAGATGTTACTGGTGAAGCTTCCTCCTTCTTTACATCCTTGTTTACATGCGTGTTTTCATGGAAGCTGGAGAGCCCTGTCCACCACTAGGCTTTGAGCGCTCAGAGACGGACCTGACAGATCAGTGGGTACCGATGGAGGAATGGTGAAGGGAGGGCCCTGCTGAACAGTCCCCATGAGCAAGAGGAGTCCCATATCTACCCCAGCTGGCCCAGCGAGTGAGGGGCTGGGAACGTGGACCCCACTTGGGATCCCGGCCCGCACCTGCTGTAGGTGCAGCTCTAGCTCGGCGTGGCTTTGATCACTAGTGGGAACTACAGGCAGGAGTGGCTCCATCACAGGGGCTGTGGACCATCTGGCCTTGAGGATTCCTCCCCTGAGATGAGAACACAGGGACACAGGTCAGTGGCTGTGAGGACCGGAAACTTACTTGAGAGAGAGTTATTTATAGAAGACTGGATCCCTGGGAAGTCCAGCAAGTGAGGACTTAGACCATTAGAATTTGGAGCAGTTGTCTAATCACACAGTCCATGTGATTTCACTCATATTTTGGGAAATAACTATTTGCATGTAAAATTATCCCATTTAATCCCTCAGTAGCCTTGCTAAATTTTTATGGTATTTCACAGATCAGGAAAATGGAGGCTCAGAGAGATTCAAATCACATGCTTAAAGTGACAGATATCAAAATGAAGCCCAGAGTGAAAACCAAGCATGTTGGGTTCAAAGTCTATGTCCTTCCTGTGCCCACTGACCTGGCTAAATCTTACTTGAGTGTGTTTTCCACTCCACCTCCACCCTTTAGGTTTATGGACAGAGAGATGCCTGTGACTTTCAGTGGCTAAGAAAAGCAGCAGCACGTTTGGTCATGTGAGCCAGGTCTGGGGCTAGGCTGCACGTTTTCCAGTCCTGCTGGAGCCACTCACTGGTCTTGAGACCTTGGGCAGGGCAACTGACAGCTTGTGCTTCAGTTTTCTCATCTGTAAGGTGGGGTATATTAGTCAGGGTTCTCCGTAGAAACAGAACCAACAGGGTGTGCATGTGTGTGTGCGCGTGCGTGTGTGCGTGTGCGTGTGTATAACACAGACCTATATACACACAGAGAGAGTGAGTGAGAGATTGAGAGAGAGAGAGAGGGAGAGAGGAGAGATTTATTTTAGAAAATCGGCTCAAGTGACTGTGGAGACTGGCAAGTGTGAAGTGTGCAGGCCAGGCCAGCAGGCCAGAGGCCCAGGGAAGAGCTGACGTGGCAGCCCGAGTCGGAATGTTGTCTGGGGCAGAATTCACTCTTCTTTGGGGGTTCTCAGTCTTTGCTCTTAAGGTCTTCAACTGACTGGGCGAGGCCCACCCACATTATGCAGGGCCATTTGCTTTATTCAAAGACTTAGATGTTAATTTTATCTAAAAGTCACCTTCACAGCCATACCTAGACTGATGTTTGGCCAAATATCTGGGTGTCGAGGCCTAGCCGAGTTGAGGCATCAGTGTAACCATCGCTTGGGGGGGAGGTTGCTGAGCTGAGGTTGCTGGGCGGGTTAACTGCATTGGGCATCAAGTGTCACCGTCATTTCCCCACGGGCAGGCTCTCTCTTGCTCTGGCTCGGACATGTCACCTCTGCCACTGGGCCGATGCCGCTGAGGTCATCAGGCTCTGCTTCTCTTCCATGCACTTCCCCCGTGGCTGGCGTGTGGCAGCCTGCGTCCGCGAATGAGGACACAAGGCGTGGCGGCTCAGCAAGGGCCCCAGAGGAGAAACGCTGCAAGGCGGGGGAGGCTGAGGACAGGATTTCCCCAGAGGGTCTCCGTTGTGGTTTGTACTCAGGACAGGAAGCAAACGCACTGCTCTTTAATTTTCCTTAGCAGGGGGCGCTGCAGACGCTGCCACCAGCCGCCTGCCGGCTGTGCCGCCCCGCCCCCAGCCTCAGGTGGATGGTCCCCCTGCAAATGCCTTTTCTGGAAAAAGGAAAAAAAAAAAAAAAAAAAAAACAACAAGAAAACGGAGAGCACTGCAGCCATGGCAGCCTGCCTCCCTTTCAGTTCACAGCTTGGCTCTATCTCTTCTGCCAGCCGCACCTTGGTGGCCCGTCTCTACCTGGCAGAGGGAGATACCTTTGAGAGCCAGGTGGGCACTGCCACCTGCACGCGCGCGCGCATGCTCCGGCTGGAAGCAGAGGAATGTTCGCTTGGCTTTGGTGTATGGGGGCGTTAAACACTGGGATAAATGCAAAAGACCCTGGGGGACAAGGGAAGGAAAGCCTTGGGAGGGGGGGCGGGGTGGGAGGGGGCCGGCAGGTCCCAGGAAAGACTAACTAGGCCTTCATCTGGGAGGCTGATCCGTTTCCGAACCCCGATGGGAAAGGCCATGAATTTTAAAACATGTCTCTCCAGCGGACAGCTCCAGTCACAGAAGCACCCCCCGCCGGGGCTCGGGAGTGCTGCGGGAGCCCGAGCCCAGGACTCTGAGGACCCAGAGGCAGGGGGAGCTTGGCCTTGTCAGGAGGCAGGACCCCGCTCGCTCGGCTGGAAGGCGCTTGGCCTCCCCACACCCCACACCCTGCCCAGCCCCCGCAGCTCGTGGAGGGTCCCACAGGGCCAGCATCAACAGGTAACTTTCCTAGTGCTTGTGTCAACCGCAAAATCACACGGACACCCGCTGCGGTCCCTGTTCACCTGCACTGGCCGCTGAGAGGACATTGGAGCCCTGGGGACTGGTGCCTCTCTCACCAGGGCTTTGAGGAAGGCCCTCTGCGAGGAAGGGCAGGGCGACCTTGTTGGGGTCGACGCCTGGATGTGGGGGGATGTGAAGGTGGCCTGCCGTCTGTGCTGGGCTGGAATGGCACCCTCTGTCCCTGGAAGCCTGGGAGAATGGCCTGTGCGTCTCCCTCTGTGAAAAGTGCCTGCTCCTGAGAAATGGAATGTGGGTGTTATAAAAGCAGGTATTGTTATATCTTAATAGATGTTTTCATTTTAATTTTTCCTGGAGAGAGCCCTGAAGAATTGCAATCGTGATGCATCTGTTTATAAATCGAGAGTCAGGAATATCGAGAGCAGGGACGTTGGTAACGGAAACAGACATTCGTGGAGCTGTGAGTAGCCAAGAGCTGCACTCTGACAGCCACCGTATCCCGGCTCCTTCGGGGAGTGGCCCTGGGAAGAGGGGCACCACTCAAAGCCAGTCCTGTACAGACACTGGGGGCTTTGGGGGACCCCACGAGAACCCCCACCTCCTCGGCTCTGTGTCTTGCCTGGTCACATCCTACTCCTCAGAATCATGAAATAGCTTTCTGGAAGCTGGAGACATGCCGGTGACTCTCCGGTGTTTCAGCCTTGGGACTCCTGGGTCCCCGTTATGGGGAGACTCTTTTTAGGGCTGTGCTGGACAGAACTTCCTCTCCCTCACTTAAGAAAAAAAACTGTTGTTGTAAAACACACATAACATAAAGTTCACCGTTTCAACCATTTTTAAAGTGTGCATTTCGGCAACATTAAGCACATTCATATCGTTGTACAACCATCACCACCATCCATTTCTAGATACTGTTTCTTCATCCCAGACTGAAATTCTGTACCCGTTAAACACTAATTCCTCATTTCCCCTCCCTCAGCCCCTGGTGACCACCGCTCTGTTTTCTGCCTCTATAAATTTGATACTCCAGATCTCTCATACAGGTGGAATCACACAGTATTTGTCTTTTCGTGTTCGGCTTCTTTCACTTTAGCACACTCTGTTCCAGATTCTTCCATGTTGTACCATGGTGTCAGAATTTCATTTGCCTATTTTTTATTGTTTATATTTTGGTGAAGAATATGTATAACATACTATGTATCATTTTAGCCGTTCATAAGTGCACAGCTGAGTGGCGTTAACTCCGTTCACATTGCTGTGTGACCATCACCACTATCTGCCCCTAAAACGTTTCCATCGTCCCCAACAGAAACTCTGTCGCCGTGAAACAGCTCCTTACTCCCTTCCCCTCCCAGCCCCTGGTAGCCTCTATTCTACTCTCTCTCTCTGAATTGGCCCGTGCCAGGGTACTCCTATGAGTGGAATCATACATTATCTCCCTCCTCTTCGGCACAGGTTAGAAAAGACAGATTTCCAGAGTCTCCTTAGAAGAGACAGGACACCAGCATGTAACAGGACTAAAGGGCTGCACGTGGGTGTTGGCGATGGTTCCTCGGAAGGAGACAGCAGTCCCGCACGGGAAGCACAGGACAGGGAGCACCCCCATGCAGCCTGGGCAGGACCCCTGGGCCCCCAGAGGGAGGGTGCTTTGTGAGCGAGGGCCTGGCAAGTCTGTCCAACTGTGGAGAGGCCGTAGAGACTCAGGTCACAGTGCTCCCCTTGCATAGACTCCGTCCTCAGTGAGCACCCTTCTGAAAGTCCGACTCCACAGAGCCTGCCTGCAGGAGGGAGGCACAGGACACGGCCACACACTTTCCCTTTGGATGGGCACCTACACTTGTCTTGGCCACAGAGAGGAGGGGTCAAAATATGAGTGTAGGAGTCATTGCTGAGTTTGAAAATTGGCTCTTCCATTCATAATACGTGAGATCGGGAGCAAGTTGCATGCTCAGTTTCTGCTGTTGACAAATGAGGACGAGAAGACCAGCCATCTCCTAGGTGAGGACAGGACATGAGGAATAAGGGAAATTACACGTAATGTGGACAAGTGCTCTGCCGAGTGCCTGCCCCCAGTAGGTGTACAGTAATGACAGTAATCCTAATACTAACTCATTTTGATGTTGCATTTCAGTTTCTTATAAGTTTTGCTGGCATGACTCACTATCCTCAAGTCCAGACAACTTCAGGACATTGACATTGATTTCTGGGATGTGCGTGCCCCAGGGCCAGGCACCTCTGAGAGTTTGCTGGGTTGAATAACCCGGTGTGCATTTTGAGAAATCGGCGGCTTGCCTCCCTGGTGACATCTCGATCTCACCACTCATTTTCCTTTCTAAGCATTGATGAAAATGGAGAATTGGGAATTGTGAGCTCATTTGTGGGGAAGAAATCTTAAACTGTCCCCTTATTTTAGTTGGTTGGCCATACTGCAAGAACTGCGCATTGGTAGATAGATGCGAGACCTAGTTCAAAAGGTGTAGTTGGAACAGTGTAAAATCTCCCCAGACAGCCAAGTTCTCTGTGGTGGGACGGGACGCATGGTGAAGCACGTAGCAGGTCTGGGAAGTCCTGTGCTTTGGACACAGGTGGCCCAGCCTGGACATCTGCACTGGGTGTTTGCAGGGGTTCTGCTCAAGGCGGTAGCTGCTGCTATTAGCACCACTGGTGGCATCTGGGAGGTGGGCCCCATGGGCTAAGGAGGGGTCTCCTTCCTTAGGGTTACCCACAGCAAGGGCACAGATATACTCCTGTGGGAGCAGTTTCTTTGCAGATCCAGAACCAAGACCCCTTGACTTCTGGCCTTTGGAGCAGAAGCCTACCCACTGGTCCTATTTCCCGCAGCCTTGAAGCTTCCTGGTTCCTTCTTGCCACCTCTCTCAGGTTATCCATAGTGCAATATGGATAACCATATTAACAGCAAATCCCAAAGCCAAGGCATAGCGGTCTTGGTCCTTCTCCCCGCAGGCAGTCCCTCTGCCCCTGCGTACATTTGCTCACCCCCCAGGCTTCATTTAGCAATGGGCGTGTCAGGGCGGGTGACGGGCGCCCATCTGCCCACCGATCCCAGTTGGGTGGATTAATTAATGATTATAGAGGACTTTGAAGGTTGCAGGGCTAATTATTGAGCCAGTTCCCTCCCTTCCCCCAAGTCCCCTGGACAGCCTTTTGTCTCTTTCCCTCACGAGGTGTCCTTTGAAATGAATAGGACGAGATGAATCAGGGTCACTTAATAGGGCCGGCCGTTGCAGATGGCCAGCCAGAGAGCCCTGCTGCGGGGGCTGCATGGCGGGAGCTGAGATTCTCTGCACAGACCAGCAGCACGGTGGGTGCGGCCTTCTTTATCTCAGAACGGACCAAGGCTCCCAAAACACTGGTGCTTCCTGGTCTCCCAAGTGGGCGCAACAGCAGGTCTTCCTAGGCCGCGCAGCCTGATGCCCCTGTGCTCCTGAGGTTCACTCCCAGTTTGGGTATGAAAACTTCCACCTCTTAATTCATTCTCTCCTCTCTCTTCAGTGACTCTTTCCCAGAGCATGGCCCCGTAGGGACAACAGGCGAGTTCTGCACCAATTCTTAGGTTGCGTCCAGGTTGCAGAGAATGCTCTAATGCTAAGCCACATTGCATGCGGGAGCAGCGAGTTCAGCCTGCCTGGTAGAGCAGGACGGCCATATTATTTCTCTTCTATCCCTTTCTCCCAATAAACCAAGATTTTGAAATAAAATATATTTTTATATTATTCTAAAATCTCAACTGGGCATACTTTTTTAGTAGGGAAAACCCAAGGATAAAATAAATACTATAGGTAGTAGGATTACCTTTCCATATCCCCTCAAGAGTGGGTCTTCTGTGCACCTATATGTATATGTTAATAAAGGAGAGAAGTTTGTGGCTGAAAATTCCTGAGTCATGCTAATTCATGCATTCATTCATCCATATCTATCATTTATTGAGAAGCTACCCTATTACAGAGATGTTAGAGATACAAAGAGGAGACAAAACTCAGTTGTAAAGCTAATTCTAGGCTAATAGAAAAGTATGAAAACATGGGAGAATAGTATTTTGAGTTATTGTTTTGCATTTTGCTCTATTTTTACGTGCCTTCTGACCAACAGGTAGATGGGCCCTTTGCCTGTCCTTGCCTGGGGATATTTTCAGGGCAGAAAACAGAAGCTGCTTGAAGTCAAAGGCTTTTGCAAAAGACCCAAGCTCTTTGAAGAAAGGGGCCTCTGAGGGCAGCAGGAGGGAAGAGAAGTGACTCCAGGGGCACAAGGCTGAGCATGAGGGCTTTGGGGGTGAAGGAGGAGGAGAGGGGGGAGGACGGAAAGGCAAGGGCATGTGGAAAGATCTTGAAGGTGTGGCTGTGGTGGACCTAGAGAGGCCGGTGAGACCGGGGATCTTAGCCCCATCTCAAACTCTGCAAATGTGAACCTGAGGCAGAGGAGCCTTGGAGTTCCACATGGGCTGGGGCCATGCTGTGCTCTGGGAAGCAGGAAGGGCTGACGATGGCCAGAGAGTGGAGGGGCTCCCCAGTGCCCGGTCTCTGTACAACCCATCTGGGCAGGTGAGCCCGGCAACAATCGTCCTGGAATTTCTGCTGTCCCAGCAGGGTGGGCACTCAGAGTGGGATCTAAGATGGTTTAAAATAAAAATAATATATCCTGCACATTGGAGTGATAGACTCTGATACTATATGCATGACATAAGTATGACACAACTTTAAAAAGGGGGGGGTCTGAGATATCTATTACAGAATAGTCAGATTTGTAGGGACAGAAAGTAGAGGGTGGTTGCCAGGGGCCTGGGGGCCGAGGGCCATTGGGAGCTAGTGTTTGAGGGGCACAGAGTTTCTGTTCTGCAGGATGAAAAGGGTTCCGGAGATGGTGGCACAACAATGGGAATATACTCACTGCTACGGAACTGTGCACTAAAAATGGCTACAGTGGTTGGTTTTATGTTATGCGTATTGATCAGAAAACTATGGGATTTGGCCAAAGAGTGCCAGGAGCAAAGATGGAGGTGGCTCTAAGTCAGCTTTGCGGGCAGTCAGCGTAGGGGGCTTCACGGATGGGTGCCAAGAAGGATGAGTCGGCAGGAAAGAGGTGGGAGGATGGTGGAAACGGGCAGGGTGGGAGGGCGAGGGGCAGGGGAAGATGAACACGTGCACACATGCACCCATGCTCGTGTACACACACGCCTCTCCCTGCGCGGGAAGAGCACCCTGGGGGCAGCTGGACAGAGTGGCTGCAGTCTAGAATATAAGGCGGGTGGGGCGTAGCAGGGAGGGATTGGCTTGGTTTAGGTTTTATCTGGGAGGTGATGGGAGACATTGAGTATTCTCGGCAAGGACACAATCACGCTGATGTTCCATCGGGCCACCCTGGCTGCTGCGTGGAGGACGGGGCTGGGCCCAGAGGCAGAGCCCTGCCTGGAGCCGAGGCTGCAGCAGAGGAACAGCTCCCGCCTGTCTCAGGAGCCCCTGCTCGCCCAGCTCCCTGAGAGCACGACTGTTGGCGCCACTTGCCTTCTTCCCAGACCCCTCAGTGGCTCCTGGGCCCCTGTGTGCTTGGCTGTCTTTGTTGTTTTGAGAATCTCTGCACTTACCCCGTAGCCTTGATGGAGAGAAAGAGCCTGCATCACAGAGAGACCTTTCTCCCCAGCACTGCCCCTGCCCGCCCCCTGCCTCCATATCCTTCGTGGGCAGAGACTCATTCCCACGCCCCACACCTACAAAACGTTTGCCGACTGCCCTTCCGTTAGCAGTCACTGGCCTTGCAGGGCCGTCCACTGCTGTCTGTGGAGGCAGAATGGTGCTTCCCGGCTGCAGGGTCTTGCTGCCCGGGCTCGAAGCCCAGCTCCTATAAGTTATGTAACCTTCCTCACCACGCCCGTGAAATCCAGACACAAGAATCGTATTACCTCACTGGGTTGTGCTGAGGATGCAATGAGTTTATAGTTAAAAAGCACTTAGAATGGTGTCTGGCACGGAGTTGACGCAGTAAGTGTTTGTTAATGAAACATTTACTTCAAAAAGTAGTTATGGGGATTAAATGGAATGCCATTCACGAGGTGCTTGGCACAGCACCTAGAATACAGTAAGCACATAATAAATGTTAACGATTGCTACTGCTGCTAAGATGTTTGGAACTGTGTTGGAGTTTGACCTGTGAGGGGGAATGAAAGGAGAGGAGACAGCGTTTGGGTGTGTGTGGGGCGGGGGTCACATTCACGCAGATGCCTTTTGAGGAAACCGAAGTGTCCCCATGGCCTCTTGGTGGGCTGCCCACAGTCCCTCTGACTCCCCTCTGTCCCACACTGCTGCTGCCCAGGTGCCCTTTGCACTAGATGGGGACCTGGTTAGGTGACCCCTGACTTACTTAAAGACCTGGCACTGACCCTAGTTAGGGTTGAATAGCACCGCCCCTCCCCCCCAAGAAGATATGTTGAAGTCCCAACCCCCAGAAGCTAGGAATGTGACCTTATTTGGAAATAGGGTCCTTGAAGAGGCAATTAGTTAAGATGAGGTCACCTGGAGTGGGGCGGGACTCTAGCCCAATAGGAGCGTGGCGTGTGAGGACAGGGGGCCCCAGGGAGAACGGCGCCTGAAGACGGAGGCGGAGATTGGGGTGACGCATCTACAAGCCAGGCAGCACCAAGGTTGCTGGCTGCCGGCAGAGCTAAAAGAAGGGCTCGGAATAGATTCTCCCTCAGAGCCTTCAGAAGGAACCATCCTGCTGACACCTGGGTTTTGGACTTTGAAGGTTGTGAGACAATAAGGGGGTTGTGAGACCTCTGTTGTTTGAAGCCACCTGGTCTGTGTTACTTTCTTACAACAGCCATAGGAAATGAACATGACCCTCATTGCTCATAGAAACAGGTCCAAACGCCTCAACAGGATATTTGAGGTCCGCTATCCTTTCCAAATACACACACACACACACTCTCTCTACACTACACCAGGCGATTTCTAATTCCACAGACAAATAGAATGGAAAAAATTATTTGTGATAGGAAGAACTTCTTTGATACTTGGGATCGCGGCGCCCGTCTACTAGGATGCTGGTACCTGGCACTCCCGGGCATCCGCACCCCAGAGGACAGTGGGCCTGACGAAACAAGAGGCTGCTGGAGAGCAGGGGCAGGAGGCCTGGAAACCCTGTGGGGCTGGGGACTTGGACTCGAGGGGCCCTGGAGTGCAGGAAAGGAAAGATCGGGGTTGGTGCCCGGGGCACTTTGGAGGAAGAGGGCAGAGATGCTGAGAGGGGAGAGTTTTGGAGGGAAACTCTGCCTGCTCTGTGCTGTGGACAGTCCCTCCTCGCCTGCCCTGTGATTTCATTGTTAAAGCCATTGCCCCTGGATGCTCGTGGCATTCGTCCTCCCCCACGCCGATGGGTGCCACTGAAGTACCTGCCTCGGGATGGCTCCGGGTCACCTGAGTGATCCATGTTCATAACTTCACTCTGTGTGAATGTCACTCCCTGAGCGGGGAGGCTCTTCCTCTCTGTCCTGCCCAACCCCCACGTGGCCTCCCTTTGGGAAGGTTCCTGGGGCCCCTCCCCTCTTGCTACTCCTGGGCAGCGTCACAGCAGCCCGCCTCTGAATTCCCACAGAGCACCCCAGACCCTGCTCTTGCATCCCCAAAAGAGAGGGCTGCCCACGTCATCATTCATCCTTGTCACCCCCTCGGCCCAGCCCCACGCTGAGCACGCAGTCGTCCCTGTGCGCTTGTAAGGAAGGAGTGGCTGAAGGAAGGGACTGGCGTGGGGTGGCAGGCCAGAAAGGGGGAGGGCCCCATGTGCCAAGAAGGAGGGAACATAAAAATGAGGAGGGGGAGCAGGGAGAGGGAAGAGCAACGATGCCCTTCCTTTAAGCGCCCCTCAGAGAAGTCTAATCTGCATAATTAAAATCCAAATAACCAGGAGAATGAATGGCAAGTGAAGCAGGAGACAGAATTGTGGAGATGGAGAGGAAACAGAGCCAAAGACAAGGTGAGGAATGGGACTTAAAGATACGTTTGTACTAGAATTTAAAAAAAGACAAAGTTGGAAGTGGGAGCTATACCGCAGGGAGAAGGTGGGCTGGGAGGCTGAGATCTGAGTTAATTACAGGTGTTGGGGGGGACCCTGGGACTGGGGAGGAGCAGGAGCCACAGCCTCACTGCAGTACAGGACAAGTGGTGCAGAGGGTTGTTTGTGGGGCACTCGGTCTACCATCTGCAGGGCTGTCTGCAGGGCCACCGGACCTCCAAGAAAAAACATCACTGAGGAGCAGGAGATGGGAGCAGGGAACTGGGCCACGGGGCGAGGACTAGCACCGCAGCACAGAGGCTCAGCCGCCCTCTTTTGTGGGGAGGGAGGAAGCGATGGATAATCACATACTGTAGAGATAAATTAATAATACCAAGCTACCTCACCAGGGTGTTACGAGTGTTAATTAATTAATTATTGTTTGCAAAGCACTTTGAAGGTGGAAAGGCTCTATAATTATTATGAATAAAATGTCAGGGATAATAATCCGGCAGAATGCGATGACCTCATCCCCACCTCATTTGCATGGCATGGAGTAGAGCTTCCATTCGAGGGTTTTCTGCCAAAGGGGAGACCTGCTGGGGATGACAGGTGCCCGTCTCCCCGCCCCGCCTTCTCCCGCCGCATCTCTGCGTCAGCCCCAGAGCCGCGGCCCCCGCTCCCCTGGCAGCAGGTTGACGAGGAGCCGTGTGAGATGATGTTTTTATGAGTCAGAAAGCTACATGTGCAAGAGGCTGGGGACGGGATCGCTGGGCTGCTTCCTCCCGATGTGCCATGTTCTCACGCCTCGGGCCGGAGGACGCTCTGCGCACTGGGCAGCGTGCGGCTTGGCAGGTTGTTTTGTTTCACAGGGGATTAAGAATATGGTGCTCCAGGTCTGCTCCGCCAGAGTGGGAGAGACCTCTGGGGCAGGGGCAGGACGCACTGTCTGGGGAGAGGTCGGTGCTTGTGACATTGCAAGCTCGGAGGACTTGGGGTAAGTGACAATGAACGAGACGTGACCCTCGCCCGTGAAGCCGACCTTCCCGATACGGGACGCAGGCCATCCGCAGCAAGCAGCCCCCATCTCCTCACGCGGCGTGTCCCGTAGCAGTGAGGGCAAGGGAGAAAGCTGTACCAGAGGGAGGGAAATGGGGAGTGCCGGGGAAAAAGCCGTATGAATTGGGTGTGCGGGACACCAACTCAGGGTGTACCTATTGGGGCGAGGCCTTTGAGGTCCAAACCCGGGAAGGGAAGATGTTCGAGGACAGTTGCCTTTAGCCAACTTTTGGCCCCTGGGTTTGGAGGCCAAGGCAAAAGAACTGCAGGGAGCATTTATTAATACCAGCCCTTGGCCCTGCATTAGGGAGGAAACGACCCTGCCAACAGTCCCCCTGCGTGCCAACGTGGAAGAGAGAGAAGGCGAATCTGACACCGGGTGAGCACTGTCAGAGCTCTGTGCGTGTCAGGGAGCATGAACCTGACCGTCGACGATGGGAGGGATCTCACACCAATTTAGACCCCCAAATAGAACCCAAAATGAAAATTTCTTTTAGCTCCTTGAGAGACAAGAGGCTTCACCTTGTTTGCCTCTCGCATGTCCCTGAGAGAGCTTGGCGCCAACTCCCAAGGTGAGCGGTTGGCAGTTCCAAGGGTCACAAGGCCCACGACCAGGTGTTGTACAATCAAACAGCCGGGCCTTTTTATTGAACCTGTTATGTTCACAAGGAGACACCCTAAAGCGGGGAGGGTGGGCAGGCAGCAGCCTCTTTCCTCGAAGAAAGCTCTATCATTTCACCTTCACACCCCTGGTGGCATTTACTACTCTATTTAAACCTTGGCTGAATGCACCCCTGGAATCTTGCTGTTATTGGCAATACACCATTCCTGTACGAACAGTTGGCTTCTGGTTCCAATACTGTGGTCCTAGGAAAAACAACACTGGATTTCAGGCTGATTGTTGCTAAGCCTCGATTTGGAGCAGCGACTCTCAAACCTCAGGACGCCCTGGAGGACCTTACAACACAGGTGGCAGGACCCCACTCCTAGCGTTTCTGACCCAGCAGGTGGGGGTGGGGCCGGAGAATGCACATGTCCAACCAAGTGCCAGGTGGTGCCATTGCTAGGGCCACCCTCTGAAAACCACTGCTATGGGAAACGAATGGAGCTATTTGTGGAGAGAGGGACTGGCATGAAGGCAGTGGGTGAAGACAAAAGGAGATGGGTGCAGAGGGCAGGTGAGGGGGGTGGCATCTCGGCACAGACAGCTCAGGGTACCGACAGCCACTCGCCCGGCTGCTGGGGATACAGCACAGCTGGGAGCTCTTAACTGGGGGTTACCCTACGTCGGGACCATAACTCTTGTCCCTGCTGGGTGTAGGCTGGTCTCCCGCACCCTCCACGATGCCCGGCCTCTATGAGAAACACCTACAAGGACACTCTGCAATCTCCGGCAATGCCAGCGTGAAAGGAGACAGCCCAAGGAAGCGCCTGGCACAGAGGTGGGGGCTTGGCTGTTATTGATGATTAGGGGCACACCGGGAAATCTAACCAAAGGCTCGTCCTCTGAGCGGGAGCGCCGAGGTGTTTATTTGCACAGAGTTGGCCAAGTTCCTCCTGCCTTCTCCTTCCCCTGCCATCCCCCGCGCGGCTGGGAACCCTGCGAGTCCACGGCTTTGAACTGGGACTTCAAAGCGAAGCCGAGCTCTGGTCTTCAAACAGGTTTATAAAGAGATTTTGATACAAGACAACAATACTTGTCAGCAGTGCCCAGTTATTGTCCTTCCCTTTGTAGTTTTATTAGGAAATAATTTCCCGGCCCGTGAGGCTCCCGCTGGCGCGCCTTGTTTCTCCCGCGGCCTGTCTGCCCGCCAGAGGGGCGGCCCCTCGCCCCGAGGCAGCTTCGCCAGCCAGCCGGGGCTCAAGGAAGACGTCACCGAAGGGTGTCCTCGCTGCCAATTTACCATCTGCCCCTCCTGCCCCCTCCCGCTCCTGGTAGCAAAAATGCAATTTTTTTTTTTTATCTCTAGGAGGTTTAAAATCTCGATTCCTCAAATGCCCCTCCCTTGTTATGATTATTGCTTTTTAAAGAAGAAACAGAAAGCAGAACCTGTCCAGAAAAGAGCCACTTAAGTACCCCTTTCTATCATGTCCTGCATTCTAGGTGGCAACAGGGTTCCCAGTTCCCTGGGACACGGGCAGGACCACGTGTGGGGGCTGCTTGCCCACGCAGAGGCGCGTGCGGCTCTCCAGAAGTGTTCCCTCCTCTTTCCCGGGGCTGGCGTTCTCCCATCACTGGGTGCACTTCAATGAGTCTGCTGGGTAAGGGGCGCCATGGAGGGTCCCTCTGGCTCCGTTTCTTAGCATGGGCAGGGTGAGCTGGGGGAACAGTCACAGCCAGGGAGGGACCCAGAGCTGGGAGCACTCGCACACGCGCTGCGGTGGGGAGGACGGGAGGAGCGAGGGTGTTCTGTGGTGGTGGCGGTAGGACGGGGCCGCTGGGGTGCACTTCCATACCAGGGAAGGGGACAGGGAGGGGGGCGTGGAGATGGGTGTGGGAGGAAACCACGGGTGGCTGGAACGTGGTCCTGGGGGAGCGGGGACAGGATGGAACTGGGGAAGAAGGGGGCTCCCAGCCTTTCCACTTTTCTCTTCATTTTTATGCAATTGGGGAAGAAGACTGAGAGTGTGCCATCATTCAGGGGGTGGGGGTGGGGGTGGGGGGCAGAGCATGTGGGCAAGGTCACCCTTTCTGCCCTTTATTCTCTCTGGGAAATAGGGACTGGGGCACCTGCTGGGCAGGGGGAGGGGTATGTAGTGGGATTTAGGAAGTTAGAGGCAGAAGGATCTTGGAGATGGCTTAGCCGGAAGTCTCCATCTTAGTAAGGAGCTTCAGAAGGATCGAGACGTTTCATAAGATGCTAGTGAGTGATGGAGCAGGGCCGGCAGGTCTGCTGCCTCTGGCATGGGGCCATGGCCGTGCACGGTGCCTGTGGCCTCCCTGAGGGTGAGGCTGTATCCGCCTCCCTTGGGGATTGTTCCCCACCCCAGAGGCGAGGTTGGCCCCAGTGCCTCTACTGAGATGGGAGAGGGCAGCACAGGAGGGTGTCTGCTGTGGATGGGGCCACCCAGGGTCACCCCAGGCCACTGCAGGAGCCGATGATGACACCATTCTTCAGATGCTAAAGAATGTTGCTGACCTGGGACGACTCACTTTCTCCTCAACAATTTCCTGCTGCTGAAAGCATAAGAACCAGTCTCAAAACTTGTAGTTTCTGTGCAGAAATGTGTCAGACCACAGGAACACAAGACACCTACTGGTCATGGTCCAGGATCTATGCCCACGTTACTATACCTGTTGGACAGACAGGGAAACCTAAGAGGAAAGATTGATGATGTCCAAAGATTCATCCAAAGGCAATAAAAACACTCACAGCTTAATGTTTGCTACATTCCTTCCTGAATCTCCCTCCTGCTATCGCTTCAGATTTCCATGGAATGTGAAGTATTGACCAAGACAGACAGATTAAGAATGGACCATGGGCCCTTTTCCATGGGATCTGGCCAGAGTGGACCTCAACCCCAGCCACTTGTATAATTTTTTAAAGATAACTGGTTAAAGGAAAAGTAAAGATATAATAAAACAGAATCACAAAATTGTAACGCATTTACAAATTTGAGTTGAGGGGGATGGCAGACTAGGCTTGCTGGCCAAACGAAGCCTGCAGCCTGGTTTTGTACAGCCTGTGAGCTAAGAATGGTTTTTACTTTTTAAAAGGGTTGTTAAAAAAAAAAACAACCGCACAAACAGAGAATTTGCTGCAGAGACTGCAGGTGGCCCTCGAAGCGTAGCATGCTAACTCATAGCCCTTCACAGAAAACGTATACGGGCCCCTGGTAAGGAATGCTCTTATCACTAAAAGACAACACTGTGGAATTGCATTCTTCACAAGATAAGCATAAAATGTATTAAAAATGTTCGTTTATTGTATACGAAATGCATGTGGCCTCGTAATGACGTATAAATTCCAAGTTGTTTGACCACAGCTATTCATCCCAATCTCGCCAGCTAAACTCTTTATCTTCGCTTGGAATAAGGTCAGAAGTGAACCTCAGAGCTCTTTGTGACCTTGAGGCATGGCTACGCAGTCCTCCCGGCTCTGGGTTTCCTCTGAGCTGGAGAGGGAAGCTTTGGGGCCCAGGCGTGGCATCTCAGTTTGCGTGGCCCGAGTCACGATGTCACTCACTAGGACGCCTGGTCCTCTCACCCTGCGGCACCTCAGGCGTGGAGTGTAGCGGATGCAGCCAGGCCCCCTGGGGGCGTGACTGACTGAGACCCTGACTCTGACCAGCACGTGTGTCCAAGGCCTCGTCGTCGTGTCTGTGGTGAGTGACTGCAGGGCTGTGTCACTACTGCTGCGTCAGAGAGGCGCGTACACGCCTGTCTCTCCTCCGGGAGATAGAAAGGCGGCGTGGTGGAGTGAAAGAACGTGGGTGGTGAGGTCACAGAGAACAGGGTTCAAGACCCGCCTCTCCCACAGGTTGGTTACATAATCATGGACAAGTGTCCCAGTGTCTGGGACCTTCGGTTTTTGTCATCTGTAAGATGAAGATAACAGTAGGGCCTTCCCCCCGTGGAGTTATTATTGGAAAGCTGAGACAACACACTGGGTGCAAAGAAATCGGATGAGAAGGCAAAAGCAAAAGTCACTAGGGGCCTTTCTTTCTTCTGGTCCATCCTGTGAAGGGTGGCCTTACTTTGGCATAAATGCTTCACTTGAACGTCTGAGGGGAATCACCATGGTGGGGCTGGGGGGAAGAGAGAGAGCGAGGAGAAGACAGAGGGAAGGGGAGAGAGAGAGAGAACATTTGGGAGTGCAGAAATGGTATAGGAAAGACAAATCTGCAGTGAGAAATTGTAACTAAACCGAAACCAATGAGTGCTTCTTAACCAGTGACAAGAATCGGAGAAACAGAGGCAGCAGGTGCCTCGGTGATCATGCAGTCCATTGGTCCTCAGACATCTTCCAGGGAACACAGGCAGACAGCCCTGGCCTCGAACCCCAGCTTTGCCATTTACTTCGAGCACGTGACTGAAGTTTCCTAAGGCTCAACTCCCTAGTTGCTGTGAATATTCATGGTTGGCCTCAGGACTGCGCTCTGAGTATATTGAGGACCTGGTTCCTCCAGGTGCCAGGTGTGACTATAAATGGGGAGTCCAGGTCACGTGTCTCCACTGGTGTCCCTCATAATCCACGTCTCCACTTAATAGTGCCCCACGGAGGGCTGAACAGGCTTCTCTTTGTCCAGGGCAATAGAACTGTGGAGATTGAATTCCATTACATGACGAAAGTAACAACTCAGAACCTTCTAGCCTACGTCACTGAAGTCAAATCCATGCAGCTAATTTCCTGTTTCTCTTATGGGTTGATTTTCCTTGCTTTTGGTTGGAAAAAAGTCAGTTTTGAAAACATCCTTTGTAATAGGTGTTGCAAAACACTTGAGCATCGTAAGTCTATTAAATTCTAACAGCTCTGCTGGCAGGTAAAGCACATTTATAGACTTAAAAAAAAATATTCATGCTGTTTGCCTTTTGCACTGCTGGGGCCATTCTGAAGAGATTTCATGTTTAAGGCCAAAGGGTTTTGAGGGGTGGAGTTGGTTTCTCCAATTCATTCTCCTCATGTTGTTTCTTCTATGCAGTATAAATTGCAAGATTGTTTATGTGCTCCCAGCAGAAGTCAGTCTTTGTAAAAATCCATTGTTCCTCTTCAACCCATAGTGTCTACATTTTAGTTGTCAAGCCCTCTAAGGGATTATGACACCTCTCACCTTTTCTTATTCTAACTTTGCCCAGTTTAATGTTTAAAATCTGCTGATTAAAAAAAATTAACTCTGAAATCCCATGGTATGAGATTTTGGTACCAACCAAGTAAGGCTATCTGGTTGTTCAAGTAAATATCCCAGGCCCCAAAGTTTTTGCTGAGGGAGAAGTATCTGGAAGAGAAGACAGGCTGAAATGAGGTCTAGTTTAGATTCTTGTAAGGAACGTGCAACCTAGATTCCTCGCACGGGCAGTTTACAGTAGGGTTTGGACTCCTATGAGAATCTAGTGTCACCACTGATCTGACAGGAGGCGGAGCTTATGCAGTGATGCGAGCAATGGGAGCGGCTGTAAATACAGATGAAGCTTCCCTTGTTCGCCTGCCACTCACCTTCTGCTGTGCAGCCTGGTTCCTAACAGGCCACGGAGTGGTACCCATCTGTGGCCCAGGAGTTGGGCACTGCAGTTGTAGAGGATTCTCGGTTAGATAGAGGAGAGAAGGAAGCGGTAACAGCAGTCGTGAATGTTCATGGTTATTTATGATATTTGGCAGAAAGATGCTCTAGGGTAAAGTATTTGGAACCAATGCATTCCAAAGCCAGAGGAAGTAGGGACAATGACATGTGAACTGGGAAATGTTGGGACATAGGTAACGGCCCCCTAGGAGGCTTGTTAAAATGCTACACCTCACATCTGACCTGTGGGAAGGCAGCAAGGGATGAACTGTCTCAACAGCAATTGAAGCAACATGATGTAGCATCGTAAAATGATGTCAGAACTTCAGAAAATGTGTTTAGACCAGACTCTGTTTTACTTTGTGGGAATTTAGTTCAAAGAATCAGTAGTTTTTTCATATGTTTTTCTTTTTCATTGATTTACAAAGAATTCTTCTTCCAGGCATACATAAAAAGACATAAAACCCATAATTAAATGCCTGCTCTGACCACAAAGTCAGACTGTCTTAAACTATCTCTTTCATGCACAGAGAAAGATCTGTCTCTCAGCAGCCATTGAAAACTTGCAGATTTTTTTTTCTCTTTATGCCTTCCTGGTACTGCTGTCAAACTAGGTTCCACTTCAGAAGACAACCAACAGTGGGAAACATTCTGAGTCTACAATTTTTACTTTGGTGGGGCCCTTTCCTGATTCATAAAGTAGACTAGCACTCCCAGAGGCTGGTCAAGTGGACGAGTGTCCAGAACAAACGGAAGTTTATCAAGGACAGTACGAGTGAGTGGCGAGGATAGAGGTGGGGAGAGGGTCCTTCCCAACTCCACTTCTTAGATTTAAGCTACAAATACTGTCACCTTCATGCATTTGACATTGAGGGTTACAAAGATTCTAAACTGTGAGATGAGACGGGGCCAGTATGGTTGCATGGATGTGCTCTTCGGTAAATGACAGAGGGGCAAGCTCTTGGTGTAGCAAGAATCACTGACACTCTATTTGCCACGCCCCCAACAAGCCTGTTTTCCAGATATTACATCTCGCAAGCCTGGTTGTGGAAGGCTGAATAATGGCACCCAAAGATATCCGCATCCTAACCCCTGGAACCTGTGAATGTTACCTTATGTGGCAAAAGGAGTTTTTAGGCTGTGATTATGTTAAGGACCTTGAGACGAGAAGGTTCTTACAGATTATGCTGGTGGGCCCTAAAAGTAACCATAAGTATACTTGTAAGAGGGAGTCTCAGGGACATCTGACTATAGAAGAGGGGAAGCTGATTGGATGGCACTAGCAGAGATTACAGTGATGTGGCCACAAGCCAAGGAATGCTGGCAGCCACTAGTAGCTCAAAGAGACAAGGAATAGATTCTCCTCTGGAGCCTCCAGAAGGATCCAGCCCTGTCAACACATTTATTTTAGCTCCAAAAGACTCCTTACAGACTTCTAGCCCCCAGAGCTATTAGAAAATAAAATTCGGTTGTTCAAACTTCTGGGCTCAAGTGATCCTCCTGCCTCAGCCTCCCAAGTAGCTGGGACTACAGGCACGCAGCACAAGGCCCAGCTAATTTTTCTATGTTTAGCAGAGACGGGGGCTCGCTCTTGCTCAGGCTGGTTTCGAACTCCTGACCTTGAGCAATCTGCCCGCCTTGGGCTCCCAAGAGTGCTGGGATTACAGGCGTGAGCCACCACGCCAGGCCAATTCTGTTGTTTTAAGACACTAACTTTACGGCAATTTGTTACAGAAATAATAGGAAACTAATACACTCTTCTTGTCAGATTTGCTAAATGTTTCATCTCAAATTGAAGGGATGAAGGGACACACACATCTCTCTGGCTCTCATCTGGCTCTACTGGCACACCGGAACGATCCTGCCTAGCCCCTCACAGAAAACACACTGGCCGCGTGTCCTCAGGGAGATAAATGCATGTGTTCCCAATCTGTCCACTTAGGCCATTATTCAGAGCAGAGCTCTTTTGAGAATAAAAGCGCAGTTGAGTGGATGATGGCTCTTCCAACAGAATAAATCAGTGTTTGAGCTCTGATCCACTGACGTTGGCCCAAGTAAAAGGTTAAGCTATTCAGGCGTATCTCAGAAACAGATCTAATGTTAAAACTTACATCAGGGAATTCTTTGTAACCAAAAAAACAGAAACAAAAGGCTTCCAAACATTTTGGACAATCTGTCAGAAAGTTTTAGGGTCCCCTAAATTTGAAGCTGCTTCATAAAACTTGTTAAGCTGTCCAGGCAGAGAGCTGCATTTTTCTGGGCATGCCTGTGCCTTGGCGCGGGGAGGGCTGACCACGGGAGTTACCAGCTCCGTTCTTGCAGTCACTTTTTTCTTTTTCCACCTCCACCCTCACTCGCCAGCACCTCACAAAATCGCTTGGTTCTGGGTGCTGTTCGCTGAGAGGCCGGCGCCAGGAGCTAACTGAAGCAACCAATCCGTGTGGTTGAGTCGAGATTACTTCCCCTCCTCTCATGCTGGCAAGCTCCTTTCCCATCTCGTTAACCACGGACTTCTAACACTTGCCTCTCAGAGACGGCGTTATCCTTGGTTCTTGACGACTCCGTCAAGAGTCATTGGATATCTGAGTTGCAACGGATCTTTATTAAGCACGTTGATTCCAGCTCCAGTGAAATGATAATTAACGTGGGGCTCGGGCCATGCAGAGGAGGAGGAGTCTCGGGGCCCAGGGGACCCGCAGTTGTGATGCCGCCCCAGGCGATTTTGAGACGCGTGGCGTGAAGATCGGTTGGTCGACGGAGTGGTAGCAAGCAGTGCGGACCTTCCTTTCTTGGAACAAATAAATTCCGCTTGCCAGGCCACTCCAGTGCCCCTTTCTTTTTGTGCCTGCAGAGGTAGGAAACAACCCCAGAGGACTGTCCTTCCAGCGGCGATAGGCTAATCTGCCCTTTTTGGCACGTGCTTGGCAAATCCACGGCTGGGTTTTGTTAATGCTGGGACTCGGGGAAAGCTGATGCTCGCAGCACTTGGGCAAAGGCAGCTACGCTGCGAGAGCGCTTCATTGAGATGCTGCGCTGGCTGGGAAAGATGCGACCAGTCAGGCGAACCGGAAAGACCCATTTAACCAACTCAGAAGATGGGCATTTTTGATGAGAGCGTTAACCTTCTCCGGGCTGGCTGTCATTTCCAAATGACGGCAGCGTGCCTGGCATTTCCATGAAGCCTTTCATCTCTAAGAGAAGAAGGGGGAGCAGGGGTCACATCTGAGATATTAAAAGCAGAAAGGAAACCTTTAAGCAATTTGGTACCCTTTTGGCCTGTGGGTTTTTTTCCCCCACTGAGGTGGCACATATTTAAAAAGCCCAACCTAGGGGATGTTTCGAAAGAACAGGTTCAAAAAAACTAGCTTAGACCTGTCTTTAGAATGTCAGAAACTGCCTGCCCTGGTGGTTAGCCAGGAGATAAGTTCTTCTGGGAGTTGGGCGCTGAATCATTTAGGATTCTTTCGGTTGCAAGTGACAGAAAGCCAAGTTTATATTTCCTTAGTTAAAAAGGGGGGGAGCTATATGTCTCAGGCATCTAAACAGCCTCATTACAGATGTGGCCTTAGGCACAGTTGAATGCAGAGGCTCAGTGATATAATTGAGGATCTAGTTGGCCTCTCTCTTCCCCTGTGTGGATTTGATTTCCATGCACGCTCCCATTTTCTGCTTGCAAGAAGGCTGCCAGCACCTGGGAAATACACACATCCAGGTTCAAGTCCAATCACTGTGACTAACATGGAATTCTGGGAATTAGATCCTCTTGGCTTGAATTGGGCCTAATTTGTCATTCCTGGGACAATTACCATGCAGGAGGTACTGAGCCAGGCATCTCAAACTTTTAATGTGCATATGAATCACCTGGGAATTTTATTAAAAGCCAGATACTGACCCAGACAGTCTCAGGTGGGATGTGAGATTCTGCACTTCTAGCAAGCTCTCAGGTGAGGCCAATGCTGCTGACCCACACTTTGAGTAGCAAGGATACAGACTAGGCTTGTTGGCTTAATCTAGGTGGTATTTTCCATTCCTATAGGCTGAGGGTATTCTCAGCTTCTACTGTGGACAAGAGTTGGGATAGGTAGCAGGAACTGCGTTCCCTCAAAGGGAGATGCAATGTCGCCTCCATGTGCGAGAGAGTTTGGATTCTGATGGCAACAACACATTTGTACTGTGGGCTCTCTGGGCCTTTTTTAGTTAATAGTGACATAAAACTCAGCCAGCGATGTTTGGGGTTGTGGGATTTGTGTCTGTGCCTCAGTAGTACCCCTTGCAGCAATGCAAGAAGGGACCTTTAGATGAAAGACAAAAGATAAACACTCTTTAAACATTTGCCCACGATTATTATCATTACTATTAATTATTAATTGAGGAAGGACGAACACTTGCTTGATGTAGGCAGAGATTTTGTTTAAGCACCAGCCCAGAGAGACCTGGGAAGGAAACCAAAGAAGAAGCATGAATTATAAATACAGATCCTGCCATAGGAAGCTGATGGAAGCATGAAGGCTTGGCATGGAGAAGGGGTCTCGAGGCTGCAGGCTCCGGAACTGTGAAGAGGAGTTAATGTGCAGCTCAGGAACTGGTGCGCGGCGACGTGTTAATGCTCGTTAGGGGTCCAGCGTCCAGGTCACTCGTGAAAGAGGATCAATGCAAGGGCAGGACCACAGCTTTGTGAATCTTTGGAGGCACTTGCATTTCTTTGACATCTATTATGTACGTAGAAAAAAAAATCCAGTGCTTAGAGTTTTGCCTTTTATTTCATTGCTTTGAATATCATGATAAAGAGGTAGTTAGATCTGGAGTCTGATATAATTAGTTGATAAACTATGACAACAAGAGATGATATTCTGGAAAGCATTTATTTAGAATGTGGCAGGTAAGGGGAGGAGTTGCATAATGTAGGTGTTTGGACATCGAAACGTGATAAACGATAATAATAACCATAATAATCCCAGTTTGGCAAGGGCCTTGCAAGTTATAGAACGCTCTGGTTAGATTCCCAGATGGAGAACTGTAGTTAGACTCATTTTTTGGTAATTTAAGAAGTGAAGGCAGCATCGTTTTTGGCCTCTCACCAGCTTCCCTTTTATTCCTCAGCAGCCTGATGCCTTACGGCTGTGGCAAAAAACAAAAAAACAAAAAAACTATCTCCGTGTCTCTCTCTCTGTCTCTGTCTCTCTCCCCTTCCTCCTACACCCCTATTTTCGTCTCTCCTGGAGCATGAGCTGTTAGTGTTTTGCTGCTGGGAATCCCGGCGTTGTGTAAGTTCCTCACACGTGTCTTCTCGCGTGAACCCTGCGCCATCTCTCTCGAATCCTCTCGAGGAGGGATGTCAAGATGTTAGCTACAGCAGAGCAAGTTGACCAGGAAGCTTCTAAAGCTGTAGATACATTTTTGGAGTAATCCTCTTCTGTCCCCAAACATAGCCAGGTTTCCATAGTAGAATAGTTAAGTCAGGGTAATGTTGTGTTTTTTTCCTTGCTTGAATTCAACTAGCTGGGTGGTTCTGGAATTTTCCTTCTGTAAGTTCTGGGCACCTAGGGGCCCAACTTCTGGGAGACCACCCTCTCCCACCCTCCCTGGGCTGCTGCTCTCTGACTCTGTTCAGCAGGGATGTTTCCTGCTTCTGCTTGTGCCTGTGCATTGAGCATATACTCAGGAATACAAATGCTGGGTTGTAGGGTATGTTCATTTTCCTCTTTAGTAGATACTGCCAGTTTCCTGACTGGTTAGTCCCATTTACACATCCACCAACATTCAATGACAGTTCCAGTTTTCCTATTTTCTGGCCAACAACTTGGTATCGTTGTAGTTTTAATTCAGCCATTCCTTGGGTTATATAATAAAGTCTTTCTGTAGTTTTGATTTGCGTCTTCCTGGTGAATAAAGGGGTCAAACACATTTTCATATGCCTGTTGACCATTTGGATATCCTCTTTTATAATGTGCCTGTTCATATCTCTGTATGTTGTTTTGCATATCGTGTTGGCATGTAGTATTTGTGAATTATTTTTGAAAGTCAGAAGGGTAACTTTTTAACTTTAGCAGGGACTTTAGACATCATGATGGTGGCTTTCTTACTTAAAATTTTCTTCTTTTATAGCACCAGAGCCCTTTCTTCAGATGAAATTGTAGGGAGAGGACTAACTTGCAAAGTAGGTCAGACAGAGAAGTTCTCATAGAAGGAAGGATGCAGAGCTCAGATCATGGCTCCTCTGTGTCTCCTAACGTGTTCCATTCAAACTTGAAACCACTGCCTTATGGCAAAGGTAGCTTTTAAGAACCGAGGTAGCAAACGAGCCAATAAAACCCCCCCCCCAGATACTTTAAAAATTTTGCAAGCATGAAATGATAAAGATAACTTCAGAAATAAGCATATGAAAGGCATTTTCACAACTTGAAGGGGTTAGAGTGGGCATTATACTATTAATTTCCATTTATGCTTTCTTGCTTAGTGGAGACTATTCATGACCTCCTTTCCCATAATCTCAAGATGCTTTCAAATTTGTTTTGACCCACTGAAGAAGAGGCAGCCAAGAGGCAGTGTGTGCGTGTGTGTGTATGTGTGTGTGTGTTCATATGCGCCTTTCATCCAAATGTTCAATGCTTTTCTGATTTTATAACTTAGACGTATTCTGAATCCTGCCTTGGTCTCATAGACACTAAAGTACTTGGATGTTTCAAATGGAAGAAATTTGTAGCAAGGTTTATTTAACACAGCTGGGTAGGCATTTTTCGTTTCCAATGCCAGAACCCAACGCTCATCACACTGAAGAACGCTTTACTAGCCCCTCTGCACCTCCCTCTTCTCCCTGCCTCCCCAGGTCCTTGAGGGCTGTTTGGGGCTCTGGTTCCCTTCTCTGGTTTTCCCTTTATCTCTCCCAAAGCTTCACTCCCCAAACACCATTTCTTTGCCGCCATCTGCTCTGCCTCCCTTTACTTTTTCCCAATCCTCAGTTTCTTTTTTTCTAATTATCCCCAACAGGAGTGACTTGTAATCTGCAGGTATAAGAATCTCAAAGATATATGGAAGTAAATTTGCATACAGTGGAATTTGGCAACGTGAAGAATCTTCAGTAGGGAGGGATTGTTGCAGTCTTTCCGAAAGTGCGCTATCCATGGTGGTACCCGAAATGATTTCAGGTAGTGTACTCAATGCAAAGGCTTAAAAGTAAAACTTAATAGTTATATATTTACTTTAAGGGCATTTGTAGATTTTTTTTTCTATTTGTGGTAAGATATACTTATTTTCAGATTGATAAAAACTCCTTTTAATTATTTATTTAAATTTAGGAAATGACCATATGAGGTCTTTCTGGAAAGTATACAGCCATATAACACGTTCTTATCAATGGACCTCGTACTTCTCTAGGAAAACCTGTGAATTAGTGATGTTTGGGAAATACTGGATGGTTCATGCTCATTAAACCAAAACATTTTATTAGAGGACTCTGTTGTCCCATCAGATCTAGAAGCAGAGGCGAGTACATAGTATATCAAATCCTGTTTCCTCAGTGTAAATGAGTGTTAGAATTAAAAAGATAGGCAAAGATAGTTTATGACAATAGTTTTTAAGGTACAGTCCATGGGCCCCTAGGGGTCCCCAACATACTTTCAATGATTCCATGAAGTCCATACCATTTTCATAATAATATTAAGATGTTATTTGCTTTCCACCCAATGTGCTGACATTTGCACTGTTAATGCTAAAGCAATGGCAGGTAAAATGCTGGTGCTGCAGGATGATTCCAGGCAGTGGCCCTAGGTTTTACGAGTGGTCATTGTATACTTCACCACATTCACAAGAACAAGAAAAGCCAGTGTCACCTAAAAACGACCTTGGTCAAGTAGTAAAAATTATTAACTTTATTAAATCTCAACACTTTACTCTTTGTAGTATTTGGTGTGATCAAATGGGAAATATGAAATAAAACATTGTGCTGTGTACCAATGCACAATGGTTTTCTCAAGGAAAACACTCATTTTGAATTGAACTAGCCACTTTTTCATGGAACACTATTATTTGAAAGAACTGACAAACTATGGTTATATAAATTTGGGTATTTGTTGGATATTTTCTCAAAAATTAACATAGTGGCTCTATTACCTCAGGGAGAATAATTGATAGTATTTATTTACAGCTAGTGATAAAATTTAGGCTTTCAAATGAAAGCTAGAATTTTAGAAAGCTGTCTTTTTTCTGCTATTACTTTGACTACTTCCCAATATCTAAAGACTCATGATGAAATTGGTT
Source organism: Mirza zaza (assembly GCA_008750895.1). NCBI lineage: Eukaryota > Metazoa > Chordata > Mammalia > Primates > Cheirogaleidae > Mirza > Mirza zaza. The sequence goes on from VSMD01082449.1 coordinate 350,411, forward strand.
GTAATATTTACACATGTGATTTCTTGATATTTTGTAAGAAAATGTGCCAATATTTGGAAGATACTGGAATTTCAGTGACCTGATTTTTTTTTTTCAAGCAGCCAATGCATTTGATGTTGCATTGCATGATGTTGCATGATTGATGTTACAAAATCATGCATTGGTAAAAGATCCATTCAAAATGTAAGGTAGACCCGGGGATGTTAATATGACAGAATGTATAAAGAAATTCATTGATGTGGTTTCAGATTCCACATTCTAAAACCTTTAAGAAACTACCATTGTCAAGTTTTGGTGTAGCATCAAAAGAGAATACCCACAATTACATGAAAAGGCTATTAAAATACTTTTCCTTTTTACAGTGATACATCTATGTGACCGTATGAGGCTAGATTTTCTTCATCTGCTTCAACCAAAATAACACATTATAAAGTTTGAGTACAGAAACAGATCTGAGAATCCAGCTGTCTTTTATTAAGCCAGACATTAAAGAGATTTCTAAAAATGTAAAACATTGCCACTGTTGTTGAATTTTTTTGTTTTGAAAAACAAAACATTTTCATTTCCCATGAAAATATGTATGTCAGCATATAATGTGTTTATTATTTTTAAAAAATATTTTAAAAATTACTCAGTTTTCAATTTGAACACAGGATATATCAATGAATATAAACCTACACTAAAAAAAAAATAGGTCTTTAGGGTCTTCAATAATTTTTAAGAGTATAAAGGGGTCCTGAGACCAAAGAGTATGAGAATCAGTGTTTTACAAGACAGGCTCTTGTCCTGTGTGATCAAAACTCCCCACTTCTCATCAAGTGACCATGGAACTAAATTTTGTGAGTGTGTGTGCACGTGTGTGTGCGTGTGTCTGTCTGATGGGGAACAGAGGCTCTTTGCATCACAAAAAATTTAAATATTGTAACAGAAAGGGATATAATGACTATTATAAGGTGGAAGTTAACTCCAGCTTCGGTTACAGAGAGATTTCTAGTGACTTGTTTTGTGGAAATACGTATAGAAGACTTTAGGTGAAACCGATGATTGAGACAGAAACAAAGAGAATACAAATGCTGATTCAGAAATTTGAAAATATGACAAAAGACAGAGATTCTCTTCCTTTTGAAACCTAGCGTGGTAGACAGCCTCTGTGATGGCCCAGTATGGGCTGGGCCTTGCACCTTACTTCCTCTAATCAATGGGACACAGCAGAAGAGATGGGATGTCACTACTGAGATTCGATAAAAGGACTGTAGCATCTGTCCTGCCTCTCTCACTCTTGCTGGTTCCTTCTCAGCTGCCCTGTGGGAGGTCCACGTGGCAAGAAACCAGTGGGCCCCCAGCTAATACCCTGCAAGAAACTGAATCCTGCCAGCAATAACGTGAGGAAGCTTAGAAGTGGACAGAAGTGGATTGTCTTTTAGCAGAGCATTTAGATGTGATAAAATTCCCCGACCAACACTTTGATTGCTGCATTGTAAGAGACAGAGGTGCCCAGCTGAGCCACATCTGGATTTCTGACCCACAGACACTGTGAAACAATAAATGTTTGTTGTTTAGAGCTGCTAAATTATGGGTCGATTTGTTACACAGCAATGATAAGCCAGACATGTACATATGAATATTCATATAGAACTTGCATATAATTTTAAGAGACTTTGAGACATCCCTGAAGCCCATTAATGGATAGTCTATGGACCTCATTAATAACCTGTGCTCTAGGAAAACCTTAAAAGAAAAGACACAAAGACAAAAGCAAATAAGAACAGCAAGAAAGGGCAAATTCAGACAGGATGGAGACAGATAGATCAGGGAAGTGAAGCAAGGACCCAGTGCCTCACTGAAAAGACAGTTTCACCAGAACTTTCCAAGGCGATAGATCCCCGAGGACGACAGCTAAATTGGTGACGCCAGTGCTTTTATCATGAAATGAAATCAAGTCGATCTGTAGCCTAGAGAAGAAAAGACCTATGTTCTGTATGGATTTAGTTGATATGGGAAGATGGGATTTAGTTGTGTGGGAAGAAAATTTTCACCCAGCCTCGCGGGTGGACAGTGTTGTGAAACAAATTAAAGGAGCTCCAAGGTGGGATCTGTGGATTAAAACAGATGCATGTGTTAGACGTTTTAAATTGCAAAAGGTCTAGCATTGGCCTCTGTAATTTCAAAGTCCAGGGGCCGATCCGTCCTCAGGTGTGGCTGAGATCTAGAGATTTATTTATGTGTTGTCAGCAGGTCTCATTCTTGAGTCATCTTTTTGCCTGACCTTCAAGTGGCCATGGGTTGGGTAGGGGGTGGGCAAGTCTTCAGAGAGGGAGAGAACTCCAGGTTTCATAAAGCTAGACAGTGACGCTCCTCGAAAGAGATTGCCTTTCTCTCAATGCTCACACATAAAATCTAGGGAAGCTTCCAGCTGGCCCTTCTTGGGGGGCCACTTTCTCCCCAAGTTCCCCAGCACTGCAGGAATTGGCAGAAGGTCAATCACTCCAAGGAAGAAAGGGTGCCATTGTCAGACAAGGAGAAACAATGCAGGGCAGATAATATGACCTATGTCTCCCCTAGTGAGGGACAATAACTAGGGTTTGGGAAGATTGTTTCATATTTAAAGGGATACCAACCAAATTCAATAACTTGAGACTTAACACAGCGGTGTAGTTACTTGTGTCTCAGCAGTGCCTCATTACAGAAAATTTGGGTTGTGTACATGAATTGACTTCAGATGATGGAGTCTAATGAAGAGGGTCACGACAGGCGCAGCACTGGAGATGTTTTAGAATGAAACCATCAATTCAGAGGTTCAGATTCTTTTAAGGAAAAAATTAAATCATTTCTGCGTCCTGTGCATCAGCATCTGCTGTTTTTCTTCTAGAACGCAGAGTGACTTGCAAAGCCCATATCCATTTGAATAAAGCCTGAACAAGCCCTGCAGCAAAGGTGTAGCTGCCAGATGCTCTCCCACGAGACTCCGGTTGAATTTCTACCACGCCGGAGTTCGTGGGAGAGCCTTGGCTTATCTGGGGACTTCCAGTGTTTTCAGAATTGGGAATTCATTTCAAATGAATTCCTAAACACATGGAAAGAGATAGTGCAACTATTCAACTTTGATATTCTTAGGTTATTAATAAAGAATTATGATTTACTAAATTAAGAATCATTATGAGAAAAATGGCAGTTCATTTGAGACCGACAGTAATGTAGAACTTGGCAGGCAAGAGATCTTTGGTGGGTCATCTTTCCTCCCAGTCTGCCTACAAAAATGTGTCACAGTGGGGTTTGGTTGGACATAGGAAAATGCTAAATAATAAGATGATAAATAATTGACATATGATAAGGTAACAAATTTCTAACTTTTGTAAAGTTTTTCAAATTTGAGTTATAACTATCATGACATGCGGACAATGTAAATGTTAAAAGCTAACTTTAAAATTACCTTGTACTGAAATTGCTTATTTTTAGAAGTGAAAATATGATTTTTAATTGGAAAGACATACTCTCAGTGATAGTCTATGCCCCTGTTCTAATGCCAGTCTTTTCAGTAAGCTTCCGATATCTTACTACTGGCCCTTTTTATGGGTACACTGCCTTTTACTTGATGGCTAATGCACATTGTAAAAACATGACATTTTATTAATATTAATCCTCTTAACACTTGGATTAATCAGAAGCCCATGGTGTAATCCTGGCCCAAACTCAAGGAATCTAATTGCAGTGCTTCTCACGTGGTGTGTTTATCTTGTGAATCATATCAGATATTAATAATGTTCCTTGCCTAAAAGATTTTTAAGCTGTGTCCATTCTCTAACATCTATGCTCCATCCTCTACTTTTGTATTTCTACCAACAGCCTACCCAGAGCTTTATAGTTCATAAAATAAATATTTTGACTACCTGTCATATTTATGTTCTATGACCTGCCTTACATTTTCCATGCATGAAATTTTTTCAATCGCCATACTTTTCAAAGCCAAAAATTATAGGAGGGATTTGCTTTGGCTCTTCTGGACTATTTCCTCTGATTTCTGGAAATTATTTTCTTAGAGGTTCTATCTAATATTGACTTTTGGGAAGGAAAGTAAAGAAACATTTATTTATCCCCCAAAATATCTTTTTGGTGGCTTTTCTGTTGACTCATTTGGCTCAATAATGATTTATTGAGTCAACTATATCACCACAGTGCCAGGCGTCAAGGATACAAAGACCATAAGCTGCAATTCCTGCTTTCTAGAATGTTATGGTCTGGAGAACCAGAATTAAGGGAAGAAACCAAGGGAAGTAGCATCTATTGATTTTCTAACTCCAGGGAGATATTGTTCCAAGCACTCACATGTATTACCTCACGTCACTTTCAGAACCACTCTATGACCTTGGACACTGCAGTCCTCATCTTGGAGGTTCCAAAACATTAAATATTTTCTCCAGGCTACACAACTAGTATGCCGTGGATTGAGAGTCACACCAAGATTTGATTACGTGCTTATTTTTCCTGTGTTATCCTATTCCTTCCTCCAGTGCTGTTCAGTGTGCCTTTTAATTAAATCCTAGGAATTCCATTTCTCTCTTGCTGCTAAGAATTATTGGAAGAATATACTTTCTCAGAGCCTAAAAACTGATCAATTCTTACAGGTTGGGAATCTCAACTCTCATATGAATCGTTTGGGATTTAAGTTCATTTAAAGCTGACTTTCTATTTCTGAAGAAAAAAACTATAAAGATAGCATGGACACATGTTCTGGCTTTTTAGCAAAATATCTTTTTAAAGGAGATTATGGTGAGATCGAAAGAGCTTGTTTGGCAATAAATGGCTTTTTGCAAGGTAACATTCAAAAGCATTAAAGAATCAGGAATTAAGGACATAGGTGTGTGGAAGTATTTTTAATATATCCCACAAATCTTAAATCACATCTGGATTTGCCCAGCATTATCAGCAGACTTTTTATTCAAGCCCAGTTTATCTAATAGATTTTGTCAAATTAAAGAGCTCAATCGCATGCTGTAGATTTAGCATTATAGAAACTCCCTAAATTGAGGTAGGCAAGCTGATCCAATACAGTATTTGGAAGAGTTCATATAATGCGCTGTTTGATTTCAATACAGATTAATCGGCAGTTTGGGTTAGTGAACACAAAGCTAACATTCATTATTTAAACACACAGGAATAATTGTATAAATACAAGTATGTAGCATGATGGGTCATTGGGCTGTTTCATGAATAATATATTAGTTAGTGAGCATTTAGTTTTATTTATTGTTTAGACCTGTGAGTGCTTGTCCCCCTCTCTGGGTCCAGCCTGCAGCTGGCACAATGCCACAGCTGCCACAGAGTCAATGAGAAGGGTGTCAGTCCTGCAGGATGGAGCTTGTGTCTGTTTAAGAAGGAGGCTGATGACACCAAGCGTGTGCAACGGGACAGCCTCCCAGCCCAGTTCGTGCAGGCCTACTTGGGGATTTCTGTCATCAGGCTGGATTTCAAGGTGAACCAGGTTGCAACATTCAAGGGGAGACTTGGGACACTATAGATTTTTTTTTTTGCATCCTGAATTGGTTGATTAACCCCATATGTGGCATTTGATTAATGTCTGGGAGCTCTAATTAGCAATGTCTAATCGGCTCCACATACACCAGGATATCGATTCCTGCCTCCAGAAAACTAATCTAATTGCACTCCTTATCCTTAGCAAATGGGCGGTGAGCGGAAATGATGAACCTACCTGCATCTTGGAAAGGCCACTCCATTAACGCAGCTTTGGAATGGGGCAGAGGGGCTTCCGGATACAAGTCCAGAAGCTACCTTCTAACGGTGGCAGGAAACGCACTACATTTTATCTCTTTGAGGCCGTCTTGATCTCCAGAAGCAGGGATAGCAACAAATACTCAGAATTTTTCGTTTTAACTTCTCCAGAAGGGGAAACCAGGCACAGAAATCAAATGTATGACTTGGACCACAGAGAGGAACGAGAGAAACAAAGTTTGGTGGCATCGCTTGCCCTCTGGAACAGTTCTGTGTAGATCTGCTCCTGGCTTCCTGCCATCCTCTGATGATGATGGCATTTATACCACAGTAATGAAGACACTTCCACTGCTCCGTTGAGTGGCTTTCTATTTTTCAGGGATTTTAATGCAAAACATACCCCCCAAAAGGTAGTACTATTTGTAATATTGGCATACAATTAAAAAATATACACAAAGATAACATACCTCAACTTATGTGGGTTTGTATTTTCTTCCGTAACAATTGCAAACTCCTGTTTCCAGTGGTACCTTTACATCAAGAACACCATCTAGTAACAGTGGTCTTCATTTCTCTACACACAGCACTGGTATTATTTTTTCTGAAAATATTAGAATCTAAAATTTGTTCATCTGGAAATTTTCTTGGGAAAAACCCAAAGGGGCTGTACTTGCAGCCACAGCAGAATAATCCTGATAGCCCTGTCTGCTTGGTGGCACCTCCCGAGGAGTATGACTCACTGAGACATTTGTGCCATCATTCTTCCTGGCATCTATTTTGTGCGAACACTTATCATACTGTATTGCAATTATTTATCAGTCTGTCTCCCTTATTAGGCTGAAGAGTCCTTGAGGGCAGAGGCTCCATTGGATTCATTGGGGCAGAAACTGGTATGTCTTAGGTGCCTCTCACTGAGTGGTAAGGTCACATTTCCATTAATACTTTAGATTACAGTGGGTAGGAGCCCTGTGTCATTGGTAGCAGTCTCGACCCACCCCCGATGTTGCCTGGCCTCTCTAGTGTTCTCAGAGCATTTCATGGCCTCTCATGTTCCTGGTGCCCAGTTGAGGGTAAGCCTGTTCTGCGGCTCCTGCCTCCTCTTCCTCACAGTCCACACTGAATTCCTGCCGTTGTCTCTCAACAGGTCCAGGACTTCCTATTCCCCTTGGGATGGCACAGCTACCACTATTCTCGCATGCGGGGTAAAATGGTATGACTTTCCTTTCCTAAAAAAAAACATTAAGGCAGAATTGAGGGTGAGAGTGGTATGACATGGAATGAAGTTGGGAAGTCAGGTGGGAACTAGATTATGTAGAGGGTTATGACATGCTAAGTAGTTTAGTTTTTATTCCAAATGCAGCAGGGGACATTAACTAAAAGAGAGTTATGATTTGACAAAATTTACTTAAAGACTTAAATCTGGCTGGGCACGGTGGCTCACGCCGTGATCCTAGCACTCTGGGAGGCCGAGGCGGGAGGATTGTTCAAGGTCAGGAGTTTGAAACCAGCCTGAGCAAGAGCGAGACCCCGTCTCTACTATAAATAGAAAGAAATCAATTGGCCAACTAAAATATATATAGAAAAAAATTAGTTGGGCATGGTGGCAGCTACTTGGGAGGCTGAGACAGTAGAATTGCTTGAGCCCAGGAATTTTAGGTTGCTGTGAGCTAGGCTGACGCCACGGCACTCACTCTAGCCTGGGCAACAAAGTGAGACACTGTCTCAAAAATCTAAGGCCTGAAACTATAAAACTTCTAGAAGAAAACCTAGGAAAAACTCTTCTAGACATCAGCCTAGGCAAAGAATTTATGACTAAGACCCCAAAAACAAAAATAAAAATAAGTAAATAGGACTCAATTAAACTAAAAAGCTTCTTCACAGTAAAAGATGTAATCAATAGAGTAAATAGACAACCTACAGAATGGGAGAAAATATTTGCAAATTATACATCTCAAAAAGGACTAATATGCAGAATCTATAATCAACTCAAACAAATCAGGGAGAAAAAAACAAGTAACCCCATTAAAAAGTGGGCAAAACACATGAATAGACATTTTTTCAAAAGAAGATATACAAAAGGCCAACTAACATATGAGAAAATGCTCAACATCACTAATCATCAAGGAAATGCAAATTAAAACTTCAGTGAGATACTACCTTACTCCTGTCAGAATGGCCATTATTAAAAAGTCAAAAAGCAATAGATGTTGGAGCAGATGTGGTGAAAAGGGAACACTTGTACATTGTTGATTAGCATGTAGATTAGTGCAACCTCTATGGAAGACAATATGGAGATTCCTCAAAGAACCAAAAGTAGACCTACTATTCAATCTAGCGATCCCGCTACTGGGTATCTACCCAAAGGAAAAGAAGTCATTATATCAGAAAGATATTGGTACTTGTATGTTTATTGTAGCACAATGCACAATTGCAAAGATATGGAATCAACATAAGCTTCCATCAACTGATGAGTAGATAAATAAAATATGGTATATATTAATATATACCATGGAGTACTACTCAGCTATGAAAAAGAATGAAATAATATCTTTTACAGCAACTTGGATAGGACTCGAGACCATTATGCTAAGTGAAGTATCTCAGGAATGGAAAACAAATACAACATGTTCTTACTTGTAAGTGAGAGATAAATGATGGGTACACACTGTCATACAGAGTGATATAGTGAACATTGGAGACTCAGAAGGGGGAAGGTTTGGAGGGAGATAAGAGATGAAAACTTACCTCTTGGGTACACTGAAAGCCCTGATTTCACCACTATACAATTTATCAATGTAACAAAAAAAATTTGTACCCCCTAAATCTATTGAAATAAAAAAAATTTAAAAATAATTACTCTGACTCCTGAAAAAAATAGTGGAGTAACCCAGCCATATATTAAACAGAGACACCAATAGGAGGCAATCCAATAAGTCCAGGCAATATAACAGTGTCTTGTATGATGGTGTTGGAAGTAGGGATGGAAAGAAATGAATGTGTGTTGGAGATAGAACCAATGCTACTTTCTGGTCTGTTGTGAATGAGGAAGAAAAGGGTAGAATTCAGTTGGACTCTCAGTGTTTAGTTGACCAAATGAGCGGGTAAAGTGCCATTTCCTTGGAAGGGGAATATTGGTGGGGGGATAAGTTTGAGGACCAAATCAAGAGTTCCTTTTAGATGCTTAATTTAAGAGACCTATTAGGTAGCCAAGTGGCTATGCCAAGAAGGCAACTGGATGTGCACATGTTGAGTTCGAGGGGAAAGTGAGGGGTAGAGGTATACATTTGGGATCCATCAAAATATAGACAATAGTGAAAGCCCTGACACTGGATGAGATTATAGAGGGAAAGAGTGGAAGAGAGAAAGATCCACAAAGAAAACTGAGATAAGGGAACTTGGGTAGAGAATGAGGGTCAGAAAAGAAGTTTGAGCAAGAGCATCTATTGATGTAGGGGGAAACCCGAAAAGAAATGGTATCTTAGAACCTAAGAGGGGAGAGAATTTCCAGATGGAGGGAGTAATCAAGTGGAAAGCAGGAAGTTTGAATAAGAAGAGTCATGCTCATTGGTTTCCTCGCCAGCCCAGCCTGAGGTTACTTCTCAAGCTCTGATTTTGGCATCTAAGGCTGTTGGAATAACTCCAACAGAGTTAACACATTAGAACACAGCATTCAAATATTAATGAATTTTGCAAGGTGTGTTTTATTTGCTCTTAAATAACAGTGTGCAGGGCACCCACATCTTAGTGCAGCCCAAATTACCAAGAGCTCTTTTTACAATTTTCCTTTTAAACTAAAGTTAGGATCGTGCCTGAATGTCCTTCTTTCCTCAAGAGAAATACATAAAGGTTCACTGGCACGGTGCACCCTAAATCCTTATAGAGAAAAGGTGTATTTTTGCTACTCAATCTCTAAAAAAAAAAAAATAAAAAGAACCAGAACAAAAGAAAAAAAAAATCAACCAAAGCCATAGCTCAACCATAGGTAAAAATGTACAATTAGAGAAGGCTTTTGTTCTCTTTCTAAAACATGGCATTCCTGTCACTTCACAGCTTTGGCTTTTAACAGTGGAGGGTGTTTGCTTTGCATTTGGGTAATTAACAAGTCCACCTGGGTTGTTTATCCCAAACAGGGGACAATCTGACCCAAAGGTGAATTCAAGTCTCTCACTCTTTTGCTAAATTTCAAAATGACAGTTTTTGTAACTTTAAGCCAAGTCATTTTCTCAAGGCCTAAGTTAGGGCCTGGAGTCCATATGTTACCGGTTGCTATTTGTCAAATGAATGAGTGAACAAGAAGGCCAAATGATAAAGTGGGGGGAAACCCCTTTAATTAGAAGATCTGAAATCTTGGAAAGGTCATTTACATTATCTGAATCTGACAATTCTCATGTTTGCCACCTTAAAGTCCAGCAGTTTAAAAATGATACGTTGAAAAAGCACAATTGAACAGGGGAAAATGTTCAAATTAATAGAATTAAAGCAAATTCTATTCATTTCTCACAGCTCCCAAATGAAGTTAAAGAAGATGCAAATACCTTGTCCATGGAACACATTAGACTCCTTCTTCCCTCACACCTCACAGTCACTCTGATGTCTTTGTCTTCGTAGCATCCTCCTAACTGTAGCTGAGGAGACTTTCTTACACCCTAACTTACCCACTCCAGCACTTCAATCTGTGTCTCTTTCCAGAGAGGATTCTACATCTCTTTGGGGAACATGTGGGAAATAAAAGCAGAATTTGGGCTTGCACTTAAGATTACTACTGGTGGTTTGGAAAAGGAGGTAAGTCCTGGACAATTCTCACATTAATAATTTTTGAATCATCACATATTCAAAATGGGAACAATAATGCCTGCTCTACAGGATTGTTGGGAGGATTAAATGAGATAAGTATGTGTGCTTGTAAACTCCCACAGATGTATGATGTTGTTATGATCTATGCTGCATAAACATCATTCAGTGTCCTAAGTGCAATTTCTTGTATCTCATTCTCATAAAAGATAAGTTTCATCTTCATAATAAATACACATCTGCTTTCCTTTTTGAACCTAAGTTCCTAAACAAACAAAAAGCAAATTGATGTTCTTATAGAAAGGAGCCAATATAAGAGTCATCTAGAAGTAACTTTAGATGCATTGTTAAGAAGTTCATTAGTGACAGTCATGTATGCAGCACAGTGTAGAGCAATGAAAACCTGTGTGTGTACTACCCATTTACAAATAATTTTAGTTAGCATGTGAATTGGTTGCACATGCTAACTGTGCAACAAGTCCGAAGGTGTTGTATGCACAGCACCTTCGAAGAGCTATTGATTTAAAGGGGCCAGATTCAAGCACTGTTTCTAAAACCAGTCTTCAATGGTAAAATCTAAAAATGCTATTCTTTCAATTAAAAAGTAAGTAGGATGTGTGTGGTTGTTTGTGTATGTGTGAGTTTAACCACTGGTTTCATGAGTATTGCTGATTCCTGTAATACAATAGAGAATCTGATCAACTCTGTATTAATTATCTATTGTTGCCTCACAGATTACACTGAAACTAAGTAGGTTAAAACAGCAGACCTTTGTGAACCCACAGCTTTTGTGGGTCAGACATATGGGAGATTTAGCTGAGTGGTTCTGGCTGGGAGTCTCTTATGAGGTTGTATGCTCTCAACAGGGGTTTCAATCATCTGAGGGCTGGACTGGGGCTGGAGAATCTGCTCCCAGGATGGCTCACTCTCATATGGTGGTAAGCAGGAAGCTCTAGCTCCACGCTGGCTATTGGCAGGTGGCATCAGTGTCTCACAATGTGGACATCTCCATAGGATAGCCTGAGTATCTCTCAGCATGACAGCTGCTTCTCCCAACAGGAGTGATCTGGGAGAATGCAAGGAAGAAGGCTCAATGCCTTTTATGTCCTAATCATGGAGGACAACCATCCCCACTTCTATATTCTATTTGTTTGAGGCAAGTTACTAAGTACAGCCCACACTTAGGAGAAGGAGAGTTAGACTCTACTTTGTGAAAGGAGGAATATCAAAGAATTTTTGGACATGTTGCAAAACCAATACAAGTTCTTTGGTATAAGTTGCATTTTTCTATTATTTGTATTCCAAACAAAATATTTTTCATAGTAGAAGTAGCTACTTATATTACTGGATTCTCAGAATACAGTACATAAATCTCTTTATTGGCTATGGAGAAAATGAGTTCAGAAGCATAAATAGCTTCTTCCAGGTACAGAAAAGTTCAGTGTCCAAATCTAGATTTAGATTCAGAATTCTGATATGTAATTTTATGTGTAGTCAGACTACATCTAAATAATGATAGCAAAAACGGGGCTCTTTCACTGTATTATAATTTACTTTTCCAACTTTTGGCTACTTACAGGATCTCTAACATCTGGATTTAAATTGGAAACATCTCATAAAAAATCCAGATTTTCCAAGTATAGCTTTTTTTTTTTTTTAAACTATCCAAAACCCCTTGGAGAATGAGTAACTGCATCCTGAACAGCATCCCATTAAAAACATAACTCCCCTCCCCTATGCATGCTATTCTACGTGGAAGGTTTCTGATGTCATCAAATGTTAAGTTGGGAGTTTGGACTGAGGCAGAAAGATGTAATAGATGTTAGATAGCAAAGTGAGATGTTAGGGTACTGAGGTGCAAATATTGAAAGAAAATATATGGAAACTTACTGTGCAACTTCTCTGGCCCTCTTCCAAGTTTCCTCACCCAGGATGAAGTTAAGTCAGGGGAAATCTTTTAAGGAGGGTTTCAGGGTAAGGCATCTGAGTGCTGTGACAGCAATCCCCCCTAAAGCAGGGAGGACCCTCTGCCTGACTGTTCAGAGTTGCAGGCAGAAGGCATGAGAAACTGCTACCTGGCTCAGGATTAAAGGGATCATGATAAATAAACATAAACATGCTTTTATAATTACCACTCATGCATCCTCTATGTTTAACTCATGGTTCCACTACAATCCATCATAGGTGTTTCCTGCCTTTTAAACAAAGTATGGTGAGTTATTAAGAAAAGGTTAAGTTATTTTCAATGTTACCATGACTAATGCAATCATGAAAGAAACTTGGATTTGTACGCTATTTCATACATTTTCAGTGAGATCCAACACAATGATGTCCTCAAGGTTTACGGAGATGTATGGGGTTACTTGCTCCAGACTCACAATTTCTGTATATATTTTTCCCAATTTTCCCACCACCCTATTTGGTTTCTATATTGTCCATTGTCACTTTCACTAATTCCTTTACGCTTCTCTATGTTATCTCCTCTCTCTTCTTTTAATGGATGGTTGGTTGGGAGACAAATCTGTTGGAATTATAAATTTAAAAAAACTAACTGGGACCATGATATTTATTTATTTATTTATTGTTCGTTCAGCAAAGTTCTACGTAGAGAAAGTTGCTAGATCACTGACTTATGGATAAAGGCGTTCTTATTCAACTTATGTATTAGGGAAGGAAAAAAAACCCCAGAGGCATGTACATACTAGGTATTCATCGATACTAAGTATTTATTCAATAAATTTGGCTTCATTTTTAATAGGATTTTTCTTTGCGTATTTTTTTAGTAATCCATTCATTTCAGCTAGTACATAGTGAGCGCCTACTACGTGCCAGACGCTGAGCTTGTATCTGCGACTGCCACACTGGACCACGTTATTTAGTCAACTATCGCTAGTTAAGTTCCTGTGCTTGATCCTAAACGTCGTGCTTTGTAACTTGGACAAAGAAATGGATTTTTCCATGTCTTTTGAGAATGGCAAATCTCTTATGGCACTTAAGCAGATGAAGAAACAATGGACTTAGTACCAGATGGGGAATGAATTTTAACCCCACAAATGGCAGAGGATCTGCTGTGGAGACTGACAGCAGTAAAACTAACACTTTACTTTTATACGATGCTTTAATTTTCCAGATTGCTTTAAGAACTAGCCTCATCCTGTACTTTCACAGCATGTCGTGCTCTCCTAGAGATAAGACAACCACTCTGAATTCTGTTACCAGTGAAGTTAAGCATCCTAATTGCCCAAAGCCAATGAGCGAGGCAGGGATTGAGTCCCATCTTTATTCTGTGAACTTCAGTCTTTCCTCTTAAATCAGGGCACTAGACTCCACTTCTTTGTGCTTAATTTCTTCTTGTGTAGTATTTATTGGGCTGATTCTGGTGCAGTGCAGATTAAATATTCGGAGCTATGACTGTACATTCTTATAGCCAAGCGGTTTTCCTAGAGCTTGAAATGTACCATCAGTGCCTCTGTTTTGAAGCCTATATATTTCTGACCTTCTGCTCTACTTAATAAAAGAGTTGAGTTACCAGAAACAGAACTGGAGGCCAAGAGTGGTTTTTGTGCATTGAGCCTTTGGAATAGGTTCCTGGCAGCAAACCTCTGCCCTTTATGTGGCAGGAAGCTGAGGGAAGGGCCAGCTGCCCAGGGCTAGGTGCTTTGGGAGGAGTTATTTCTCACCACCGGGTCCTTCTAGATGCTTCTGCTGAGGCAACAAGGAAGGACTAAGGCTGGAGAAGGCCCAGGATGCCCTAATTGTCTTCGACTGCAGAAGCCCTGGCTTCTACTGCGGAGTAAAGCTACAAAGCAAAAGAGAAATTGCCTACCTCTTGACACTCCCCACTTCCAGAAACTCAGCTTCTCCCTAGGGAGCTGTTGGGCTCCCTTTTCTGGTCAGCACTGGAGAAGTCAGTGATGAGCCAGCCATTGAGGCTGAAACACAGTCGGGGTTTGCAGCCAACTGCAGCATTTCCCTCATTGCACGTATTGTGTTGGGACAATGGTCTGATCAAATGTTTCCTAATTTCATTGTGGACTTCCTCTCTCTAACGAGTCCCTTTCTCCCAGCTCTAAATAAAGAAGATGCTAAAAACGTGACACACACTACAGATGGGTCACCCACATCTGGGGTTTTCATCTTAAAAGGCGGGGGTGGGGGTGGGGAAGACGGTTAAGCAAGACGTGGCTGGGTTTTCTTATAAAAGGGGTGAGTGGGGAAAGGGGGGTAGAGAGATGAGAGAGTGAGACAGAATCATCCACCATTGTTACTGAATGACAGACGTATCCGTTGGGGCTAATTATAATAATGATCCCAGTCCATAACCGACTCATAGCTTGAGAGCTCCTCTCTACGCCAAGTTCTCAAATCTGGGCACCTGGATTGCACCTATGAAGTTGGCATTTACCAAAGAAACCCATGTGCAGATGGATATTTGCATGTGAAAACCGGGTAATTGTGTGTGTGTGTGGGAGTGGGAGCTTCTATACACAATTACCAGCCTCTCCTCGAGATGTTGGGAGCATTTTCTGGTCCTTTGGAAAACTGGTTTGCAATTTGCTGGTGCAGATTGGAGTTCGGGGTGTGTATGAGACACGTGCCCAGGTTTCAGAGAAGTAGCTGTGATGAGCTGTGACGCGCCCAGCACTGCAACAGGATGCAAAGAGCATGGCCAGTGCCATCGAATGGACCTGGATTCAAATTCCAGCTCCGCTATGGCATTCACTGAGGCAAAGCGATGGGAGAGAGGGTCGTTTGGGATATGTTTGAGCATTGGGTCCGCATGGTGTTGTAGCAGAATCCTGTAGGTCTCCAAGGAGACTGAGACTTCGCATAGTGAGGTTAAATCTACAGCAGAACAGGATTTGAACCAGAACTGTCCCTTTTAACTGTCCTGCACTCTGCCATCCCCCATAGGTGTTCAATGAGTACTTGGTGACAGATGCAACCCAGAGCACAAAGGTGTTCATCACGCACCTGCATAACAGTTTTCTCTTTTGTTCGTGAGCCACACTGGGTCCTGTGAAATAGAAATGTTCCAGCCCGGCTTTAGAGGCCCACACACAATCCCCACAACCAGCATGTCCTGTGACCAGCACTGAGGGTCACAGAAGCCACGGGATGCCAGGAGTCCGTCAGTTTCCTCCCCAAGGCTTGACTGTGCCTTCGTCTGAACCCTTTGCCTAGAGTGCACACTGTCTCTTCTCCTCCTTCTTCAAGCTCAGGTGAAGATCTACCTCTTCCTGGAAAGACAACCCTGTATGAGAAGCGCTTGTCTTATCCCCATTGTATGGATGAAGAGATGGAGTCACAGGAGATTAAGTAACTAATCCAACGTCATGAAGCCAGGGAGTGGCAGAGCTGGGATTTGAGTACTGGCAGCCTGGCTCCCAAAACTGGTGTCCCTAACCTTTACACCATGCAACTGCTCAACTAGAATAGACCATACATTCTATAGATATATAAATATTTTTTTAAAATCTCTAAAATCTCTGTGTAGTCTTAGAGCTTGTTGTAGAGGTAGAAATTCAGTGTACTCAGTGCCTTTTTGATGAAGAAGATGAGTTTTCTCTGGCTTTGGACAGATCATCAACGAGCCTTGATTTAAGGTGTCTTTTGGTGTTTTTATGACATCGCCAGTGGAATATGGTCAACAAGCGGGAGGCGTGAATGACCATGGGCCTTGGTGGCATTTTTGTGCCACCAGCTGGTCCATCAGCCAAAAGCAGCTTTCATCAAGCTGCCAGGATTAAGGAGAAAGTAGCACTATTCATGCTGTGGCGTAAGACACCTTGCAGAGCCACATGTCCCGTTGCCGGTTTTGGTGGAAGCCCACAAAGTATTTTCTATTGTAGCTCCAGGGCTCCTCTGAAAATCCACTCCACTCACCATGGTCTTTTGCTCCCCCTCCGCAGCAGAGTCTAGGAAATCAACCCACTTTCCTCTCCGTCAGAAGCTGCTACTGTCCTTTGCAGTTGGTTTCCCTAAGACTACCCAAAGACCTTTTTGTCTTCAAGGCTTTTCCTGCTAATCACAAAGGAAAAACAGCATCACAAAAATAACAAAGATGGAGATGCAGCAAATAGTCCAGCAGCTTGCCAAGTCCTTTTTGGCTTAATTCTTTGCCTATGATTTTTAAACTCCTTCTGGAGTTGAGGATGGAAGCCTGAAAGATCTGTAGCCCTCTTTGGAAGGTGGGGCTCACTGAGTCTCCCCACTGTCTTCTGACTCCTCCTTTGGTGAGGTCGTAGGGGTCATTTCCTTCGTGTGACTCCTCTTCCCAGCCTGAACGTGCAGTCTCTTGGTAACCAGGAGGGATTTGACTTCTCTGAAGATCTCGAGAGTGAGTTATGCGACTGGTTCAATGAACTTTTGGCCCTCTGGGTCTTTTCCTGTGCCCATAAGCTCCCCAAGGGCAGGAATCATCCGATGCTCTTCAGTCCTCCCACGGGATGAGTTTATTGCCCACAGCCTGCAATTATTGTCTACATAAGCAGTGTAGAAAGAGTTTATGACTTGACTTGGGGCTTTACCACTGAAAGTGCATCTAATTTTCTGGTGGTAAATTTGCACTTTTATCCTAATTGTGAATCCAAGGGCCTTTATGGGGATGTAATTTTTATTTAAAACCATCTAGTAGATGTTAGCAGATTACCAGAATTGGAGAGTGGGTTCACCTAGTCTGCTTGGGGTGAACGTCTGCTTGGAAATGGCTTCCTAGGATATGTTGTGTTGAGTAAGGAAGACTTCCTGGAGTTGAGGGACACCTGGAGATAGGTGTGGAGGTGCAAGAAGAGGACATTCAAATGTTCTTACTAGGATTATATAGTTTGATGTACTTTGATGATTGGTGCCAGGAAAGCAGAGAGACACGGCTGAGAAGAGGCAATAAAGAAGAAAGTAGAGTCAGAGGACTTGGGGAAGGGGAGGCTAGACCTCAGAGGAAGGGCTTAGAGACCAGGCATCATATTTGGGCTGTGAAAGGCAGGACTTAATGAGGCAAGGGGGGAGGAGGAATGATAAAAGTATGACCAGAGACTGAAAACACGTCGAGTGAAAGCCAAGAGGCGTGCGAAGCAAGAAAGAATGTCAACCCCAAGACGTGCTCTCCCTGCAGTATGGGTGGCCTTTTCCTGTTCTCTTGTCAGCACTTTCTCAGGCCGTCGTGAATGATGAGGCCACCCAACAGCAACCGGAAGTCCTCGAGACCTCCGTACCGTTACACTCTTTTTCCAGCGAAGCAATTCCTGCCTGAGATGGGGCAGAGGGTGGTAGCAACTGTTCCCAGCAGGCCACCATGAGCTTCCCACGGGAGAAGCTGCCCTGAAAAGATACAAGATTCGGAGCAGATGATGGTAATCATCACCATTTTGGCAACCGTAGCGGATCACGCGCGGAAGACACTAAAATCTTGTGCTGGTGATTCGTTTTATGGGAATCTGGCTCCAGTTCAGAAGATAGTGCTTCTGAGTAGTTAGCAGCCAACCCCGAGACTGAAATTTCAACAATCTGAAATACTCACCCGCTATAAAACAATCTATCAAGACTAGAGTGAAACAATAATAACGATACTGTTAATGATTATAATTTGAGCGTGAATTTTTTATAGTAATCCAATCATCCCAGGGTCTTTGTGAAGGAAGTGTTAATGCATTAACATCATCCGTTGTACAGGTGATAATCTAGTCATGCGATGCTTTAAGAGCCACTTTGTAGATTTGGCATTAGTTACATGTCCAGTAAGTGTTTGTGAAAACAGCTAAATATTTCTCCAGTGCCCGTGTTTGAAGCTAGTCCAGTTCTGCCTCATTGGATCAGCATCTTCCCCAGGCCCCTGGAGGGACTCTGGTGCTTGGTCTAACATCTCCTGCTCCTCTCCTCGGCCAATCGCCTCCTTTTCAACACTAAGACTCCATCGCATATTTCAAACTCTCCACCAGTCCTCACATTGCTGCAGGTCTCGTGGACCTCACACCTGTTTTGGATGGATTATCCAGCTCAGCTCGGACTCTCCTCCCAGAGGAAATCCACCCAGGATCTCTGGTCCTTGGGCTCAGAGCACTTCCTCTTGATACTTGTCTGAATGAATCATAAAGCTGGGAGCTCACTTGTCTCTGATCAAGATGGTCTCTGACATTAGACCCTCTGGGCAAGTCCATGGAAGTTGTTTTGTAAAAAAATTATTTTATGAAAATGTGGTACATATATAGTTTAAAAGTCAAATACAGCTTTATAGGGTTATTAATAAGACTCAAGCCCACCCTGCTCTCTCAGTTCCTGATCCCTCAAGGCAAACACTTTCCAGTCTTTCCGATATTTCTTTTTCTGTATTTCAATATGTTTATGGCTCTATTTTCAGTTTTCTATATTCTCCATTGACTAGCTTCTATGAAAGATAATTATTTAGCGTCTCACTTCCCACTCACCACACATATTCCCCCTCTCTCTGTGTCTTTCTCTCACCCTCCCTCCTCTCATCTCTTGATTTAATTATGTTTCAAACATCTATGACTGCATAAAAATTACTGCACAAGTTAGTGCCATAATATGAAAAACATTTATTATATTATAGTTTCCATGGGTCAGGAATTTGGAGGTGATTTAACTGGATGGTTCTGGGTTAAGGTCTCTCTCTTTTTTGAGACAGTTTTGCTCAGTCTCCCTGGGGAGAGTGCAGTGGTGTCATCATAGTTCACTGCAGCCTCAAACTCCTGGGCTTAAGCAATCCTCCTCCCTCAGCCTCCTGAGTAGCTGGGACTATAGGTGTGCACCACCACATCCAGCTAATTATTTTATTTTATTTTTTTGTAGAGATGGCATTTCATTTTTGCTCAGGTGTTCTTGAACTCCTGAGCTCAAGCAATCCTCCTACCTTAGCCTCCTGGAGCGCTAGGTTTACAGGTGTGAGCCTCCGCATCTGGCCTGAGTTAAGGTCTCTTATAAAGTTGTAGTCATCTGAGGACTCGACTAGAGCTGAAGGGTCTGATTTCAAGGTCATTCACCTGGATGGCCTGAGGGACTTGCTTCTTCGTCAGAGGCCTCAGTTCTTCCCTTTTGGCACCTTACTACAAGCTTCTGAGTGTCCTCATGACACGACAAGTGGCTTCCCCAAGAGCTAGTGATCCAAGAAAGTGCAAGGCAGGAGCGCCAACGTCTTTTGTGGCCTGGCTTCAGAAGTTACAAGGTTTCATTTCCACTGCCTTCTATTTTATTAGAAGCAAATCACAAAGAGAAGACAATTAGGCCTTTTTGAGGCAAAGAGCGCCAAGGACCTATTTTAAAGCCACCACAATTTTTCACCATTTTTGACTAAATCATATTATTCGATTATATTACTATGGGTATGATATTAATTTGTTATTGCTGCTGTAGCAAATTACCACCAAGTTGGTGGCTTAACACAACATACCTTTATTACCTTCCAGCTATAGAGGTCAGAAGTCTGGGCTAAAATTAAAGTGTGGACAGAGCTGCATTTTTTCAGGAGGCTCTAGGGAAGAATGTGTTTCTTGCCTTTTCCAGCTTCTAGAAGCTGCCTGAGGTCCTCAGCTCAAAGGTCCTCCCCATCTTTAAAGCCAAATGGCAGGTTGAGCCTTTCTTGCATTGCACCCTCCGACCTCTGCTTCTGTCCTCACATCTCCTCCTCTGACTCCATCTCCTGCCTCCCTTCCTCCCTCGTGACTATGTTGGCCCCCCAACTAATCCAGGCTGATGTCCCCAGCTCAAGATCCTTAACTTAATCACGTCTGAAAGCCCCTTTTGCCAAGGAGGTGACTTTCCCAGGTCCTGAGATTAAGGCGTGGACGCCTTTGGGGGCTGTTACTCAGCCTTCCACAGCTATGTCAACATCGCTCACTATAGTGTATTATAATGCATGTTGTATTTCCTTTCTGCACAATTTTCTATTTTCGTTGGAGCTAACATTTGCCTCTTGTTTTCCGTTTGCTCGTTTTTTACGTGTATCTATTGTTGATTCATCTTTAAACCATCTGATAAAGTTGACGCTCCTCGTTCCTGAATATGCCAATTATTCTTTTAACTCCGTCTTTCTTCTCTTGGCACCATGCCTCGAGAGCCACTCTGCCTTTCTTTTCCAATTTGGATTTTGCGGTTTTGGGGGTGCAGCATAGACATTTTCTAGGGACGTCTCTTCACTATCATCCTGAAGGGTTTTGTTTGTTTGTTTCTCACTCTCTTTTCTACTGTAGACTCTCTGCTTCCAGAACCCCAGGTCTTTTTCTTCTTTGGTTTACTCTCCCATTTGACTGAATCACATCGAAGTCTTTCGACTAGTTCTCCTGTTTTCCTTGCCTTCTGAGCGACCGGTAATCTGAACAGCTGGGTTTTTCCAGGATTCTTCAAGGACAAGATCTTGTATTCGTGGTTTTCCTTGCTGCAGGTTCAAATCTCCACTTTTGCTGCTCTGCTGACTCAGCTGCTATCCGCTCTCCCAGCTCTCGGTCTTTGTTGATAGCAACTGTGTGCTGTCATCCCTCAAAGTCTCTTTGGCCATGTGGGTTTGAGCCATGTTTTATTTCTTGCCTACATTTTAGTGAGATTTTGGTAGGTAGAGGAGAAGAATGGGTGTGTGGGCACCTCAGTGCCGGCTATTGAACACTTGTCTTTCACAGTTGTTCCAGCTCTTCTGCTGAAGGCATGGCATTACTTATTTTCCTACAGATATTTTTGAGATGGTCTAAAATGGGAACTGTGGCACTAATTGCCATTACATCATTTATTTCATCATGTACAGGGATCTCTGATGAGGTGGCCAGACTCCATTGCTCTATTTTTCTTTTTAACAGTATAACTTCTTTATCATTTTCATTCAAACACTCTAAATTATTCTAATGGGTTTATACAATTTTTTTCCTCCTTCTTCTGAGTTAAGACAGAAATAATTTTTCTACTGACTCTGTTATCTCAGTTTAGTAGTTAAATCCTCAAACTTCATTTGGTGGGTCTAGCAGGACAATCTAAGGTGTGTAAGAGGAACATTTCAGTCTCACTCTCCTGCTCGTAAAAATGAAACCATGGTTATAAAAGTACCTTTGCTGGCTGCTGAAAACAATTGCTTCCAGGATTCTTTTCTTGAGTTTTTTTTTTTTTTTCTTCTTCTTCTGAGAATCCCTAGGGATGTTCTTGTATGTCCAGAAATCGGATCTGGTCATTTATGACTTCACTGCTGGCCAAGCCAGGACCACACAATAGCTCCAAGCTGGAAATTTCCACCAGGCTTCACTCTGCAGTGAGAACATTTCTCCCACTGCTGGTGCTGCTAGAGGTGCCACTGTCCATGAAAACAGGCTCCCTCTCTCTCCCAGGCAGAGAAACAGGGCGTCTCTCCTAGCTTTGACATCTGTCACCCTTGGGAGGTAAGACAATCTCTCATGTTGAACCCTTGGGAATAGAGGTTCTCAGGCCTTTGTGTGCTACAACTTAAGACTTACTTCTTATCCTGGCATGGCTGAGCTTTGATTTTCCAGCTCAAACCCTAAAACACCTGTAGGGATGAAGCTTTCATCTAGCATCGACCTCCACCTACTCACAATAGATCTTTGTTAATCCATCGAGGCAACGTCTCTATGATAAGAGGGAGAATATTCCTCACGTTACATCCTAGCAGCAGGAGTTCCACAGTAAAACTGCCTGGACCCAATGTAATCTGGCTCTATCAACTCACACTTATACCCTCCACGGCATCCACCCTTCTTGAAAACTGCCACTCTTTACTGAGACTTGATCATTCATCAGGCACGCTTCTATATTCCAGCAACCAGGTGGCATTAGAGTTTGATCCATTTTTTCCTCCATGGGGCTTCTTGATTCCTACGTGGATTTAAGTGCTAATAGAAGTGGGAGAGAATCCTACTCTCCCGCCCCTCTATCCCAACTCCTCTGGCCAGTTACATCCATGGACCAGTGCAGCTGACTAGGTGGAGGATAATTTTGTTTAAGGCAGTGGTCTGGTGAGCTTCATAAGATGGTGTGGGAAGAAAAAAATAGAATAATTAATAGAATTTCTATTTTTTTTAAATCCCATGCTTCCAAAAAATTTTGCAAGCATGTTTTACATACACATATGAATGTTACAAACCATGATCAAACATTTTTGCTAATGAGTTATAGTCTTAGAAGAATAGGCAAACCAGCAGTGTCCACAAGACGGATTTGGGGGCCCCAGCCACCAATTAAATTAGTGTATTTAATAATTTTGTTGGAAGGCTCAGTGTTATAAAATTTCTGTGTGGGTATCATGCCTGTTTATCCTTTTTAATTTATCAATAGGATAACAAACCCTTCGCTTTTAACTTTCAGGAAATTCACACAATGTTTGCCTACCAAGGCTTTTAGGTTCATACAACATTAAATTTTAAAATGAATAGCATTGAACTTCTGTTATTAATACTGTTATTCCCTAAATTTTGTCGCCCATGTTGAGATAAATCTTCAGTCTTTTTTGCAACTTGTGAACGAAATGTTCCCTTTAGGTTTCTTTACAATTGCTGTGTGGTTAATTGCTTTCAGCTGCAGAAAGCCTAGCTGTTTATAGGGTTCTCTTGGAATTAGAGTTTCAAAAATTGGAAAAAAAAACTCTGACAAATGAATCCATTCATCACAGCAAACTGAACTGCATTTACCCATATCGAGGTCCATTTATGCATTGCTGCTAGAGGCTGCCGACTGACCAGACTTTGGGTTGTGGCTTACCCACACGGACCCTGTGAGATGCCGCCGACATGAGCCACAAAGATTCAACAGCACCAGCACCGAGTGCGACACGCATGTGACGAGAGAACATGCGTGGAGAATGGGAAGCGTCAGACTTTGCTCCTTGCACGGTATCTTAAGGTCAGTGATGTAGGTGCCATAAAGGACCACATCTGGGATCCACAGTCTCTGGAAGTCGTGGGTTTCATTCCTTACTCCATATCAACCACCATGGCCAGCCTTGGAGAGCACCCCCATGGTCCCCACCTGCTGGTCGTTACACCTTGTGTAGACTCCTCCCACAATGGACCAGGTGTGGTCTGTGCGACCAATAAAATATGGCAAAAATGATGGTGTGTCTCTTCCAAGATTAGGTTATGAATGACACTGTGGCTTTTTCTGGTTTCCCACCTTCATTTTCTCTCTCTCTGATCATTTGATCCCAGGGAGCTGAGCTGCCAGATCCTGTGAAGCCTTGTGCTAAGTACTGGGTGTGCAGAGATAAGACACATACCCTCTTTTTAAAATAATTCAGTTTTGTAGGGGAGACAGCAATGTTCTCAAGCAAATGCAGTGTGCACTGTACTAGGTACGATCGCGGGGGAATGGGCACACCTTCTGTGGAGTTTCAAGGAGACCGTACTTGTGTCAGCTTTGGTTAAACTGGAGGGAAATAAATAGATGCCATGGAGGCAAATAGGGGAGAGGGAAAGGGGAGTCTTTTCAAGCAGACAGCTACATATGTAAGAGCAAGTTATTGAGTTCAATAAGAATTTAATGGAAAAAAGATAATTTATCAGGACTTTCTTTCATGGAGCTCACTGGAAATATAAAAGATGTGCAAGAGAAAAATATCTGTCCTCTAAAATCTTACGCCTTCCCAAGACTTGAATCCCTAAGAGATCACTTGAAACTCTTAGAACGCTCGAAACCAACACAGTCCAATATGGTAGCCACTAGACACGTGCAGCTCTTTAGTTCTCGAAATGTGGCTAGTCAAAAATGAACATCCTGTAAGTGTAAAATACCAAAATTCAAAGATTTAACCAAAAAAAGGGGAAACCATCTCATTAATAACTTTTGATATTGATTACATGTTGAAATATTTTTGATATATTGGGTTGCATAGGACATATTATTAAAATTGATTTCACTTGTTTCTTTTTGCTTTTTTTGAATGGGCTACTACTGATAAGTTTAAAATTCTCTCTGTTGTCTGCCTTTATGGCTGGCGCTGTTTCTCTCGGACAGCGCTGGTTTGTAGGCTGAGGCAATAGCCCAAGAGAGCCTCTGGCACCAGTGTTGTCGTTGGGAAGGAAGGAATGGGGTCCGGACATGCTGAGATGAGCACAGCCCATCCACGGTCCTCGACACTCCTGCTGTGCTGAGAAGGCCTCGTAGGGCCTGGGGCAAGCTTCGCTGGAGAAGAGGTGGTTCCAGGTTTGGAATCCAGAGGAGGGTACCCTGTGTGCTGGGTGGCCCTGTGACATGGTGCTGATACCCCTTCTTGGTGACTGGTGAGTGACGATCCTTCGATAGCATACCCCCTGCCCCATCTGAAGCTTTTCAGTTCAGAATTCTCTGGAGATTCTGTTTCTCTTTTGTTTCTGCTATTACACATGGCTGGGATGACAGAGAAGGGCTGTGCTGGGAGAAAGGGGAGAGATATTCACACCTGGCCATAGAAGAAAGGCCCATCTTACTTCTAAGAAAGGCCATAGAAGAAAGGAGCTGAGCCTGGCTCTGGACACATTCTATTTGCTCTGCTGGAGGGCCTGAGATTCTAGCAAATATCTATCAGGCCACAGGATTTCAGGTCTTTGCTGGGTGGATTTTGGGGCAAGCCATATCTTGTTTCTTTTCCTGACTCGTGAGAAACTTCCTAGGCCTGAAGACTTTACCTATTGGCCTGTAATCTGAAGGACTGGCAAGGTCATGGTCAGAGGTCGTTGTCTGGGCTGTTGACCATGCTCTGCAGTGGGGTGCTGATTCTATTTCAGTCTCTGGTACCGACTGTTGTGCGACCTTGCCAAAGTCAGCAGCATCTTCCCATCTTTACAGCCTTATTGGTTAACCAGTTTCCGGATCTGAGTAGCCAGGGTGCTCTATACATGGACTTCAGAACATTCTTTAAGTACAGCATCAATAAGAACACTGTGCTTTTTTAGGTAGAGAGCACTTTGAAGGAGAACAATTGATTGTGTTCCAGGACCTCTCTACGAAGCAGCAATATTAATAGAAGAAGAACATTGCTCAATTCTGGGAATGTTGCAGGGGTAGAAATGATGTCCGGTCACAGCATCCTCTTCACCTCTTTCAGGATTGTCCAGACAGTGAGAGGACATGTGGTCTGGACAATCCCCACACAGCATGCTCCGCTCCCTGGACCAGTTCTCCTGACCCTGTGGAATTTTAGGAAATAACTCTCTTTTAGTTTGTTAGCTTGCTGTAATGAAGTAGTGCAAATTGGGTAGCTTAAACAACAGAATTTTTTTCTGTAACAGTTCTGGAGGCTGGAAGGCTAAAATCAAGGTGTCAGGAGGGTTAGTTTCTTCTGAGGGTTTTGAGGAACAGTATGCTCCATGTCTCTCACTAGTCTTTGGTGGATGGCTGGTAATCTTTGGCGATCCTTGCCTTGTGGACTTGTCACCTCAACCTCTGCTCTCATCTTCACATAACGTTCTCCCTGTGCATGTGTCTGTGTCCAAATTTCCCCTTTTTATAAGGACACTAGTTATATTGGATTAAAGACTACCCTAATTGCCTCATTTTAACTTGATGATGTCTGTAAAAACTCTATCTCCAAATAAGATCACATTCCGAGGTAGAGGGGATTGGGACATCGATGTGGAAACTTTGGGAGAAAACAATCTGACCCACAACAAACTAATCAAGGAAAGTGTTAATATTTTTGCTTCGTTTTATTTTTATATACATGTAGTAGGTTTGGCTGAGTAATCTCCCCTCATTGAGGGACATGTGTGACCTGATGTTACTGTTCTATAACTGCCACCTGTGTGTTCTTTCAAGCATCTTTCCCCTCTGGGTCCTGGTTCCTTGAGCACTGATTTCATCACATTTTAAAAATTAAAACAGTCTCACTCTCACTTGGTTATTATGATTCTGATCTATTATTCTTATTCCCCAAATAAGGGGTTTTGTTTCCAGTGATTTGGTAGACGTGGTAGACCCTTCATAGGACTTGCCCAAATTAAACAACTAAAATATTGATTTTTTTTCTTAAGAAAGAAACATCTTTTTAAATGCAGTACTGAGCTGGAATGAAAGTAAGAATTCATCAGAGTTCAACTTTTCAAAATAATTTTTGGAATAATTTTAGATCTACAGAAAAGTTGCAAAGACAGCACAGAGTTCCTGTTTCTTATATTGTGATGGTGTCTTTATCAAAACTACCATATTAACATTAGTACATCACTGTTAGCTAAACTGCAGACTTTCCACCGAGTTCACCAGTTTTCCCACTTAACGTCCTTTTCTGCTCCTGAACCCAGTCCAGGGTGCCATGTTGCAATGGGCGGTCCCATCCAAGCAGTCTCCTAGTCATCCTAGTCTGGTCTGTGACAGCTGCTCCGTCTTTTCTTCTCTTTCATGACTTTGACAGTTTTGAAGAGTACTGGCCAGGTACTCACTGCCCACCCCCTACCCCACTACCCAAGCATTAAACTCAGAGCCCAAGGAACTACCAATCCCTGTTAGATTAATGAGAAATAAACTTTACAATTCAGAAAAGGACAGCTAGAAAACTTGCCTGTTACAACCCCCTAGGAGCTGGGTGGGGGAAAAAGATAGTCTCCCATGAGAATCTATAACCATAAGCCAGCCCTCATTTGAGAATTCAGCCTGAATCACACTATCCATATGGGTGGGGAAAAAAATCATGAAAAACAAAGTAATTTAAAGAGATCCTAGGTTAGTATCACCATCAAATTCTAGGTTAGTATCACCATCAAATATATTAAGTTCTTTTGTGTGCATATACACACACATATATCTCAAAATATAATGTCTAGAAACAAAAATATATAACAGTTGAAAATTTTAAGATATTAATGATTAAATAGATGAAAGAAATTATGAACCAAGAGATTGATCTAAATAAATCATTCAGTTGTGGTCCTGTGAGACAAAGAGTTTGAGAATAAGAAAAGAAAGTTGAGAGGAAATAAGAATAGAATGAAGTCTGCCGGGTCTGTCCAATGGAATTTTCTCCCATGATGGAAATGCCCTAAACAGCCACATGTGGCTGGTGGCTAGTTTGTTGGCCATCACAAGTTTAATTGCTGTCTAATCAGTGTTCCAGAAGGAGATTATCTAAATGGGGAAAGACACCCTTTCCAAGAAGATAATGGCTGAAAACTTTCCAGAATTATAGTAAAACACCAATATTTATCCTAGAAAGTCCCCTCAAATCTAAGTAAGATAAAAAGAAATATATACTTTGACCTACCATATGCAAACTGCAGAATACCAAAGGCAAAAAGAAGGTTTTTATAAAATAGCCAGCGAGAAAAGCCAGAGGAATGGCACCTAGACTGCTGGGCACTTCTCACCAGCAATGGCGGAAACTGATGCCATGGAGGAACAATGTCTTCAGTGTGCTCGAAGAAAACTTATCACTTTACAACACTTTATCCTGCAAAACTACCTTTTAAGAATGAGGATAAAATAAAGACATTTTCAGACAAACCACAACTGAGAAAGTTTACCAAAGAAAATTCCAGGAGATTACTTTAGGCAGAAGGAAAATTATTCCAATCAGAAGGTGTGAGATTCGAGCAGAAATAGCAAGCTAAGGTGCAAGTAAACCTAATTAAAACTGCTTAAAACAATAAAAATAATGTCTGGTTTGGGTAGGAAAATAGGCTGAAGAAACTAAAGTATTACAAAACAATAGAATTATTATGGGAAAGGCTTGATCAGAGTCAGAGATATAAATATCTTGTCTTTTTAAAAGGAACATTAAGTACTAAAGAATAGACCAAAGCCTCTACCTTGCAAACAACTAGAGGGTAAAAATAGAATAGAAAATGAATGTATTGATAACCCGTCCAGAAGAAGGGATACAGAAGCTTTGAATAGCTTCATTAGCAAGCTTGATCAACTGGACTTACATAGAACATGGCACCCATCTCTAGAGAAAAATACCTCATTTTCAAAACACATGAAATATTAACACAGATTTCTCAAGTGCTAGGCAATAACACTGGATTTCAAAATATTAGACTCACCCATATTTGGGCTCAGACCACAAATAAAGTTAGCAATAGCATATTAAAATGTAGAAAACCTCATTTATTTAAAACTTAAACATACACACGCATACTTCCAAACAATTTATGGGTCCAAAAAAAACTTAATGAAAATTTAAAAATACTTGGAACTGAATGATTTTTAACATATGGTAAATCAAAATTTGGGAATGCAGTTAAACTAACACTTAGAAAGTTAATGCTGACATTGGAAAAGCAGGAAGGGCCAAAATTATTGAGCTAAGCATCAAACTTAAGAAGGAAGAAAAAGAACAGCAGAATGAATCTCCCAAAAAATGTAGGAAGGAAAGAACTGAAATATACTAATACAACATGTCATGGTTGTGACTTTTATTCATTCATTCATTTAACCAGTATTTACTGAGCACCTAGTACCTACTAGGAAAAGACAAAGTTGCTATCCCTCAAGCTTCTCTTCTTGTGGGAGCAGATAGCAAACAAAGAAACTGAATGAACAGATGAACAAATAGCATAATTTCAAGTGGTGACAAGCACGTTGACACTGAAGAAAGGACAGCAGAACAAAGGAATAGGAGTGATGAGAGGTGAGGAGTTGGTGGTGGCTATTTTAGACTTTAGGATGCCTTCCAAGGACAGGAACCGTGTAGCCAAGAGGAAATGTAAAAAGCCCACATCCTAAGTCACAGAGCAATGCTGGACTCCCAGCCGGATGCCTTCTCGCACATGGCCATTTGTGGCTGGGCCAGGGCCGCAGACTGGGATGTTGCCAATCTGGACGAAAGGGTGAAGCAGGTAGATCATTTCTCACCAGGACTTCCAACAGCTTTGCTGATTCTCTCCGTTTCCTCAGACCAGTGTCCCTGTGCTACCCCGGCTGTCTCGGCCTCTTGCCTGTGTCCCCAGCCTTCTTTGGAAGCCCTCCATGCTCTGACTGTTGTCCCCTAACCTACCTCTGTCAGCATCTATCCTAGTCCTCTAGGAGCCTGGTGGGCCGCACAGAACACTGGGCAGGTAGTCACTGCACCGGGGTTCTGAGTCCAGCTGTGAGACATTGGCTAAGTCGCTCCCTGGGGCTTCTCTTCTGCACCTGTGAGACGTGCAGGCCAGTGTGACATCAGGAGCTCTTCAAGCACTATACCCCATGACGCTGGGAAATTAATCAGTGCAAGGGATGCCCGAAAATACATCAGTGTAGAAAAATGTACACCCTCCACCCCCGTCTCGTTTACCTTTTTAACAACACTTTCCTATACTTAGGCCAAAGAAGCGGAGTTGTAGAAACCTCTCCAGCAAAGTGAGGATGGTGGGGAGGAGAAAGGTGATGCTGCCACTCGAGGAACCCAATGCCTTCAAAAAAACAAAGAAGCTGGAGTTTTATTCCCATCGGGAGGGAGGCTCAGCAAGGATTTTCTATAGAAGGTGGCATTTGAGTAGGGCTTTGAAGAAATGCATAGGGAAAGGCCTTCCAGGATAAGGGACCAAGGTGAGCAAAATCCAGCAGGTAGGGAAGAGGATGGCACGTATGCCCTGGCTCTATCCTGCCTGGGCAGGAGCTGGCAGTGGGCAACTGCTCAAGTGCTTGTAAAATGTGCAATAGGAGCAACCTCTTTTGTGCCAGGTTCTTCTAAGTGCTTCATATATTTATAAGAATTTAATCCTTAAACCAATTCTCTGAGGTTCCATACTAAGATAATCCCCATTTTAGAGATGATGAAACTGAGGCTTCAAGGGAATTCTACAGAGGTAAATGTGGGATTCAGACGGGGGTCTAGCTAGAGCTGTGATTGACATGAGGCGGAGAGGATTTCTCTGAGACGGACGAAAGTGCCGTAAGTGCGAGCTGGGAATTTTGAGGAAGGAATCAGCAGATCCGAGGAGACGCCGGGTCTGTGCTCGTGATTAGAGAATCGGTGAGTCAGTTGACTTTGGTGGTTTAGTGCCTTTTTGGAGTGAAAAGTTCAGAAGGAAAGTTCTGCTTGACAGATGATAATGGTTCTGGAGGGAATCGCGAGGGAAGACAAGTGTATACTGTGCATTACCCTAAATGCAGTCACTGGAGAAAGCAGAATGGCACGAGGCTTGTCATGCTGTCTCTCGGGGAGACAGCCCGCAGTGTGCGCCGTGACGGCTGGTGAGCTGGCTCTCTGACAGATCACACACACACACACACACACACACACACACACGCACACACACGCACACACATGCACACACAAGTGCACACACGCTCATACGCATATACATGCACCTTGATTTGTAGCATTTGCTGACTTTGTGATGTGCACGCTCCTCCCGTGGCTAATTTCAAGCTACCAATATGGTGTCATTGAGCACAGATTTGGGAAGAGATGCTCACAGCAAGCCCAAGAGCCTCTGCAGCAGGGCTCAGCACACGCATGCGGATATGTCACGGGAGTGGACTTTGAACCCTGAGCCGATGCCAGCCGAGGGGGGTAGCCCATGCATTGCCACTATCTTTCCTGGCAGATGTCCTCTTTTCTTTTGTGAAAAGATTTCCTGGGGAGTTTGAAAGAAGAGAAGATGCGAGACTCCAAAAAAGAGCAAAGGTCTGAAACATCTGTCTCCTCTGGACCACTGCAAAGCCCATCTCCTGCACTCAAGGAATAAGCGTTGAAATGAATGAGAGTGCGAACAAACGAGCCTGCGCCTGGAGGATTAACTCCCCCTTTAGTGTGTAGCTGAGCCAAGCCTGCTGCTTTCCTTCCAGAGGCTGGGCATGTGTCTCCGGGAAACCTGGGAGAGGCCATCCGTGCAGTCGTCCAGAGAACAGTCCTGGAGGGAGGCCACCTGGGTTCCAGCCCAAGCTCTACCAGATATTAGCTGTGTGACCCCAGACAAGTTACTCACCAGCTCTCTGCCTGCATGTCCTTTTCTTTAAACCGGAGATAGTTAAAGCACCCACGTTACAGGACTATCGTGAAGGTTCAATTATTATAGGCAAAGTGCTTAGAACCGTGCCAGGCACACAGCAGTGTCAACTGAGTGTTTGTCATCATCGTCTTCATTATCATCTGTAATTATTATCCTCAGTTGCTGGTTTTTCCTTTCTATGTAAATGGTAGCTACAATTAGCATGTACAAGTTACAATTTACTTTCATGCCTTAAGAAATACCCTAGGTTTAAAATAACTCCTCTATTTGAATATTCCTTAAATATAACTTCTTCCTACCTGGGGCTCAGAGTCAGCCATCGCAGCCGGGATGCTGTAACCATCTGATCAAACACTGGAGCAGGTGAAAGCGTGGTTAATGTCTTAGCAAAGAGCATTAAGCTCTGCACTGTTTCGTACATGTGCAGCCATGTCCATTGCTTGTGGTAGTAGTGGGGTTCAGGGGATCATCTGGATAAATTAACTCTGCCACTAATTCCCAGGCCTTATTTGGCCAGGAGCTTTGCATCATTCCTCTTCTAGGCTTCATGATGTTTTCTAACCTAGAGCTACAGATGGATGGCTTCATGGCTGGGTTGGTAGGGGCCTCCCCTCACCCTGCTGTGGCGAGTCCTGGGGTTTCTCTAACAAGCAGTGCAGCCTGGGGATTCTCCACCTGGCGCAAAAGGCCAGTGGGCCACTGAGAGTTCATTTCCCTCTGAAGACAGTTTCATGACCAAGATACCCGGAGAACACTCTCATTTAAGGAAAGCATGTAGCTGGATCTCAGTCAAACCAGCCAAGACATTCTGCCCTTGACATCCAGAGGCCCCAGGGACAGCAGAGACACAAAGTGCCATTTCCTGGTTTAGATGGAGCCAAACACAGTGAATCAATTTCTCACATTTTCACTAGCTGGTAGGGATGGGGCAGGCGGGGTGGCGTGGGTAGGTGGAAGTACCTCCCTGCTGTGACTGTGCAATCAGGCTCAAGTTTGGGCTCATTTGATCAACAAAATACTTATTAGGCACCTCCTCTGTGCCAGGCACATTTTTAGGCACTAAGGGTGTAGTGAAGAGCAAGACAGAGAAAATGCCTGCCCTCATTGAGGTCATATTCTAGAAGGGGAGGCCAGATAGATATATAATATGATCTCAGACCGAGGACCAATGAAGAAAAAGAAAGCAGAACAAAGTGATGAAGAAAAATGGAAATGGGAGCCTGTTTGGAGGTGGTGGTGGCATCTGAAACCGGGGCAGTCCTGTTGGAGCGTGAGGAAGCAGGTGGCATGATGACCGTGGCATGAGGACCAGGTGAGAGAGCGGCAGCTCTACAGGCCCCAAGGATTGAGGCAAAGGAGAATGTGGGCAGAGCCTTTATTGTGGTTTTCACAGGAAGGGTGGAGGAAGCAAGTAAGCAGGCTTGGGATTGGCCAGTGGGAGCCTGAGTTCAGCAGGCTCTGCGGCTCAGGGGCTGTCCCTAGTTGTCAGGTAATTAGCGCAGGTGGAGGGTGGCCCAGAGTGTGAAAACCCAATCAAGGAAGTCTCTGGATTAGTTGGTCTGTATTTGAAGACTTGTTTACTACCTCTAGGAATTTGTCTGGCCCTGGGAAGCTCAGTCACTTCGGGGTGGGAAAGCGTCAGGACACAGAAACTAAAAGACACAGTTAATACAGTAGAAGGTGATAGTTCTTAAAGACCCTACCAGGAAAAATGAATAGTAATTTCAGTTAATAAGGCCAAAATCATTATTTTTCGAGGCATGGATCAGGGAAGTATACACTTCCAGATTCAAGTATTTGGTCTTCAGGAGAGAATTTGATTCTTGCAGGGCGAGGTGTGTTTTCTTCAGAGACTTTTCAGGAAAAGTGGCTGGAGAGAAATCAAGCCATAGGGAAAGCCATCTCTTCATCCCCCACTGTATGTCCCCATAAGAGCTCTCATGTCCACATCCTTCCTGTCCTCTCCTCTTCTCACCATGGAGCCAGCAGGCACCTGAAGCCCGAGGCAGCAGAATCTTCAACCCACATTAAGAGACCAGACTCTGTCCATCTAAGGGTGCAGGGACCCTGGGAAGGCGGCTGAGACAGGAGATGCGGAGAGAAAGGAGGTATCCCCATGGGCTCTGGGAAAGGCTGAGAGAGTGAGTCCCACTGTGTGGTATGAGAGAGAAAGTAGCTAAAATGAGGCACAGTTCCCCATTTCTTCCCTGCCCCCGACTCTGGGATACTAACTCCAAACCTTTTGTAAAAGACTCAGCTACAGGTTCCTTGGAATTCAGATTGCATTTAGCTTGGGCCACATTGGCAAAGTTGAATTGGCAAAGGGGTGTCCCCTATTCCAAAGTCACCTGGAGGGCATGGGACTGTCCCATTTTTAGACTGCTGTGCAGAGAGGAGTACCAATCAACGGATGATCGATCATCCATCCAAGGAGGTGGTAAGACTCTGCCATGATTGCCTACCTGACCCACTCTCATTTTTCTGGAAACACCTCCGCCCCCATCTTCACCCCCATGGGCGGAAATGTGCCTCATGTGTAACACGAGTATACTCTGCATTTTGAAAGTCGTAACATATGAGGATCTAGATGTCCCTCGAGGTCATCCAGTTTTCTTTGATGCCTGATTTTCCTGCACAACAGAGTCCTGGGTATAGCGAGCATCCAGCTGCACGGCCAGACACGTGCAGCAATGGAGAACTCCAGGAAGCTGGCTCTATTTTCAGACAGCTCCTCGCCAATATTTGGTTTTACATAGGGAAATGTTTCAGCCTCCTCAAAGGTTTCAGGTAGTTCTTTAATCACTTTGGAATACACAAGAGAAGTTCAATTCCTTTTCCATAAAACAGACGTCCAGTTATTGAAGGCAGGCATTGTGTCCCTCTTTATCTTCTCTTAACAAGCAAGACAGTTCCCTCGTATGCTTTTTGTACGGCTTGGTTTTATGTTCTCTTACCCTGCTGGTGGCTCTCCCTGAGATATATTCCAGATTGGATACCTCCCACTCTTTAAGCATGGAAACCAGGAATGAATGCAAAATTCCAGCCTGCCAAAAGCCTTTTCAGACTCTGATTCTTCCCTGTAATATCTACATTATCACACCTACTTATGTTACCTGCAGAAGTGAGGAGCACGCCTTTCGTGTGTCCATCTAAGTCGCTGATAAAAATATCGAGGCGCACACAGGCTGTGAGCTATTTGTCTGGCAGAACACCAGGGCACTAGGAAGCCCTCACAGCTTTGATATTAGTCCATTAATGGGTATGCTTTGGATATAACTTCTGAGCAGTTAAAAACCTGCTAGAATGTTCGAAGATTCTGTCTTAACCACAAGTGTATCATTAGAGACACGGCCAATTGTTTTGCTGAAGTCCAGATGCCTGAAAGGAAATGTGTGCACATTGTCTTTATCTGCCAGCCCCCTGCTGAGGGCTGGAAATGGGCCTGGCTGGCAGGACTTGTTCTTGGGAACACATGCTGGGCCCTATAATCACTTCTTTGTCATTTGGGTGCCTATTATGACACTGGCTTTAGTAACACATTCTGGAATCTGGTCTGAGATCCATATCAAGCTCAATCATCCATAGTTTATAGAATCCATTTTCTACCCATTTTAGAAAATTGGAAAGATAGTGACTCATTTCCAGCCATTGAAGGTCTCTTGACTTCTTCCCGAACAACAGGCTCTCCTGTCCCCGATCTCCAGCTAGTCCCACATATAGCTGAAAGGTATTTTGGTTTTGCCTTTTTGTTTCTTTGCTAGCCTTAGGTCATTCTGATAAAATTCTGTCTGTGTCACTTTCTTATACACTTTTTTTTTGTGGTTTGTTTGTGTCTTTCTTTCTATTCTGTCCTTTAAAATCTGAGCTTCCTGAGCAGTAATTTGCAGGTGAAGTTGAATATGAGAATCACCTGGAGAGATTTAAAAAATTGCTCATGCTGGTTTCCCACCCTAGACAAATTGAATGAAAACTTCAAAGAGTGATGAGTGTTGGAAGCATTTGTATTTTTTTAAAAGGCCCCTGGTGGACAGCCTTGGTGGGAACTGAAATAGAGGGACTCATTTGTGTTGTTTGTTTCTGCGATTGTTTCCTGGTTCTGGTTATTGTCTTAGACTTTCTTTTTCTTTATCATTGGACTTCCATATATCTGCATGGTGAGATTCGAATGTTTGATAATTTCTGAAACATTCTGAGTACAATGAACCTTCCTTCCTCATGATTCCGGGTTATGCTTTGAATTTTATCTCAGAATCATGCCATTTTCATGTCTACTCTTTTAAATTTTGTGAACTCAGTGAGTGACCTTTTCCCTAAGGCTCCTATCTCGTCCTCTTTGCTACGCATTATTTTAACCTAGTTGATCAGAATTAAATCTAGGACAGCAGTTTTTCTACTTGCATGCATGATCTTATTAGAAAGTTAGCAAGGCAACTGTTCTGCTGTCCTGCTTTTGGCCAAATGAGATGTAGATGTTTAGGGAGTTGAAATCCCCCCATTATTACCAAAATCAGGCCTAGATGGCATTTAAGAAAAATGTGTTAGGAACCCACATCCTTTTTATTCATCTAGCTCAGTGATTTGCTCTGTATATTAGGGATTCACCTGAGGAGTTGTTAAAATATAAATTTTAAGATGTAACCCCCCCCCCAAATTATAATATAATGAGAACTTGTTCTGAGGGGGGGCAGGTCTGTGCAAATCTATCCCCTAGGTCCAAAGAGGCTGAGAGGCCAAAGAAAGAGGCTGAAAAATCCAGTTTCTCAGAAAGAAACATTTAATAGGGACTTAGAAACCATGGAAGGAATGGGTATGGCAATTGAAGTTGACCCCCTTCTGGAGAGGCAAGAATGCTATGTGAATCTGCCCAAGGGCAGGATTTCTGGGCAGGGTTGTTCTGATCTAAGGGCAGAATTTAAGTGAAAGTAGAAATCTTAGAGGCATTTCCAGAATAGGGGTTAATTGGAAGTCAACATGGCAGCTTAGCATCCAAGATGGAGTTGCTTTAGCCTCTACAGAGTTCAAGAAGCTGCATTGTGAAGGTCTCCTAAGCAATTCTGATGACTATCTAGATTTGAGAAACACGGATGTGCCCCACAACAATATTCTTTCTATTCCTGTCGTCTTATCTATTTGCTCTTCGGCATCCATCGGCAGGTTCATGGGTTTTCGCAAAGACGTCTGTCTTTTTGACGTAGCATTCTATTCAATCTCTTCTGCTAACTGGGCTATTTGTCTTGAATAGAGCATATGCTTCTGTCAATCTATTTCAATTTTGTGTCTACTCTTTCCCAAACTTGGTGAAACAGGGTCATATTTATTGCACTATCTTGTAAGAATTTTTTTCAAATTATCTCCAATTCATTTTGTTACTCATGCTCTGCTGACTGGCATAAAATAAGACATCTCAGATTATAACACTTTTTGTCTGTCTGTTCTGCTTAAATGATTTCTGGCAAAAATGAAAATCAACAGATACTTTACTCATTTTTATTTATCTTTTTCTATGTCATATCTTCTGATTTTCACAGCAATTAGTTTTATGGATTTATCTTCTCTACAGATTTCATAGATTTATCTCATCTATACTTAAGGTTGAAGACATTCTTTCCCCTCTTTTTGAATTTTCTTTGCTTTGTAAAAACTTTTTATTGTAAAAATGCTCAAAATCCCCCAAACTAGAGAGACGAGTGCAATAAACCTTCATGTACATCACCTGGCCTCTGTAGTGTGTCAATTGGTTCCTTCGGGAAGCAGATGTTGAGATGGACTTAGGAGTGCCCAAGACTGACGGGGAAGTGGCAGCA
Source organism: Mirza zaza (assembly GCA_008750895.1). Classification (NCBI taxonomy): domain Eukaryota; kingdom Metazoa; phylum Chordata; class Mammalia; order Primates; family Cheirogaleidae; genus Mirza; species Mirza zaza. The sequence continues at coordinate 387,585 of VSMD01082449.1, forward strand.
ATGGAAGGAAACGGAGGGAGGGTGGAGGCGGAGCTGTCAGACGGTGATTGCTGATATGACAAAGTTTCTGCTACCCCAACAAGGAGATCCAGGGCAAAGTTGGTCTTTAGAGGGATCCTGCTTTGACAGAAATGACTGGACCCTTGGACCATGGTCTTGCTTTGTCATTAGCTGGGGCCACCCGGAGAAAATTGTGACCTGAGCTCAGAAGCTAGTATTTCTGAAGAAATCAGCAGCTAGAAGACAGCAGCTGACCACACTCCTCAATGCGGGGCAGACTCTCCTGGGAAACATTCCTGTCTTGGGCCAGTGCTGCTGTACTTTTTTATTCACAGTCACAATTGTGCCAGTGAGTAAGAAAAGACCAAGAAGCATCCAGGTGGGTGGCCTGGCTCTGCGTGTGTTCCTCCCTGCCACCGCTGTGTGATGGCAGCTGTATCTCCTCCTGCTCATCTACAAGTGCCAAGAGGGTGACTCCTTTTCTGGCCTATTGGTCCCTTTGACATAGGAATTCAAAGTGCTCTGACAGCAGCCAAATCTTGTGGTTCAATGACACCCTTTGGGGACCAGGTATTTTAACCCTGCAAAGCCCAGAATTCCATGGGTGGGAAGAACGAAGATTCCCAGGGGGTCACTGGGAATGACAATAAGTGGGCCTCTTCTGGTTACATCCCCTGGTTCCCAGACCCACGTATTTATCCTGTTGGGGACACGGCATCAGATGGCATCATACAGAGGTGTCTGAATCACCGCACACACTGCACCCTAGAAGGGGGTGTTCCATCTTCACAGATGGGACTTCAGCTGGCCCTCAGTAGGCCATTCCACTTTCTGTGAGGGTCAGACAGGTGAATTCAGTAGGGATATGTTAGGGACCACTCCCTCTGCATGTTTAGATCTTTAAGAGGGACACTAATCTGTCATCCCCCCTCCCCAAATTGTGATGATGATTATTATTTTTGGTTTCAACATCTTGACTGGAGGTGGTAGGGAGGGCAGTTACAGAGGCTTCCAAATTCCCCCCACCCCCCCATGCTAGACTTTACTCCAGACCAAGGATCTAAAGTTGGAATTATCACAATTGCTGAGTATGTCAGTCCCAATTATATATGTGAGAACTGGGGGAATAGCTACTGTGTGTGCCCCTGGGCCCACTGGACTTACTGTAAGTTGAACTTTGGCCAGAACACTGTTTATGACCTGGCCCCACATGCCCTCACTGTAACAAGGGGCTGGGTCTCTGGATTCAAATGTGGACTCAGATCCTGTTTCCAATTGTCCTCAAAAAAACCCAGGTATTCTCCTTTCCATAGCCAGCCGGCACCCAAGTCAATGACCATACATCCCTTTGGGGAAGGACAAGAAGACCTGCTACAGTGCACACTTGCCATGGTGTTTCAGGGTCCTCCTCCTGGGAACTCTGTAGTTAACAAATTCAGGGTCTGAAAACTAGCTCAGGTCTGGGAACTGGATCATGACTTTTTTATTTTTATTTTTTTATTATAAAATTTTTACAGAGGTACAAACATTTGGGTTACATCTATTGCATTTGCACAGCCCAAGTCAGATCTACAAGAGGGCCCCTCCAGACCGTGCTTACCGCACCCATTAAGTGTGAATTTACCCATCCCCTCCACCCCCTCCACCTGCCCAATCCGCAGTGAATATTATTTCCATGTGTGCACATAAGTGTTATCAATTAGTACCAATTTGATGGTGAGTACATGTGGTGCTTGTTTTTCCATTCTTGTGATATTTCACTTAGAATGGGCTCCAGCTCCATTCAGGGTAATACAATAGGTGCTAGATCACCATTGATTTTTGTGGCTGAGTAGAACTCCATGCTATACATATACCACATTTTTTAAATCCACGATCATGACTTTTTAATTGGGGTGACCTCCCAGCCTCCTGCTCATCCATTCTATCTTTACTTTGCTTATCTATGTTAAGCAGCACCCTTGTTGACTGCCTAACTATTTCGCCCCTGCAGATACCAAGTTCTATTAACCTTCTCCATAACTCTCTGACTCCTTGGCTACTACCCTCATATTGCTGGTTATTTTGATAGTTGCAATCACTGGCTTCTGACATTAAGGACTGGCTTTATTTTGTCAAGTTTCCATGATGCCCATTGCTATCAATGAGCTAACCTCTGTGACAGCCTCTCTTCACCTGCAGTCCTGGCCCACAGGGGACAGCCACTGCTGAAATCCTGAGTGAGGCCAGTGCCCCTCACCAGCACTTATGACTTATGTTATGCTCAGACCTAGCCGCCATTATTGGCTTGACAGCCAAGAGGGGAGTTGGAGGCAAATTCTGAGGGACAGAGGAACAGAGCAGGAGCTGTTGCCCGGAGGAGGGAGGTCTACACAGCGTCTTCCCACACGGAGGAAGTGCTAGCTCTTGATAGGAAGGGGTGAGCCATCTACACAGGCTCTGAGTTTACAAAAGTTTTGGGAGCCAAGGGGGCATCCACCAGCTGTTCCCATTCCCTGTGTCAGGGCTTCAGGCTTTCCCAACCTGAACCTCGACTTTGGCACATCGAATATACCTGGGCTTAGCATTGAGTGTCTTTGAAGCTGGGCATCCGTCCATTGAAACCTGAATGTGGTCTTCAGCTTTTTCTGCTCTGCTGCTGCAGGAGATAAAGGCCTCTTTGTAAGATACCGAGGAGATCCTCTGGCCTCCACTCATAGGTTTCAATAGTTTGTTAACTGCCTTTAGCATTTCATTACCCCTCTGCAGGGTGGCAATGCAACTTAAGAACAACCAGCCCACAATGAACTTGTATGCACTGTACCCTCCCTGCCACACAGAAAAGACACATCAAACATCTGAACTTTGGGACCAGCCAGGGCATTCCTATCCACTGCAATAGTTTCCCAGGTGACCACTAGTAAAAGATGTAGAAATTGGGCTACCATGTTGTGCCAAAGACTACTGACAACCCACATGCCACATGGGATAGAGTTCCCATTGACAATCAGTTGTGAGTGACCCAGTCCCCAACCCCATAATTTTTTTGTTTTAAAAATTATTTACTTTTTATTTTTAATTGTGGTGTAATATACATAATATACACTTATAACTATTTTTAAGTGCACAGTTCAGTGGAATTAAATACACTCACATTATTGTCCATCTCCAGAACTCTTTTCATCTTGCAAAACTGACACTCTGTATCCATTAAACAATTCTCTGATCCCTCCGCTTCCCCGCTAGCCCCTGGTAGCCACTATTCTAGTTTCTACTTCTATGGGTTTGACTCTTTTAGATTCCACATGTAAGTGAGATCATGTGTTATCTGTGTATCTGTGTCTGTCTTCTTTCACTTAGTGTGATATCCTCAAGGTTCATATGTATTATAGCATGTGTCAGAATTTAAGGGTGAATGACATTTTGTTGTGTGTGTGTATCTATATATACACACACCCTATTTTGTCTCTCCATCCTGTGATAAATGCTTGGCACTAACCCCATCTTCTTGGGCTGCTCCTGGCACTGCCTCTAGGACACAGAGGCTGAGGGGTCAAATACCTGTGAAAGGAAAAGAGGAAAGCCTGCTTGGGCAGGGGAGCCACTGGACTTCCACGCAAACCTGCCAGAGTCTGCCAGCCCAACTGAGAGGTCTGGAACAAAGACAGCCTATGACAGGAGGATCATGTTGGGTTTAAAAGGCTGAGCCCTTGGACCACAGTTTTGCTCAGTCATTGGCTGAGGCCACTCTGAGAATAGCACACCCTTGGCTCAAAAGCCGAGGTGGATGTCAAGGAGTTAACATCTGGGAGCTGTTTCTAGACACCCTCTCGGCAGCTAGGCAGAGTCCTTTCTTAGAGGCAGATTAGCCTATCTCTGTGTCTACCCAAAAATGTTATCAATGTTTGCCAGACTTGCAGTATTAAAACATTCTTAATTGCATCAGTGAGCCACTGGGCAAATTCTTTCTTTCTGTCTTCATGAAATGCGTTCTGTCCTCAGCCAAGATTCCACCGCCCGGGCATCTGAAATCGTGGCCCAGCAATCAGATCCTGCCCATAATCTACTCTCATCTACTTCCAGCTGCTCCCCTCCTTGGCTTCCCTTACTCTTTCTAAATCCCAGCCATTGACATGAAGCAGCAATGAAAACTCCACCTGTGCTTCCAAATATTTCAGTTTCTTCCTTCAGATTTCATAACCCTTAAAAATATATTTCTGCTCACTTCGCATGATGCTATTTGTACCTATTTGTACCCCCAAGAATAGTCACGATGGATGTGGCTGGTGATTTTAATAAATTTTGGGTGGCTTTCTGTCCCATCCCATGTACTTGATCCAAGAAATGTTGTTACGGCTGTTCTACAAGACTTCCCTCCACCTCTCGACAGGAAGCCTCAGCACCATAGCATGCCCATGTCTTCTTAAGCTATTAGGAAACTCCCTTGCATTCACCAAGGACTGATCAGGCTCCTCATCATTCAACATTATTTTTCTGAAATATTGAGCCTCACCCTCCTTGGAAAAGGTTCATATCACTTGTAAAGCTCTAAAAATGAAGACTTTCTTTATTTTCCTAAAATCTTTCTCTTGACTCCAGTTTTAATTCCCCCCCCCCACCACCACATTTTGAACTTCCTGGTTTTCTTGTTGCATCTTCCTTGCATTTTCTCCAAGAATACTCCTAGTAGATAGCATACAAAGAGATGGGTCTCACGCTCTTCACCTGGCTCTCAGTTATGAACAGTGGTTTGTGTTTGCTGTGGATGCTTCACCATGCAAACGTCCTCCACATGGTGCAGGTCACAGGCACAACTGCTGATGGTTTCCATCCCTTCTGGTTAGGGGTGAGAGCGCAAAGGGGAGAGTACTGATCCTCGCGATTCTGCTTTGTAACTTACCTGGCCAGATAACGGCACAAACAGTCCCAGATTTTAGTAGACCTTAGTCTCAAGACTAATGTTTACAGCCACACCTGTCACCCACTGCCTTTCACAATTCCCCTGGACAGACAGAGTCAGTGATTCTGCACCATTGAATTACCACCAATTAAAAATGTTTGCTTAATGTTGATCGAATTGCCAATAATTAACACCACTTTGCCATAGCCACCAGATTGCAAAACGCTAAGGAACCGGAGGGAAAATGCTCTAAGGATCTTAGTGATTCATTCACCTTCTCCAACATACCAGCCTCTGCTGCAATGTCAGGTTTAATTTCTGTCTTCCTGGCCTTAGGCCAGCAAGAACAATTCTTCTAAATTGACTATGTCCACATGCAAAATGGGATCAACATTTTCGTCCGAGTTGAACAATCAATTCTTACAAAAAAGTAAAACAATCAGTTCGACTCTTTTTCTTTCCCCTTAATTGTTAAGCTGAATTGACTGATCAAATAGCGACAGATTGTAAGGTAATGAGAAATACTGCTGGCACCTAGTCACATAATGCAGGGAGCTCTTCTGCGGGAATCCTGACGGATTCTTTATTATCCAGCCGAGTCTACGGGATATTTGAATTCTTCCTGTGATGAGGAGGGCTCTACTTCACTGCTCCACGGAGCGCTCTACTGAGTCCATTTATTAACGATTCATCTGGGTCAAGTTTTCCTGGAGTTTGGTGTGGAGGCATGTAATGAACACATATTTTAGTTTCACCAAAAAGTGTCCTTTCAGCTTAGTGTCCCAGAGCAGAGCCCAGACACTGCGGTTTCAGGTTCACCTGGGACACCTCCTTTAGTGTCCACAATCTTGCTCTAGAGTCCCCTCCCGTTGTTCGCCCACTGCCATCTGGATTCTATGCACGTGCTCTCCTGGAAACCCTCCCTGTGTGCCAAACATCTGAATAAGGGCCTGTTGAATATCCTTCCCGAATCCTCTCTAAGCTTAGCATCTTCACGGGAGAAAGGGAGCCCCAAGGGGTGATGCTATTTTCACGGTCTGGGAGGGAGAGATGAAGCTTCATGGCGTGATGGCGTCGTCGCTTCACCATCACCAGCCTTTTCTTACTGACTCACTCATCCACTCGTTCGTTCTCTAAGAATTTAAGACAACAGAATGATGCATACAATAAGAAAAGAAAATTAAAAGTGGTTATTAAAAAATAAAAACAAAAACGTTAACAGTGGATGCTCAGAGAACAAAAAAAGAACCCCAAATGAACCATTTCTAAAAATGAACCCCAAAGAAATGAGTGGACAAGTGGACAGAGATATGTGTCAAATGATAATTGTTGATGTCTTATTTTTAATAGTGAAAACTAAATACAATCTCGATGTCTGTCAAGGGGAGACATGCTGAGGAAGTCACGCAGTAATTGAAAATCCCATGTAGCTGTAGCTACTCCAACCTGGACAAGCACCCATGATGGACGTGCTTTTAGAAACATTACTACATTATGTACGGTGCACTTAGATTTTTATAAAAAGAAGAAAAACTGTTTGCAAAAACGATCTTAAAGCATACATTTAAAAGTTCATAGTGAATGTTTTCAGGTGGTGATATTACAGAAGAATTTCTCTTTTTTCTTTATACTTTTCTGTACTGTCTTAATTATTTTCCAGTCTACATTACTTTTATTATCAGAAAAAGAAAAAGAAAACCTTGTTTATGCCTCTGAGAGATGATAGAGTTTATCCAGTCCAGCCTCCTTATTTTACAGATGAGGAAATTGTGGTCCACAAAGGTGGTCATTAAGCTTCTTATAAAATTTCTATAAGGTGTTATCATTATGGTGTCGCTGCCCATGGACTGCCATAGAGGCATACAGGAAAGGGTACGCTGGTTATGTTCACCTGCATTCCCTCATCCACAGATCACGTCCAGCCTTGGCTTTTGTGCTTTGTGTGGGAAGGAACTCTGAGAAAATTCTATGGAGAGTACTCTCTGTGTTTTGTGGTTTGCTCTCAATCCACCAAGTGACAATGACAGCAGCAAAGTCTTGCCCACAGCGGTGCTCCCACCTCTGAGCCCCCTCAGCTGCCATTACTTCTTACCTCCGTTTGGGAATTTGCCCGGTGCTGAGTTGCTCTTCATCTCCGAGTTGAGGCCGCATCAACCCCAATTGTAATGTTTGCTGCAAAGGGACCCAGCCCTGCTTTGTGTCTCTGTGTTCTCGCCTCCTAGAGCATATTAATGCTCGGGCAGGGAAACCAAAACCAAAACCAAAATCCTGCTCATGGAAAGCAAGTTAGCATGGTGTCCCTGTGTCATGTGGCTTCACTGTACTGAGACTGGAGACACTGGTCTGATTCTGATCCTATCAAAACCGTGTAGCGTTGCCAGGATGAGGGGATGATAAAAGTGGTTCTTGGGCTTCCATAAAGCTAGGCTTGGAGATACAAGCATTTCCTTTTTACTTTCATAACACTTGTGAATGTTCACTGGGGCAATCTTTTCATTCTCCACCCCTTTAAAAAAAAGATATCTCCATAAAGCATTTATGACTGAATAAACTGTTGTAGGTGGCCTGGCGGTGCCAGCTGGCACCCTGGGCTCCACGGCTAACGCACTTTCATCTGCCGGGGTGTGGTCTCGGGGAGCCTGAGGCTCAAGAGCACTGAGGATGGTTGTTGGCGAAGACCTCTGCTAAAAACGCAAGCATCCTGTGAACTGCCTGGTCAGCTCTGGGCTTAGCGGTGGGGACAGAGGTAGAGGCGTGACAGGCTGGGTCTGGGTAGGACCTGCATATCAGGTCCAGCCTCTGAAGGAAGGAGAAGGACGACGTGGCTCATCCTTGCTCTGGGAGGTGCCTGTGATGTGGGCCCATCTGCATGCAACACACAGCCTGGAAAAAGTCTGGAAAGGCCTCTGGGATCGTGCGGATCCCTGCAGACCGAAGTCCATTCTTTCTCCTCCCACTCTCAAGGACGGTTCGAGCATGGGTGGGGGAGGGCCGTTTTGTACCTTCTCTGCCCCCACCCTTCCCATGCCCGGGCTTTGGGAAAGCACTCCATTGCATTCACGGATATCCCCATAGGTCATCTTTAACCAGTAGAGAGGCCATAAAGTCAGGAGCTAAGGCAGAAGAAGGGAAGTGAAGATACTCTTCCCCCTTCTAAGTCCCTCATTATAAGAACCAGAGTCCTGAGAGAGACCATATTCAAAATATACCCAAAGATGCTAACACCTGGCATTTCCCCCTGCATTCACTCACTCGCTGTAGTGTCGGGCATTAGAAAGCAGATCTGATTCCAGCTTTCGTGGAGTATAGACAAGCTAGTGAAGAAACAGATATTAATTAAAGAATCATAGCAATGAATACATAGTTTAAAAATGCAATAAATGTACAGTGGAGAGGTACATAGTGCCATGGGTTAAAAAGTAAACGTGTTGGATATCCAGGAAGGACTCATCATTGGTGCTTGTTCCCTTTAGGTCAAGAAACCGATTCCAGTTAAAATCGGCAAGGCCCTGCTGGGGTGACATTCAGGGACAGGCCTGTGATGTGTTGGACGCTTCCTCTGTGCCAGGTGCCCTCCACACCTCATCCACTCAACTCTCAGAAACCCCTGTGAGGTTGAGCCCATGATTCCTGATTGACAAACGAAACCCTGAGTTCAGAAAGGAGAAGTGACTTGTCTGTGATCACGTGCCTTGTGAGTCACAGAGCAAAGGTCTAGGCCCAGCCAGTGGAGGTTCTTTTACTCCTAAGTGGAAAGCAGGCATGGGTGGGGGGGGTGCATTTTTCTTCTGGAGCATTAAGGAGGACTTGGAAGGCTGAGGGTGGGAGAAGAGAACAGACTTCCCAAAGGAGGGAGGAGAAAGAAAATGGTGCAGAATTGGGACTCTGATCAATTTAAACTTTGAACGTCACAGTAGGGCTAGCCCTGCCTGACCCAGCCATCTGTCTGAGGGTCAAATGGAAAAGCTGAAAGCTCTTGCCATGGGTAGGACACTGCTATGGCTACTGCAGGGGGACAGTACACATGCTGACCCGCTGGTAGGGCACAAACACCCTCTGACCAGATGGGTGGCAGGCTCGGAGCAAGGGCAGGCCCTGCTGCCCTGGAATTAACCTTTGGTCTCTGAATCAGGGGTGTCCTAAGGTCCTGGGGAAAGGCAGCTGGGGAGGGAAGGCCTTGCGGATTGGGGGTGCTGGGGCTGCAGTGGGGGGAGGGGCCAGGGACAGTGTACATTTACCAAATGGTACAAATATATTTCAATACTTCAGCAACCATTCCCAGACCCACCTGTTGAATAACAGCCCCAGCTATGGGTATTTTAATTATAGTCTAGCCAGAGGTCAAAATAAAAACAAACAAACAAACAAACCCCAAATACAGCAATGCCTCTTAGATGGAATTTTATCAGAAGTCTTGTGTTATGTAACCCACAAGGCAATTAAAAAGATATATGAGCCAACTTTCAAAATGGGGAGGTTTCCACAAAAGCATTTAGAAGTCTGTTTTTTCTTTGAAAAACACACCGCAAGGTCTGGCATTCCAGGGCCACAGTTTCTGTGTGGCGATGGCCGCCCTAGCTGAGCAGTGCTGTCCCCCTTGTGCAGGGCGGGCTCTCCCACGGTGACACAGACCCCTGCTCGCCCCGAGGTCTTCCGGCCTGGAGGACAAGTGTGGGCGGCCGTTCCGCCCGAGTCCTGGTCTCATTACACAACAGGATTCTCCAGGGCCTGCGTCTACACCAAAGCGGAAAGCAAGAAAGAGACAAGACCGAGCTGTTTCAGGAAATATGGGCGAGAGCATGTTTTTTTATAGAATAGAAAACTCTTCCTACTCATTTTTTTTTTTGAGACCGAGTCTCACTCTGTCGCTGGCCTAGAGCACCGTGGCGTCAGCCTAGCTCACAGCAACCTCAGACTCCTGGGCTCAAGCGATTCTCCTGCCTCAGCCTCCCAAGTAGCTGGGACTACAGGCATATACCACCATGCCAGGCTAATTTTTTTTTCTACATATTTTTAGTTGGCCAATTAATTTCTTTCTATTTTTAATAGAGACGGGGTCTCGCTCTTGCTTAGGCTGGTTTCAAACTCCTGACCTTGAACGATCCTCCTGCCTCGGCCTCCCAGAGTGCTAGGATCACAGGTGTGAGCCACCACGCCTGGCCCTTCTACTCATTTTTGACATTACGAAGTTATGTCCGGGGCAAAGCAGCAGATTGCTCTGGCTTCACTCACTTTGCTCCCTGCCTGAGTCTGTGACCCGTCGTGGACTAAGTTCCAGTTGGCTTATCTGATGCTTCCTCTGTGGTCTGGCGTGGCTGGAAGTAGAGATGTGAATCTGCACTTTAACCCTGTGGTCCTCATACAGGCGGTTCAGGCATCGCACTTGGAGCAGGGCTTGACAAACTCTATAAAGGTCCAGAGAGTAGGTATTTGAGACTTCTGTCCCACACAGTCTCTCTCGCAACTACTCAGCTCTGAGGCTGTGGCTCAGAAGTATCCAGAGATGGCCTGTGAGCAAATGAGCCTGGCTGTGTTCCCATAACATTTTATTTGCACAAACGGACAGCAGACAGGCAGGTAGGATTTGGCCCATGGGTGGCCGTTTGCTGACCCCTCTAGAGGATAAAACGAGAGAAGCTGGGCTAGTGCCGGGCACATGGTGGTGTCTCAGCCTGCACTCCCCAAGAAGCAAAGCTTGACACAAAGACTGACATGGCAAGTGAGTGGCTTATTCAGGTGTGAGACAGGGCTACTGAACAGGGAAGGAGGGACATTCAATACCCAGGGGCACCATGGAGTTGGCTGCCCCTAGGGCAAACGGGGGCTCCCAGGACTCCTGAGAAGCCTGGTGGAACATGTCTCAGAATCACTCCCTCCAGAGGCCTTGATATATGGGACAGTTCCTGTCCCCCATTTGCCAAGATCTGCCCCTTAGGTTGTCAACTGTTCTCTGCTTCTGTGTTGGGCATGTGGGCTCTGTAGACGTTCTAGAAACAGAGAAGCTTGGAATGGACCCAAGAAGTATGAGGTATGTGCCTACAGCGAGGCAGGATGAGGCCGTGCCTGTAGGAAACCTTTCTAGAACTGGCTGTTGAAGCAGTGGTGGGAACTAAGCCTGGGGCCAAGAAGGTTTGAAGCAGTGAACGAGCAGGTCTGGTTCAGTGACAGTTTATCTGTCCCGGAGTTAGTCACTATTGTGGCTCATAATTCTCAAGAGCAAACCCAGGAGGACAGTGATGGATTTTGTGCTTGGCATGCCTGGGAATGGTGCCAAGTGGTGAGGCTTCATGGAAACCCAGCCCCAGAGCCGTCCCCTTTTAAGGGTTGAGAAGTAGTAGTTGATTAAAACATGCAGCCATTTCTTGCTACTTTTTTGTTTCTATTGTATAGTTCATTTATGTAAATATTTATTTAGTGTTAATCATTGCAACAGTCCTACAAGAAGGCTATCACCATTCTCACTTTATAGATAAAGCTTGAGCACAGAACATTGAAATAACTTGCACAATTTAACAAGTGTCTCTTGACTCTTTCTGGGCTAGGTACTTCGGTTACTAACTGGCAGAAGGTGATTTGAAATCCAGGCCTTCTGATTCTACATGACTTGTTTTTTCTACTATAGGTTTTAGAAGGGAATGGAGAGACCATTCATGTCACCCTTTCACCCAGTGAAATAATTTCTCTTGGTGCACACCTGGTGTTGAGAGAAATGATAACTTACCTGCCAGCTCGTTTTTCTTCTAAAATGTATTTAGTGTTCATTTATGTCTTTCATCAACCACTGATTAGAACCAATCTGGACACAGGAGGGGATATTGATGTCATCGCTACGTGGTCTGGAGTGGGAACCATCTACCGGCTGGCAGGGCATGGGTAGGGTCCTTAGAATGAGGTTTCTGAGTGGAGAAAGATTCTGAGAGGCCGAGAAGCAGGTGAAGGGGGGTGGAGACAGGTGAATCGAGCAGTGCAGTGCAGTGGTCTCAGAAGGTCAGACTCTGGGGATAACTGCTGTCTCCTTTAAGAGCACGTGACCCCTTTGAAAGTCACCCCTGTTGGGCTTGGAAGAGTCCCCGAGAAGAGAATGCCTCTCAGTTCACTCCACTAGGAGCCCTCTGAGCCACACTTAAAATTAGAGGGGCAGTAAGAGGGCGGCTCAAGGGGAACGGTGTCTGTGCGTAAATTAATGCCGACCTTGTTGGAATAACTTGCTCTCTTCAGCATTCGCAGCTGTGGCATCCCGGGGGAGTTGTCTGGCTACATGTGATTTTACATATCTGACAGCTAAATCAGAGATCCAAATGCCAAATCCTGCACTCAGGAACATTATGTGGATTTGTGACACTCCCAAGGGGACTTTGGATCCATAAAGCAATGAATGGATTACAATGAGGCATAAATATAGCATTTTCATCTGTGACATACAATCTTGCTCTCTTATTTCTCACATTGTTATGTGAAGGAAGTCCATACCCACTCTCTCAGATCTGTTCTCTGAAATTAAAATGAAAAAAAAAGAGGTTTAATGAAGAAAAAAAAAGCCTCTTGATGCATCAGGAATACACTGAAAACAAAATTCCATGGAGGCAATTTGCAGTACAGGGTGAACTCCAGGATCACACACATTGTCAGGAAGCAGCCATCTCAGAGCTGTGTGTCCGCTCAGTCACCAGCCAGCCATGGGGCTGTGAGCAGATCACTTCATCTCTCTGGGCCTCAGTTTCCTCATTTGTCTATTGGACTCCAAAGTTACAGGCATGCACTGTCGGGAATGGGCAAGGTGATCCTCTGTGTGGCGCTGGAAGAAAATATTAGGACTTTCTTTGTGATTTTTTAAAAGTCTAATTTTGTATATATTTTTAAAGTGCCCATTATATATTAACACACATTTACTGTTTATAAATGAATAAATATGCATATGCTAGAAAGGTGCATTCAAAAATGCATCCCTGCTAGAAGCACATGAGCAAAAAGTTTGGCAGACATTGATTTAACCCTTCCTGGTCATCCCATAGGTGACAGGAGGCCTACGCTGCACTTCCTGTATCTAGCAGTCCATGATTCTGTGAATTTGAGGAGAATTCTCAATTGTTTTCCTGAAGTCCAACCCCCGCCCCACCCCAATCAGGGCTGAGTACATCAGCTGCCCAAAGAAAAAACTTTGTGCCCATTTGTGTTGGGCCACAGATGTATGGGCTCAGAAACCACAAGATCCAAGTAATGGACCCCTTAGAGCTGTGCCTTCAACATCCAATGTGTGCCACTCTGTCTTTACAGATAATTATAATACCTTTCATTGGCTTCCCCCTAGCGAGTTCACAAATCAATTTCAAAAGTAATTTTATGTAACCATCACTGAGAGTCAGAACAGGTATTATTTTGCTATTATTTTAGATACAAGGAAAAAGATAAAGAAAGGCCTAATGACTTCCCCACGGCCACCCAGCTAGTATGTGACAATGCTGCCACCAAAACCCCATTCTCCTGCTAGGGATTCCAGGGCTCTTTACACTTTCAACCAAGTGCAAATGCTCTCCCAGATCCCAGGGGGAATTAGGTGATAGTGTGTGAGTGCGCTGTGTAAACTCTACCCCCAGCTACTTAAAAAGCAACGCAGTGCTTGGGGCCCACTGCGGGAAGATCAATAGCATCATTCTTGTGTACACAAGACCTCACATTATTCAAGGAGGCCTGGCAGCGAGAGAAAAGCAGATGCATGGGCTCCTCGTGCCACCAGCTGTCATGGCTTGCTACGCTGCCGTTCCTGACAAGTGCTGTTGTGACAGTCTTTCTACACAGTTGCAGAGAGCAGCTTGATAGGAACAGAAGCAGAAAGCCTTGTTTACAGAGGTGTGAGAGAACAAAGAACACACATACGTACTTAAGAGAATGTAATTTTAAGAAGGCCTTCGGTCCTGCCAGGTGTGCTAGCACTGGGGGATGGCAGGTACGGCCACACCTGTGAACTGGCCACCCTGTGCCCTGCTAGGAAATGGGTCCTGAGACTCAGGAGAGATGCCTTCCCCATTGCTCTTCTTCAATCATGTCATACTGACCTGCAGAAATGTTTATCCTTTTTACCCTAAAGTGTCATCACTGCAGCTAAGACATGTAACACTGCATTGCTAACCAGGATGGCTCTGATGGGGTCATCATGGAATTTAAATGTTTTCTTTCCCCCTCTATATTACAAATCTCTTAAGGGTAAATAATCTGACTCATTTATTTCTATATTCCTAGACCTTCTCTCCACAGAGTCTAAAGGGATACAATACTTGTCTATTGAATGAATGAATTATAAACCACATATTGGCTGTCCCTTTGGGAAACCTTTTTTTTTTTCAGCCCTTAAAGTAGGACTCAGTATTTATTCAAATTCAAGTATTTAATTAATACTTGCTGCAATGCATACCACTAGCAAGGATTACTATCAGAACATGTAAAGAATGCTTAAAAATCAATAAAGACAAATAATCCAATTGAGAAATGAATGGACCAAGGAATGAACAGGAAATTCACAAAGTGGGAAACCTAAATAGTCCATAAAATATGAAAAAAGAAAAAAATTTTCATACTAGTAATCAGAGAAATGCAAGTTCAAAACAACGACATATGATTTTACTCCTTTCAGAATAGTAAGCATTTTAACAATCTGACCATACCATTTGTTGGCAATGCTACAAGCAATGGCTTCTAGTAAGAATAAGTGTACATTGGTATAACCCTGTGGCACCATCAGGTAAGATTAGAATTGTGCACATCCAGCAGCAATTCCACTCCTAAGACATATCCTACAGTCTCATTCAACCATTTAGGCAGAGAACTCAGCCCTCATGTCCTGAGGCATCCATTGTGTGAAATAAATTTGACTTCTCATTTCTACATCTAGAATATACCATCCACGAGTAACTTTAAAAATAGTCATTCTGATTGTCTCCTGTGTTCTGTGGTTTTGGTAATTTTCCATTTACTGTCTTTGAGCTGCCATTGATTGCAGGTAACTAAAACCACAGAAAGTGAAACTGCACATAAAGGGCACTACTGTTTTGTTACATATTATATGTTATCATATGTAAGTATATTAAGTATGTTATGCACCTATAGAATATGTAAAATATTATGTATACTAAAAATAGAATACAATATTTATGTTAATATATGATATTATTCTTTATATTATTCCCTTGTTTTTCTATATGTTAAAGTAGATAATTTTAAGAATACATCATATTAAAAGAATAAGTAAAATATACCCCCCCAATCCATTTGTACTTAAACAGTTGTGACGAATGAGTCTTTGTCTTACGGGAGGAGAGTTTTTCTTTCCTCAAGTTTTTCTTGAGGAAACTATTCTAGACAGAATCTGATCATTTCACTCCCCAGTTCAAAAATGCATGCTGGTTTTTGAGTGCTACTTGACAAAGCCTAAATTCTGCAGTCTGGTGTACAAAGTGCTGCACAAGCTGGTTCCAGACCACTTTAGAAGCAGCTCTGCGATCTCTCTGGTTCAAGCTCTTTACATTCCATTCAGATTGGAGTGTTTACCATTTTCCAGGTATGCCCGCATGCTCCTCCGTGTCATGCTGCTGTCCATCATGCATTCACTTCCTGAGGACTCCTTCCCTCATTCTTGCATTTGACATTATGTACCAAAGCCTTAATACCATGCCTACTCTTTGACACAGCAATTTTCCTACAAGAAAAATAATTCAGGATGTGCACAAAGATTTAGTTTAAGGATGTTTACTCTGGCATTGTCTCTAATGTCAAAATATTAAAAATAACCTTAATGTTCCCAAGGAAGGTTTAAATAAATTCATTCTACATGAAAACACAGAACACAAAAGGCTCTGGATCCAAAAGACAGACTACCCGAGTCAAGTCCCTATTCTGGAACATTCCAGCTCTGTGATCTTAGCCTTTCTATGCCTACATATTCTAATCTTTAAAATGGGAATAAACTAGTACCTCCTTCACAGAGTTACTAGGGGGGTTAAATATGTTAATATTTGTTAAAGCACTTAAAAGAGTATCTGGCATGTTATAAATTTGTTTATAATTGACTAATTCTGCACATAACTCATCTGCAAACTCTTTAAGTGAAGAACTGCTGCAGTCTACTTTGATGTCCTGGTTAAACAAAGCATGGTACTTGGCACTAGTGGGCTTTTAAGACGTGTGTGTTAAATACAAGAATCAACACTATTCTAGCTGCGTGCTTTTTAATTTGGGATTCTAAAGTAGTGAACTAGAATTTGAATAATTCGGGGGGTGTCAAGTAGAAAAATCCAAGAGTTAGAAAGTGAATTTTGTAAGGAAAGTATAAAGAAACTAGATTATGATTTAAAAAAAAAATCACTGTCGAATGAGTGTGGAGTAATAGACTAAAAGAAATACATGGGTTCTAGAGTCAGAGCAACCCACTGTAAACCAACTGTGCCACTAGTCAGCTGGGTGGACTTAGACTTCTTTAGCTTCCAGTCTAGGTTTCCTCTTCCGGCAAAGAAGTACAATAATAAACCACCCTTATAAGCTTGTTGTAAAGTTTAGGATTAGCAACTAATAGTTCATGTTACCCGTGCCAGGCACTCTTCTAAGCTCTTTTCGTGTAATCTCATTGAATTCTCACAACAGCCCCCTAGGTTGAATTGTGTCTCCCAAAAGCTATGTTGAAGTCCTAGTCCCAGGTACCTGTGACCATGACCTTATTTGGAAACAGAGTCTTTGCAGATATAATTAGTTACGTTAAAATGAGATCACACTGGATGAAGATGGGCCCTACATCTGCGGTGATTGGTGTCTTACAAAAGAAGACACAGAAACAGGGAAGACATTACTTGACGATGGATGCCTAAATTGGAGTGACATAGCTGTAAGCCAAAGCAGAGGATGAACAGCCACCACGAAGAGCTAGAAGACACAGGAAAGAATTTGTTCCTGGAGACTTCATGGGGAGCATGGCGCTACTGACACCTTAGTTTTGAACTTCTAGCCTCTGTAAGAAAATACATTTCTGTTGTTTAAGCTACCCAGTTTGTGGTAACTCACTATGGTAGCCGTAGGAAACTAATACAGGTACTATTATTTTCCCTACTTTATAGATGTAGAAACTGAGTCAAAGGCTGGGTACATAATCTGCCTGAGTTCTCACACAGCTGGCAAGTCAGCCATTTAGGATATAAAACCAGGGCTGACTGTAGACTTTGTGCGCCTAATGAGTAGGTGGTATTCTGCTGGATTCTGGGTGGTTTCATCCTTTTCCTGGGGAACACAAAAGTTTTTATTTTCAACTTTTAAGTTTTGGTATATTTCACCATCTGCCATCCCCAAGGGGCATTATTGTGTGGACTGAGAGTGATCTTGTCACATGGTTATCTGAAGTTCTGTCCTCATTAGCCCAGCTGAGTCTATGTTTGAATCATGTGACTTTCACAAGCTTCACACAACAAGGGCCCCAGCCCGGCTGGGTCACAGCAGGCTGGTGACAGAGGCTCTTTTTCCATGGCTTTTGGGGAAAATGCTCAAATGGCTTGTTCAGGTGGCGCCAAAGAGGTCTAACTCCTAAGTCCAGCTGTGCTTCCCCTGATAATTGTGTGTCCCCAGCTACAACAGAAGCTGCTATATGCAGGACATTTTCTCTCTCTCTCTCTCTCTCTGGAAATATTCAGGAAGCAGCATGCCTGAGAAAGGAGAATAGAAAATCACAGGCCATCCAAAACTAGATTTTCAGTTCTGGAATCATTTCACATTTGCTTCATTAAAAGACATGAAGGTTTACTGGGCAGCTACCATCTACCTTCCTGGTTCTTTCTGCCCTATGATCTGTACGCAGCTTTACCAAGAGCTTTCCCAAGCTGATTCCCCAGGGAATATTCTCTGGCTCTTGTTTTTTTAGCTGCAGAGCAAAGGGAAACCTATTCATCACCCTCTTTGGGCTCCAGGCTGCAGCAGGTTGTTATTCAAGTTGATAAAAGCTTCCATCCCTGGGGGAAAACTCCTCCATCTTGGCAACCATGACCCTGACGGAGGGGTGTAAGCTGAGCCCAGGCACACCTGTACATCTGACAGATGAGCCAGTCTTTGAAAAGCCTCTGCTGACAAGCTTATCGGAGTGCAGACACCTGCAGAGGGGCCCACACTTTTTTCGTGAGAGCTGCGAAGGCAGCCTTGATCCAACAGGTCTGTGTACTCTGTCAAAGAAAGATTACTTGGAGAACCACAAAGGGGTTGGACTACACCAAGCCCACACGTCATGCTTGGAAGGAAATACAACCACCCATTCATAACACGGCTCTGTTTGATGGAATTCATTACAAACCCTTCGCTGGTTTTGTTCCAGATAAAATCCTGTCTTTGTCTTGGTGAGATAAGGAAGTTGAGGGCAAAGGCAATTCAGATTTATTAAGCCTACTATGTGCCTAGCACCGCAGTAGGGTAGGAGCTTTATATTTAGCATCTGTCTAATCCTCCCAAAAACCCATGTGATAAAATTGCTGTTATCCTGACTTTACAGACAAGAAAACTGAGCCTTAGAGAGCTTAAGTCACTCTGCAAGACTGCACATCTAATTAGTGGCAAGGCGGGATTTGAAAGGGTTCTCCCAGGGCTTTATGTCCACTAACAGCTGTTCCCAAGCAAATCAACCCAGGAAACCCAAAGCCCAAGGGTTTGGGGGAAAATTAATTCTGCTTTAGGTCCTTCATTAGTGGGGCTCATATTGTTATGGGTTGGCTGTTGGTGGAGGGTCAACCTGAGGCCTGACCCTGTTACCCAGAACTCCAGGCAGATGGTGCAGAATGTCCTGGGGTGACCTGAGTCAAAGCCGACAGGGGCAGCCTTCAGTCTCTGCGCTAGCCTGAACTGAAGGCAAATGGGCCCAATGTATCCATTTAGAGGCACATCGATTTCTACTCTAACACAATGGTCCTCAACTAGGGGCAGTTTTTTGACTCAGAAGACATTTGGTGATGTCTAGAGACCTTTTTGGTTGCATTAACCAGAAGTGGGGAGCTACCAGTGCAGTAGGTAGAGCAAAGACGCTGCTAAACGTTTTGCCAATGCACAGGCAGGAAAACCCCCCTACGAGAAAAAACTATCTGACATAAAATGTCAGTAGTGCCAAGAATGAGAAACCCTGCTTTGAAATATTATCCCATCATATATATGAGGGTCTTAGCACAGTGGCTGGTGCACAAGCAATCAACAATGTTGGCTTGTTCATTATCAGTCACCGGATCCCAAGCATTACTGTGTGATGATTGTGTTGATAGTTCTCCCCGGGGTCTCCTCTTGGGGAAGAAAGGAGGAACTGGATGCCTTTCTCATCTCAGTGACTGCACAAGCCACCGAGCACTAGCACACACCAGACTGTGGCCAACAGGCTGCTTCCACCAGCACCAGCTCTCTCACTAGTGTGCAAATCGCCCTGCAAATCATCAACACATGCCTTGCAGGTTCCTAGTTTTTGTTTTCAAGTAGAGGCTGCAAGGTATGTGGCCAGCAGTGGGTGGCCTGGACTGATCTCCAAAAAAGTGTTTACTGAGTCTGAATTCTGAGACTTTGGCCAGGGGGCAGGGCTCCAAAGACGGCATTGCCAGGAGGAAAGCATACAATCACTGGAGTCAGACTGGGCTTCCCAGAGCTGCCATTTGCTCAGGTGTAGAACAAGAGTAGTAATTCTTACTTTCAAAGTTGGTGTGAGAATGAATTGAAGCAATGAGTGTAAAGTGCCTAACATGGCCGTTGGCATAAGGGACGCTCGAATGATACCTATCACCAGGAAAAGATTGGGAAAGGCCAGCCTGAGAGGACTATTTGTTAAATAGTCCTCTATTTAACAAATAGAGGACTATTTGTTAGGGGTGCAGCCTATTTGTTAAAACAGTGACCTCAGTGCTTTCTGGTGGGTGAGGTGTTACCTGAGTAACACCTAGATTAATGGAGGGCGTGAATAAGAGGAGGCTGGCCATGCCCCCTACCTGTCCAGAGAGGCTGCTGTTGTGTAGAAGATGGAGTTTGGGGGCCCAGATTGAGTCACTGGTGTTGTTTGAATCTCCATTTCTTTCCTCTAAAATGGATAAAATCAGCTACTTCATGGCACTGTGTTTCTCTGAAAATAAGACCTACCCATAAAATAAGCCCTAGCAGGATTTCTAAGCTTTTGCGCAATAGAAGCCCTACCCCGAAAATAAGACCTAGTGATGGGCGTGGCTACACAGCGTGTCTGCACAACCCATGCATTTCGTTGTGGAGCGGGAAAGAAGACCATCAGCCTTTCTCATCTGCCCCATCGTGACAGCTACTATCCCAGAGGTGACCGGAA
Organism: Mirza zaza; assembly: GCA_008750895.1. Taxonomy (NCBI): domain Eukaryota; kingdom Metazoa; phylum Chordata; class Mammalia; order Primates; family Cheirogaleidae; genus Mirza; species Mirza zaza. The sequence goes on from VSMD01082449.1 coordinate 407,783, forward strand.
AGGTGCGGGCAGCCCCACCAACAAGGTCAGCTCCCCCTGTCAGGTCCCGGCTATCCTGTGTGTGCTGCAAGCTGAGGCTTTGAGGGTAAAATAACACATCCCCTGAAAATAAGCCCTAGGGTGTCTTCTTGAGGAAAAATAAATATAAGACCCTGTCTTATTTTCGGGGAAACACGGTAGTTATGTGAGGATCAGATTTTGAGGACAGTGATAATGATGATGGTGCATAATCAATATGAAAGTAACTAGTTATAGCAGTAACCTGGTAAAAGTTAATTTTTCTGTTGTTATTTTTTTTTTCTATAGACGTAGCTAAATCCTTCACACAAGTGACGATCTGCCTTGATGGTTCTACTTCACCTGCCTAAAATTTTCTTCCATCATTCATGGACATGATCCCTCTGCCCAGACAGGGTGGCCACCCCTCTCTGTCCAGCCATTCTCATTCCCACTGTGACACCTTTGCCAGTGGTGGTCTATTCAGAACAGCTTTCCTTTTCTTTCCAACCAAATCCACTCCCTCTTTTGAAGCATAGTTCTGGGCTCATGTCTCCTGGTCACCCCATCCTCCCTAGTAGTTTCAGTCACTATCCCCTGAGCACCAAACGACAAATGCTAGGCCAAGCAGAGCCACCAGGCCTCACAAGACTGCCACCAAAGGCCAACACGGAGAATGTATGGGCTTTCTGCTCTGTTTAGAATGTTTTGTATTTAGGGATATTTATTAAATAGAGACAGTTCCTGTTCTCCCCTTACCTACTATTAACGTATCTTTTAAGTACTCCGTGCCCAAATTTAAACTAAGTTTTCTTGCTATAAAGTACTACTGAAAGAATTAAGTATGCCTACATAGCTTTGCACAGCCTCAGGGGGCATGTGGTGTTTGACTTTGCATCTCCAGACTTGAAGAAAGAAATAGGGTAGACACTTAACATTGATGAATGAATGAACCAGTGCATGGTTTTTGTGGTCACATATTTTCTTCTCCCTCACACTGTCAAATTCCTTGTCTCACGGTCATCTATTAAGATGGCTGCAGGTGGACGTTCAGGCTTCTTCCCGGTGTTCCTGGGAATTGGATTCGAACTTATAGGACACTCAGCAGATTCCTGCTCACAGCACAGCCTCACAATTTTCACAAAAGCTGCAGAACCAGACCTTATTTTTCTCTTTTCAGCCCGAGTATTTCCTGCTCTATTGCTTTTCCCTGGCCAGAGAGAGGTACTTGGCATTCCATAGGTGCATTTTTATTCTCAACCAATTTATAGGCTATCATCCAAATTAAATGTCCCACATGCCTCTGACCCTTGTGGGCTTCCTTCTGCTTGTCTTACCTGTGCATTCTAGCCCTTCATGATATTCAATTCAGAACTTCATTCCTTATTCTATTATCCTGCAACTGGTTTTGCTTATTGGCTGTTTGTTTTGCTTTTGCTTTTCACTTTTGTTTTTTAAGTGCATTCTTCCTGATTGGGCACGGATTCTCAGAAGGCACACACTGAACTTCTCACGACCTTCCTTAGCGCCAAACTCAGGCCTAGGCAAATAGCAGGTGCTCAGTGAAGAGCTGCTAAACCCAGCGGAATCAAATAAGACCTTATCTTTCTAATTCACCTTCCTCCACGCTTACGCTGGTGACCAAATTCAGGATGTAGCAAAGTAATCCCGAGCAGGGATTTTCAAAAGGTGGAAAAATTCAGGTGTATGGACAGGTAGGAGAGGGTAGAAGGAAGAAGGTGAAAACACCAAGAAAACACCGAGACCGACAACCACCCCACCTGGCCCCCAGCTCCTGATGAAAAGAAACCAAAGCCATCCGATCCACTTCAATTGCTCTCCGGACCTGAAATGCCTCCCTCCCCTAGGCCTGTAGGAAAATTCAATTAAAGGGTCCATCTGCGAGGGAGCAGCTGAAGAGGAATGACAGTGGGGAGGCCACATTTTCATGAAAAAGAGCCCTGCTCCTCTTTGCCCGCCCCTCCTCTGTGCACCCGCCCTGCTGGCCATTAGGCCCAGCCCTAACCTCTAAACTGCAATTCTCTCCAATTAGGCCGGCTCAGAGGAGCAGCTTTCATCTGCCCCTTTGAAATGCGTGCATGTTAAAGACTCAGTGCATCCCACAGACGGGAGAAAACCCACAAAAACAGCCCACAGAGGCTGAGGACTGGAAGCTTAATCCCACTGCTCCAGCCGGCTTAGCGCCACTGTGCGTGAGCTCCGCAGGCTGTCCGCAGCAAAGGCAAGAGGAGATACCAAAAATAATAATCATGACAGTATAATAGAAATCGAGAGCAGGCTGCAGTGAGAAACAAAGAGAAAGGTGGAAGGGAAGGGTAGAAGGGGTGACCTCCAAAACACGTCTTTGCCTTCCGGAGCCCTCCCACCCAGGGGGCTGCCTCCCGGCAGCAGCGTTTGCTTTTGACGAGGCAGTGGGGCCACGCTGCAGGGAGAGCCGGCCTGGATGGCTCTGGCGAGGGGCAGGGGGAAATCCGCCATCCCTTGACTAAATGTCGTCAGCCAGGGCTTGCTGAGGCTGATTTTAAATGTGAAGGACGGTCCTTCCAGGGTCGGAGTGCCTCTTCCTTCTCCCTACATCCCTTCAAGATCATCCACACTCACGACGACGGTGTCTGTGGGGCAGGAATGAAGCTCGGTCTCCACGAGGGCCCTGCAGGGTCCTGTTGTCCCCTCCAAGAAGTCCTCCTGGTGTGCCTTGGGGACTTCGCAGGCCTCCTTCCTGCCTCCCTCTGCTCCCTCATGATTCTTTTTTAATGAGGGAATAGGGCAGCTCACTGCCTTGCTTTGTCACCTCAGGTGAGAGGAAATGGGACCCTTTTGGCGTGGGACAGAGCTGACTGGCTAATGTCGGCCCCACAAGGGTCCGCTGTGAGGCTGGGAATGGCACGTGTCTGTCTGAGAGAGCTGCCTGGCAAAGTCCCACACACTGGGGGACTTCAACAACACCAGTTTTCTTTCTCACAGTTCTGGAGGCTGGAAGTCTGAGATGCAGGCGTCGTCAGGGCTGGTTTCTCCCGAGGCCGCTCCCCTCGGCTTGCAGTCTTCTCCCTGCATGCCCTGTGGTCCTCCCTCTGTGTGTGTCTGTGTCCTAATCTCCCCTTATAAAGACATCTGTCTTCTTGGGTCCTACCCTAATAACTTCATTTTAACTTAATTACCTCTTTAAGGAACTTATCTCCAAATATGGTCACGTTATGAGCAGTACTAGGGGCTGGGACTTCAACATGTGAATTTTGAGGGGGCACAGTTCAGCCCCTAACGGTATGCCTTTGGAGTTCTGCCCAAAAATGGACCCATTATTGGCCCGCCTGATTACGGGACCTCAGAAATTTTAGGACTTTGAGGAGACATCCACTTTACAAAGGACTGGAACCTTCTAAGGAAAGGTCTTCGCCAGTCGGTATTAGTGTGCTCCTGATGCATTCAGGGTAAAATAAACACTGTTTATAGCTATCACACAAAATCGGACAGGAGAGGACTCTATCACATGAACTCTGCTAATTTTATCAAGACAGAGTCCAGAAAATCTATTTCTGACCCTGACACAGGTGACATGTCTCAGAAGCACACGCCAGGGAGCGGCCTCACCTCTCCTTCCAGGTCCAAATCCGTCTAGGCCCCCTCATTGTCCCTCAAACGCATGGGACCCCTCATTGTCCCTCAAACGCAGCCTCGCTCGGTGTTCCCTTCTCCGAGCCTTTGCTCAAGTTGTTTCCTCTTCTTGAAATGCCCTTTGCCTTCTTAAGATTGCAGAGTCCCGCGGAAGGCAAGGAGAGAACAAATTAGCCTTTAAACATTCTCCCCACTGGGAGAAATGGGGCTCGTGTAAATATGAGCTGTTGGATGCTGGATGCTACTGTCTCAGGTCTCTCCCCGGAACTGTCCCCTCTCCCTGTTCCTAGTCACAAAGGACTCACTTGGGGATGGTGCTGCTAGAAAGAGGTAGTGACACACTACAATGGCACAGATACCTGGGAAGTACTGTGAGTGCTCCTGGTCACTGTCCCCTGGGCGCAGCTCCTCTCGGGAGCTATGAGAGAAGCTCTTCTACTTGGAGCATCTTTTAGGAGCCAAACCTACACAAGCCCCAAATCCAATTAAGCATGCGTGTCTGCTGTACTTTCAGTTAGACGTCTGGCTGGACAGACTTAAGCCCTTTCATGCTCCCAAGACTGTGGATGTCACGGGGTTCCAGGGAATGCCTGGCTCACATCCCATGGGAGCCTCTTCTCTCTTTTGAGGCAGGGGTTTGTCAGACAGGCCTCTGATGGCCGTGAGCCTCAGCATCTCGCTACCCCCCTTCCCCACACCTTGGGCCACACGCCGAGCTTGACGCCTCCTGTGACACAGGGCAGTGGAGTGGCTAAGGACTCCAGCTCTCTTTCAGAGTGCCTCGGTTCCATCCTGACTCTGGCCTTCGTGACTGTGTGACCTTATGTGTTCCCTGAACCTCCCTGGACCTCAGTCGCTTGTCTACGAAATGAGGAAGATGAGAACCTGCTTCATCTAAGAACCTAGAATAAGGCTCTGAAGGAAGCACGTGTACCGTGAGTTCTTGTCATCGGTGGCCTTGTTATAGTCCTAGGTCTCAAACGACTTCAAGGTCTTTTGAATTTCAACAAATCGTAATTTGGAGTGTTTGCGGGTGGCCTCCAGAAAGGCGCAGCATTCAAGGCTCTGTGGTGACAAGTTCTATTCCTTTGTCTTCAAGCAAGGCAAACCGGGAAAGCCCTTTCTCAAACGCATGCAGACAGCTAACCCCTGCTCTGCTTTCGAGACAGAGCTGGAGTCCCAGGGGGACCCGCGGTCGTCGCTGAGCTCACCTGGGACTTATCGTGATGATTTGCTGAATCTGTCAGTTGGGGAACCTTTGGGAATATGTTTGCATGACCGATATGCCAAGTGGCTTTTGGAGGAGGAAGGGGGGACAGGGAGGGGAGGGAGGAGTTTCCATGTGGTTGTGTGAGTTGTATGAGACAAGGACGACAGGAACGGAGCATGGCATCTGTCTCTCCCCATGACGCTGGGACTAGTGTGGGGACTTGGTGAAGAGAGGGGACAGAAGCCGAAGGAGCTGTTTCCGTGTAAAACTACGCTTTGGGCAGGTGGGAAGGAAACCCTTCTTGCCACTTGCGCATAGACCCCAATAATGCTCTGGCTGTGCAAGAATTACCAGCTATGGGGGCGTGAGGACGCCGAAGCCCTGACAGGGACAAGTGGCATCTGACGATGGCTACAGCTGTGGGGAGGGCAGGGATGATCCCGCAAGCAGCTTTGTGAGTGAGGCAAACTTGAGAGGTTTGCCTCACTAGGAGGCGACGCTAGCAGACAGGCTGGTTCTTATAAGAGGGAAAACTGGATAATAGCTCTGCCGGATCTGGGATTCCTGCCTAAGCAGGTCAGCGTCTTTAGTTAGCAAAAGTTAACACGACGCACCTTGAACCTAGAAGCCCTGGGATCCTTAGGGACACTTGAGGTCCATGTATTTCTGGTGCAATCATCTTCTCCCTTCAACCCCCACATTAGGGACATGTCCAGGATGGGGCACCTGTTACGACTGAGGGTCTGCGATACAGCATGGGCGGGGTGAGGTGCGGCTGCTGACTTCACCCCCCACGATGGGATTCCCGAGTGCTTCTTCTTCTGCTGTAACTGTGAACCTGAACTTCAGTGTCATTGCTCTGTCCTTTGCTAATCTGCACCTCCTCTGTCCCCAGTCAGTAGTACAAAGGTAAGCAGGAGGGCCTCTCACTGCCATGTAGGACCAACGTCTTACCCGATCGCAGATAAGAGGTGCAGCTGCTGGGCGTTTACCCCCAGCATTTTGGGTCATCTACAAAATCAATTTAAAATGCAGTGGGAAATGAAAGTATACTAACAAATCCCAAACTTGCCTGGCCTGTGATTTCTGTAATTCTGTGTTCAAACCCCATCCACTGATTCCATTCCTGACTTTCAAGTCATTCGTTTCAGGAAGCACACAGTGAGCACCTGCTGGATGCCAGGAATTGTGATAAGCTGGGTTTTTTCACAAGCAGTGTATTTGAATGGCTTTCATTTTCTTAATTGACAAATAATAATTATACATATCATGGGGTTCATAGTGATGCTTCAATACATATAATGTATAGTGATCAGATCATGGTAACATATCACCTCAAACATTTATAATTTCTCTGTACTTTGGTGGCTTTGAAATGAACACTTTCAAAAATTCACATCTGAGACAACAAGAGAATATGAGACAATATAAGGAGAAAGTGAAGAGAAGAACATTATTGTTACGTGTATGAAATAACATGCATAATGGCAAGTATGAAATTATAGAGATGAATGAAACAGTGAAAAATGATACTATTTGTTGATGTGGGAATGTTAGAATAAATTATTTTTCAGTATACTTATAATGCTATCAATTGTGCTGAAGAACACAGATCATAGAAAGATACTCACCTGGTAAAAATACTGACAGTGTGCTCCAGCAACTTAAAATATATCGAACTACAAAAAACTCCCAAATCTATTCTCTTGGATCAGCATTCGTGGGAAACCAGAGTTGGCGAAAATTGTGTGTGTTTTTGGTCTGTGGTTCATTTCTTCCTTTTCATGCATGTCAACTGCTGGTGTTCATAAAAATCACACTCTCAGGAAGAACCCAGGTCTTGGAACAAACCTTGTTCATCTTGCCTCTATATTTCATTTTTGTTCCTTATTTTAGAAAATAATTTGTCCCCTCTCCTCTGGAGATAACATGGATTTGGGGACTATAAAACTCCAATCTTCACCCCCAGTTTTGTCATTTAACTGAGCGACTTTGGGCTTGTACTTATGCCATCTTACTTGTGTCTCATGAATCGGACATATCAAGGGCCTTGCCCTTTTCTCATTATTTGTATTCCACCCATGTCTCCAGATTGTGCAAAAGACACCTCTTCCCTTAACCCTCCAATATAGTGGTGTACCTGACCTAACCCTTTGCACCTGTTCAACACCTGGCATCTCTCTCACTGATTTTAGAAACTAATGTTTACTGCCTTGCCTCCACATTGATATTCAAAATATTTATCAACCTGTACTTGATGGTCACTGACCAAACAAACAGAATGGACATCACGGAGGAGGTTGCCTGCTGTGCGAGGCATGAACACTTGAGTTGCTGATCTGAGAGTGTTTGGGAGAGCTCAGGAGCTTGGGGGAGGAGCCAGGGACACTGGGGTCACGGTGGGGCTCTCAGGAGACTAGAAGCAGTTAACAGGGAAGTATTTCAACAATTTAACAACCAGTATGACCACAATGGTTTAAACCAATATAAACTCTATTGATGTCATTTTCTTGTAGGTATGTGATCTCTTTTCCCATTTAGACTAGAAATTCCTTGAGGTCTAGAATTCTGTCTCAAACTTCTTAGAGATGTGGTTTTATGCCATGTGATTCAGGAGATGCCAGGCTGGGGAGACCTGGTGCTCACAGATGTGCCCAGAGTACCTGATTTTATAAATCAGAACTGAAAATTGAGTCTTCTCATACTCAGCTCCAGTAAGAATTATTTTTTTACTCCCTTTGAGATCTGGGTCTTCCTGAGACCAATCATCTGACTGGCTCCCTATTTCAGAACATTTGGAATGTGGAAAACCTGGAAGGCATGCTTCTTTAATGCAGATTAGCACTTGTGAGAGTTTGATTATGTTTTAAATCCAGGTAAAAAGTTAAATCACTTGTGCTTAGGTGTAACTACCACATTCTATTCCCTCTTTCCCCACTTACAATAATGCTGGTCATCTTAGAGGGTAAAGGAGAGAGGGTGTGTGCAGAATCCAAACCTGCCAATGCAATGTTGGGACCAAGAAAGTACCCTTGACATAGTGTGACATGGTTGTGGAGATAGTTGAAAGAGCATCGTTAGTACCACCTTCAGGTATATTATGGGTTTTTATGGAGCTGGCCTGCAGATTTGGCCATTATGCATAACATGACTTTCTCAATTACCTCATTTATCTCTAAACAGAAGATGTTGGGTTGTGTTTCAGTTATCTATTGCTGTATTATAAGCCATCTCAAAAGTCAGTGGCTTATACCAACAGCCATGTATTTGCTGACAATTCTGCAACTGAACTGGGATTAGTAGGGCGGTTCTTCTGCTGGTCTCATTCGAAGGCAGTCTTGATAGCTCCCCTGGGGCTGGGTAGTCCAACACTCACACACCTGGTGATCAGCCTGGGCTATTGGCCAGGATGCTCTGGTTCTCTCCCAGGTAGTCTCTTCCTCAGGATATCTGGGTTTCTGACATGGTACAGCAGTGTTCCAAAAGGAGCAAGACTCAGTGCACGAGCATTCTCATGCCTTTTATGGCATTACAGTTGCTGATGGCCTGGTGGCCAAAGCAAGTCTCAGGGCCCAGCCCACAGTCAATGTAGAAGGGTACTACACAGCATGTGCTTCATGGAGGCCTGGAATATAACAATAAACCACTGACTACATGATCTTCAAGTTCCTTTCAATCCCAACCTTCTATTTTCCTGGGGACATGACTTCTCATTTTTGAATATCTAATTTAGAAACACACCCTGGAGTACAAGCAGCCTACAAGTGCTCCACTTTCACCAAGGTGACAAAGTAGGGTAGAGATGGTCTTTTCCCCTAAGACACACAGCCCTTTCATATGTATTGACACTTAAAAAATTTTTTTTTAGCCTTTAAGACTGTACGTGCATTAATTTTGGTTAGATGTGATTTGTGAAAAACTATGGTGGGACGAGAAGAGTTAAAGAGTAAAATCTGAACCCAGTTCCACAGTCTTCAAGCTTGACCCTGACTAAAGAGTGTATGTACATGGCGTGTACATGATGTGTGTTTAAGAAGTGTTTGCCTGTGGATCTCTACCCAACATATATTAATAGAACCATAGACTGTGTCTTCACATTCATGGTAGCAGACCAAACTCATGAATATACTTGAATGGACTAATGTGTCTCCCCTAAATTTCTATGTTCAAATCCTAACCTGCAACGTGATGGTATTATATTAGGAGGTAGAGCCTTTGGAAGGTGATCAGATCGTGGGGTGGAGGTCTCATGGTGGAATCAGTGTCCTTGTAAAAAAGGCCCCAGAAAGCTCTCTCACTCTCTTTCTGCCACATGAAAATACAACAAGAAATCGGCAGTTGCAACTCAAAAGAGGATCCTTACCAGAACCTGACCATGCCAACACTCTAATCTTAGACTTCCAGCCTCCGGAGCTATGAGAAATGAATTTCGTTTGTTTATAAGCCACTCATTTTATGATACTTTGTTACAGCAGCCAGAACTAAGACATCTTCCCTCCCCAAATCTCAATAAAATTACAATAAATGTGTTTTAAAAGAATAAAGCCATATAAACATGGGGAAACAGGAAACGATATACTAAAATAAGAAAATATAGATGGGATTAGGTCTGGGTTCCTAATACTCAGCTCTATCAACACTCTGGACCGGGTAATTCTTTGCTGTGGAAGGTTGTCCTTTGCATTATAGGATGTTTACGAGCATCCCTGGCCTCTCCCACTAAATACCAGTGACACTCCTTCTAAGTTGTGACAACCCAGACTGTCTTCAAACATTGCCAAATGCCCTCTGGGGGGCAAAATTGCCCCCAGTTGAGACCTACTTGATTTGGTGGACTGAGAGAATCGAAACTCAAAACACACACAGGAGGAGGCTTCCTCAGAGACAGGGACCTTTCAGAAACCTGTGAGCCAACAAAACCTAGAGCAGGAGTGGGCTGTGGAGGTGATGGACAAGGTGGGCAATGAAAGAAGGTCTGTCTGCTGACCAGCTGGGACATTGCAGCTTTCTCCCTCCTGGCCCACAGGGACTGGCTGGTTAGCTTCAAGGGGTTTGTCCCCAAACCAAAGCTCCCAGAGATGCTGTTTGAAATAAAGTGAAGGGTCCATGGGGGCAGGGCTTCTAGTTTAGATGTTGAGGCTGGAGAGAGAAGCAGAGCCTGGAATGTCGACAATAGCATGCAAGGAATACATCAAAAAGGCAGCTCCTCTCAGAAGTCAAATAAAGGCTCCCCAGAACAAAGCCTTCCTTCCCTGGCAATGACAAGATTTCGTACCAGCTCCCTACCATGCCTTGCTCACCTCCACCAAAGCCCTCCAATTCAGGGGAAGGGCTTATGGAACAAAGGAAGATTAAATGATTGCAGAAGAAATGCAACCCAATCACTGATACTGCTAAATGTATTCATTTGTCTGTAAGCAGGAATGATCCACAATGGATTATCGGATGTTTGATAAAATCAATAGGTACAAAAGAGAAGAAAGATACACAAAAATCAATAACTAATAAGATTTTTCACTTTATTAATACTCAGGTAAATGCAAATTAAAACGCAGGAAAGTACAAATTAAACCATGTCATTTTTACCTATAAGAGACACAAAAAATAGAGCATGGTAACATCCAGTGTTGGTAAAGTTGTGAGAATATAGACACCCTCATGGGCTATCTCTTGGAGGATAAAAATCTTTTGAGAAGTCAATTTGGCAACACTCATCAAGATTAAGAATGTACAAACTCTTTGATTCAGAAATTCTTCTTCTAAAAACTGTCCCGCAAAAGTATTCATGCACACATCCAAAGATACGTGTGCAAGAATGTTCCTGGAAGCATTACAGGTAGTATCAAAAAATCAACCTTAAGTGGATTTCAATAAAGAAACAATTATGGGCTGGACACAGTGGCTCATACCTCTAATCCTAGCACTCTGGAAGGCTGAGGTGGGCAGATCATTTGAGATCAGGAGTTTGAGACCAACCTGAGCAAGAGTGAGATCCCATTTCTACTAAAGAATAGAAAGAAATTAGCTGGACAACTAAAAATATATGGAAAAAATTAGCCAGGCATGGTGGTGGGTGCCTGTAGTCCCAGCTACTCAGGAGGCTGAGGCAGCAGGATTGCTTGAGCCCAGGAGTCTGAGGTTGCTGTGAGCTAGGCTGGCGCCACAGCACTCTAGCCCAGGCAACAGAGTGAGACTTCGTCTCAAAAAACAAAAACAAAAAAACAATGAATTATGAAATAACTATTTAATAGAATATTATGCAGCCCATGAGGAGGATAAAACAGATTTGAATTTTATGTAGAGAGATATCAGTTATTCAATGAAAACAATAAAGCACTAAGCAATATGTATGTTATGATATCATTTATGCACCCCCCCAAATGTCGTGTGGACACATACGAGGTGTGTAGAATGCACAAAGAAGGAGCAATAGGGAGGGTTAAAGGAAACCATTTACTTTTTACTCAAAAATTCTGCATTGTTTGAAATTTTTGTAAGGGGTGTATGATGCTTTTGTAAGTTTAGAAACTACTTTTAAAAAAAGTAACTGAGAATATTACATCTTACAGAATTCAGAAAGGTCATGTCCGATCCTTTTTGTTAAGACGGGGACCCTGGAGCCCCAACCTGGAGCAAGAACCTCACTGTCCTGATTGCTCATCTTCTGCTCCTTACACTTAACTCATTCCTTTTAAGCGTCCAAGGATTTTATTGTTTATTTGAAGCCATTTATCACGGCCATTATCTTGATTGTAGTTGTGCTTGTTTAACAACCACTGTGGCTTATCGTGCATTTATCTAATATATTTTATAGAATAAGCACGCCCTTCACTACCAGGTATTATGCAAAAAATTCTTGCACGAGTTGTTTCTCTGAGCATAAAATGTGCACGTATTTTTAACCGAGGTTTCATCGTAGCAGATCGAACAGTGCATTGATGTGGGTGATTAGTGCTAAACCCCGACAGGGCGAGAGAGGCAGTTAGACACCAGCAGTGTGAGGGGACGCTGGGGACAGAGGTCTGTCCCGCACACTCTGGTGAGAGCCACACTGCTCTCAAATGTTGCACTGCAGCAAAGGTGAAGGATGCATGTACTTGAGAGAACAATGAAACGATTGTTATAAACCAAAGGATGATTAAGTGCAAACAAACATAATCATGTTTGAGAAGGTAAGAGGAAAGGGCAGCGACATGGAGCTCTAAATGCAAGGGTGTGGGACATATATTCAGGGCTGGCTTCCAGATAGGTACAGTTGGAACCAGACTTTGGAGGGATGGGAAGGATGGAAGCCTTCCTTGATAGCTGTTAGCTGTTCTTTCTCTCTTTGGAGAATGGCAGAGGCAGTTTGGGCAGGACTTCAGAACAGATTCCCTTATCTTTACTCATCCATTGTGGTTAACCCCGACAAGCAAACGGCACGACCGGCTGACCCACTCTGCAGATGTGGAAACTTAGTAAATGACCCTTTTCCTCAGATGGTGGCTGACATTTTTGTTTAAAGGCTAAAAACATACCCTTTTTATTTAGCCTTGGAAAAAATTACTTAATATTTTAAGTGGATGCAATTTCAGAAAACTTATTATTGAATTTGACCACCAGAGTGTCTAATATTTATTTACTACCTTTGATCTATCTTTAAAGTGACGTTTCTATTTTCAGACATGTGCTACTTGGAAGAATTCAAAGACAGGCCAAAGTTTAGTGTCTTACAATGTCCATTTCTCACAGACGTGATTTCAGCTCCCCATCTTGCTCAAGGTCTGGTATAAGTGCAGATGAAACGTCCTCGTGCAAATATGTATGTTGTTTAGAGCTAGAAACTTCCCAAGAGAAGGCCGGTACAGTCTACGGCTGCCAAAATAGCACCAAAATACCCCGTAGGGGAAACAGCATGAATATGCAGAGGCTCTTCATTTTCTCCCTTATTTTCTTTATATTCTCTATATATTATATCAAGCCACTTTCTTCAAAGGAGCAAGTTTCTGCTTTTTTTTGCAGGCGTGCTGTTTATTTGGGGGAGTGGGTAGGTATGGAATCATTGCTGCCAGGTACTTGTTCCCCTCAGAAGTGGTTTCTGGGTTGGCGGGAGGGGAGGGGATGAACGTGCTGATGTCACCAGCCAATAAGGCCAGGCAGCAGCCCCATGTCCCGATTTATAGGGCTACAGACAGCTGCTGAGGCAGACACGCAGTGTCTGCTCTGATTTCACTTCTTCCCCAAACACAGCCCATCACTATGGTCTCCCCTTCTGATAGAAGGGGAGATCGTGCCTGGGTTTCGGATACATGGAGCTCTTGTCTCTAAGGGGTGACCACAATGTGAGCGCCTAATGAACAAATGGAAAATGTGGGCTTATCACCCCAGCCCAGACAACGTTGTCATCAGACCGTGCACCCAGGGCTGCTCCATGGGCTGCGACCTGTGCAGTCACACACAGCCCTGTGCTTGGTTTCATGCTCTGCTCCCACTGTCTTAAAAGTCCTTGCAAATTTGTCCACAAGAGGCACCAAATTATCAGCTTGCGGGAACTGGGTTCCACGCACATGCAGCCTGTCTTGGCTGCTGCCTTGGGTTCCTCAGCCTCACTGGGGAGGGTGTATGTTTGGAGAAATTTTCTGATGTTTCATCAGAGTTTGCTCAGAGCACTACTGGCAAAGAAGGAGGCCCTACTTCTCCCACTGTGACTCACCTGCACGTCAAAAGGGAATTCTCCAGGCAGACCTTTTTGCATTGCATCTGCCAAAAAAAATGTATTTAACGAGAGCTCCAGACGGTGGAATCGGAGGCCCACACAAGCCTTGAGGGGGGGACTTGTCTGAGTGATGGACCTTGGCCTGCCTCGGGTGGCCGCTGTCAAAACCCCAGATTGAGGGAAGCTTCACCCTTTGTGTTGGAAAGCACATCATTATCCTGGAGCTTCCTAGACATTTTGTTTCCAAAGTCCATGATTTCTACCAATCTGGACGATTGGGACTCTCTAGTGGGATTTGCTTGAAAAGTCTCTGGATTTATCTACTGAGAGTAAACATGAAGAAACCCAAATCTCTCACCTTTTGATCTACAGAAGTACCCTTAATGGTAAACTCCCGACCACTCAGCCAGTCAGATGAGAAACAGGATGTTGAAAGAGCTGCGAATTGTTCTCCTTCACTGTTTCATGGCTCACTTGGATGCTTAATTAAAACCTTCTATCTCCTTCTTCGCAGGCTGAAGAGATGTCCATCCATGTGCCTTTGCAGTTCTCCACACTGTGGGGCGCAGGGAGCCGAGCTCGCTGGTAGGCAGAGCCGAGATCATAAAGGAAACAAAAGAACACTCAAAACTTATCTAAATAGATTGTATCATAATTTTAATTTTTATCAGAGTAATATATGCACTGAATTTACAATGTCAAATAGCACTACAAGGCGTATTAAAATCTCTTTCACCTGCCCTCCAGACCCCTGCATCCCATTCCTGCGAGGCAACCAATCTTAATTCTTCAAATGATATTTCTTGTATTTATCTCCTCTTTTCTAAGTAACATGCTTATTATTTCTTAATTTTTCCAATTTATCTGTTAACTTCTTGTATGAAAGATATATAGGAAATCTCATCTGGAAAATGTCACAGATATGGACAGCCACACACATCTGTACACCATCCGCTTTCCCCATATCCTCCCAACTGAGTTATATGAAAGTACGTAGTTAAATTATAATTAGGTATTTACATTATTATAACTATAGCAATTTTGTTCACAGTGGGGAGACATAGCATATTATGATTATGTTTTCTTTCTTATACAACTCTTAGTTTTTCCTGGAGTTAATAATTGTCTGCTTTTTTTTTTTTATTTGCTTTATTCCTATAGCTAATACTTCTACCAGATTTCCCAACAAAAGAGATCCTTTGATTTCCTTGGAAATATCTGCCCTGGAGCCTCTGCCCACTCATTCTCTAGACTTGCTGCACAGTTGTCAATCTGATACCTGTCTCATCACCTTCTAGGGGACATTGTTCGCCCTTCTCCTTTGGGAGATCTCCTGTTCCTGGAGCCCATATCTTTCTTTCTCAGTTATTCTCTTGTTTTGGGGGAGCGTATCCATCAAGGCATTGGAAGTAAAATTTCAGGCTTTGAAATGTCTTTATGTAATCCTTACACTTGATTAATGATTTAGCTGGAACAGAATTTTCAGTTGGAACACTTTCCTCTCGGTTTTTGGAAGGTAATGCTGCACCATCTTATAGCTTCCAGCGCCGCTGTTGAGACGTCTACTAGTGGTCTTGCTTCCTGATCCCTTGTAAGCAACCCCAGTGAAACCATCTGGGCCTGGAGAATTTGCGGGGGTTTAAAATCACAAACTCTGTTTTCTTAACAATTATAGGGCTCTTCGACTTATTTCTTTCATACTAAGTTGTGGTAGTTTGTGCTTTTTGAAGAAGTGGTCTATTTCATCTCAGTTGTTAAATTTATGCGTGTAGAGTTGTTTGTAATATTTCCTTATGATCCTTTTTGACATCTGCAGGGTTTCTAATGATGTCCCATGTTTAGTTTCTGATATTGTTAATTTGTGTTTTATCTGTTTTTTCTTTGTTGATCTTCCTAGAGATTTATTGGTCTTATTGAACCTTTCAAAGAACTAGTTCCTGGTTACATTGGTTTCTCTGCTCTTTTCTTGTCCTTAGTTAATTGATTTATGCTTTGTATTATTTCCTTCCTTTTGTTTACTTAGGGTTTATTTTGTTCTTCTTTTTCTAGATTCTTGAGTTTGGAGCTTAGATTGTTGATTTGAGATTTTTCCTCTTGCCTAATGCATGTATTTTAGTACTACAAATTTGCCTTTTAGCACTGCTTTAGTTGTACCTTCCAAATTTTGATATTTTTAATTTTTATTTCATTCAGTTCACTGTGGTTTTTTTTTTAAATTTCCCTATGACTTACTCTTTGAGCCATGGATTATTTGGTAATGTGTAGTTTAGTTTCCAAGTATTTGGAGATATATTTGTTTTCTTTCTGTTATTAACCTCTAGTTTGATTCCATTGTAGTTGAAGAACACATTCTGTATGATTTCAGTTTTTTAAAATGTTTTGGGGTTTGTTTCATGGCCCAGCAGGTGGTATATCTTACTATATATTCCATGATTACTTGAAAGAAATGTATATTCTGCTGTTTTGGGTGGACCGTTCTATAAATTTTAATTAGATCCCATTGGTTAATGGTGTTGTCAAGTTCTTCTTCTTTGTAATTTCCTCTCTGCTCATCCTATTCATTTTTGATAGAAAAGCGTTGAAGTTTCCAGCTCTAATTGTGGATTTGTCTATTTCTCCTTTCAGTTCTATCAGTTTTTGTTTTACATTATCTTGCATCTCTGTTATTTGGCACTCACATTTAGGATTGCTGTCTTCTCAGTGAATTGATCCTTTTGTCCTTTATAATGTCTCTTTCTATGTTTGGTAACTTTGTTTGCTCTGCAGTCTACTTCATCTGTATTAGCATAGCCATTCCTGCTTTCTCTTATTAATATTTACATGATTTGTCTTTTTCCTTCCACTTACTATCAACCTACTTATATGTGCAGCAAATTTCTGCAGTTATGAATAGTATATATTTGGGTTATGTTTTTTAATCTATTCTGCCAATCTTCACCTTTTAATTGGTATAACAAACCATTTTCATTTATGGTAATTATAGATATATTAAGACTTAAATCTACCATTTTAGTTTTTGTTTTCTGTTTGTTCTTTCTGGGTTTTGTCTCTTTCTTTGGGTTACTGGGACTTTTTTTTTTTTTTAATTCTATTTTGTCTGTAGTTTCTTTGACTATACCTCTTTGAGTAGTATTGTTAGTGGTGGCTCAAGGTATTACATTATATATACATAACTATTACAGTCTACTGGTGTCATCGTTTTACCAGTTTGAGTGAAATATCTCCCGTTTTGTCCCTTTTCCCAACCCCATTTATATATAACTGTCTTAAATATTTTCTGTATGTATACATAGAACCTCCTTAGAGAGTGTTATAATATTTTAAATAATTTTTAACCATTAAACAAAATTTAGGAAACTCAAGAGGAAAAAGAAAACCTATTGATTTACCCATATTTTTGTTTGGCATGTTTGTTTTCCTTTTTCTTCCTGATTTTCTATGGTTTCTTCTTTTTTCATTTCTTTTCTATTTAGAAAACTTACTTTAGCCCTTCTTTTAGGGTATATTTGCTGGTAAAAAATTCTCTCAGTTTCCTCCATCAAAGAATCCCTTATTCTTAAAGGCTATTTTTGCTAGGTATAGGATCATGGGTTGACAGTTCCTTTATTTCAGCACTTGAAATATATTGTGCTACTTCCTTCTGACCTCCACAATTTCTGATGAGAAATCTTTAGTCATTTGAATTATTTTACCGCTCTAGGTAAGGTGTTGTTTTTCTCTGGCTATTTTCAAGACTTTGTCTTTAGTTTTCAGAAGGTTAAATATGATGTGTCTTGGTGTTGCTTTCTTTGGGTTTATCCTGTTTGGAATTTCCTAAGCTCTCTCATCTGTAGGTTTACATCTCTATCAATTTGGAAAGCTTTCAGCCATTATTTCTTTTAGCTTTTTTGCACCCTTGCCCTCTTTCGTCTCTCCTTTGGGACTCCAATGATACAAATGCTAAATCTCTTGTTATAATCCCACACATCTCTGAGCCTCTGTCAATTTTTTTTAGATCCACTTTTTCCCTCTGTTGTCCAGATTGGGTAATTTCTGTTGTTCTGTCTTCTAGTTCCCTGATTCTTCCTCTGTCCCCTCCATTCTGCTCTTCCTCTGTCCCCTCCATTGAGCTCATTCACTGAGCTTTTTATTTTGGTGGTTATATTTTTCAATTCCAAATTTTATTCTATTCTTCTTTACATCTTCTATTTTTTTGTTGATGTTTTCTATTGTTTCATTTGTTTCAAGCATGTCCATGATGGTTTGTTGGAATTAATCATGGCTGCTTTAAAATCTTTGTCAGATAATTTTAATCTCAATGTTGTCATCTATTGATTATCTTTTATCATTTGGTTTGTTTCTTCCTATGACAAGTGATTTTTGATTGAAACCTGGACATTTTTATATTATGTTCTGAGACTCTAAATCTTATTTAAAACTTCTCTTTTAGTTTCCTTGTTTTGATATCAGTCTGGCAGGAGCAATGGGGTGCTGCCTCATTATTGCCAATTGGAGGTAGAAGGCCAGATTTCCCACTCAGCCTCTGTTGACATCTGGAGGGGCAGAAGAGATTTCTCATTATTGCTGGGCAAGGGCAGGAGTTTCAGCTTCACATGTGGTCTCCACTGGTATTGTATTGAGGGTGGCCTTGTTACCACTGGGTAATGGTGAAAAGGCTCATCTTCTACCAGACTTCCTTGATAGTACCCTGAAAGCAGGGGGAAGAGCAAATTTAAAGGTGGACATCTAGACTCTCCACTAGGTCTTTGCTTGTGTGAATAGGGGTGGGTTGCAGCTTTCTCTGTGGTCTTTTTCTGGAGTAGAACAGTTATCATCTAAATGTTTTCTGTCTTGATAGGCTGTCCACTTCCTCATCTTTTGACTGGAGATAGCAGGCTTTTGTTGGGGTATTTTCAACTGCACCTTTAGTGTTTCCAGATGTGGAATTCTTCTGCAGCCATTCTGGAAAATATGAAGCAAAAATAAAAACCCAGGGAACTCATCATCATGCTGTTCCTTAAGGCGTGAGGTCTTTAGCTAGTCTGCCTTCTTCTCTCCATCTTTCAAAAGTTTTCTTATATTTGTTTCATCCATAATTTCCAGGGATTTTTAATTGTACTTAGCAGAAAAGATAGGACAAACATGTCCACTGTATCTTTGTGAACACAAAAGTCCCTGATTCTAAGATTTTGATCTAAACCATGGGGAAATAAAAGGAGTGTGAAAGGTTGAGATGGGGAAGCTTGCAAGGTTTATAAAGAATAAAGTCAGAACTCTGTTTGGAAACGTGAAGTTTTGAGATGTCTTTAAAAACATCCATTTGGAGATGCAAAGAAGCTGTTGAGGTTTCTCTCTCAAGTCTGGAAATTAGGGCCATGTTATGGACTAGAGATTTAAATTGAGAGTTGGGAAATGATGTTTAAAGACCTGACTTCCAAGATAGCAACAGTCCAATCCCTGAGTCTCTCCAGGGTTTCACTGTATGCATCAGTGAGCTTCAGAGGGGAGCACACTGAGGTTCACATTTCCTTGCCCCTCAAGTTTATTTTTCATCCACATGCTTTCCATTTTCCAAATATTTTTCACATCTCTTGTATGTTCTTATTTTATCTGGCACTCTTTTGGTTATTGTGTGTTAATGCCTTTTATTTATTTTTTGTCCCTTTACTATCTATCATAATAGTAGATTTCAGGAAAGGAAAGAAAGAAAATTCTGTGTTCAAGTCATTATGTTTAACTACCAAAATATACTTATAAAACTATCCACCTGAAGTTATATGTGGACCGAGAACACTGAGCCTTTGAGTCTTAATTTCTACCAAAAGTTAACAAACCTCAATCAGCCCCCTTTTCTTAATCCAGTTTAATTCAATATATTTCCCATTGGTTTGATTTTCTAATTCGATGTTGCCTATTCTTTGTATACTCTAGCCTTCCTCAGTCCTATTCAGGGAATCACAAATACTTACCTTCTTCTAAAGACCATGGGTCTTAAATTGTGTTCCACTAAAAAAGATATGTTAGAGTCTTAATGCCCAGTATCTCAGAATATGACTTTATTCAGAAATAGTTCTTTACAGAAATAATCAAGTTAATATGAGGTCATCAGGGTGGACCCTAATCCAGTGTGACTGTTCTTATTATAAGAAAGGATGATTTGAACAGAGATATGGTGCAACTAACAGAGGGAAGATGGTATAAAGAAACACGGAGAAGATGACCATCCACAAGCCAAGGAGGGAGGCCTGGGACAGATCACTCCCCTTATAGCCCTCAAAAGGAACCAACCCTGCTCACGTATCAATTTTAGACTTCCAGCTTCCAGAACTGAGATAATAAATTATGGTTCTTTAAGTCACTCAGTTTGTGCCATTTTGTTGTGGCAGCCCTAGTCAACAAATAACACCATCTGAAATTCTGCCTACTTAAAAGAAATATGTCTGTGTCCATAATCAGTTTGGTCAAATTCTGTTTTTTAAAAAAATTAATTATTGATTTTAGTAAATCAATGTTTAGTAAATCTGTGTTTGTTTTGTTCTCTACTTGTTGCCAAAAATTCATTTTGTTAAAATTTAAATTTATTTAGAAAAGACACTAGAATGTTAAAGGGTATATTTTCCTTCTTTAATTTCCTAAGGCAGTTATTTGATTTTCACCTTCCAAGCAACATCGTCTTCCTTAAACTTCGTCAGTTAATATTTGGAAGAGGCTGGGAGCAAAACTTATCCATCAGATGATCCAACTTCATTCAATCATTTATTCAATTCTGTAATTATTCATCTCAATGACTGTCTCTTGAATGGGAACTCAGCACTGTCTATATACTACTGATTGAGACTACTCTTGCCTCTATAGAACTCACAAATGAGTGGGGGACACACACATACATCATCAGTCTAGGGCAGTTAATGTGCCAAAAGAAGTTATGTTCAAGGCATTATCACGCAGGGGCAATGACAGATTCTGCTTGGGGACTCTAGACACGCCTCCATGAGGGGTGACTTCAGGCTATGTCTTCAAGAATGAGTAATCCACAAGGCAGAATTGTGGAGGAGAGAACATTTCGGGGAGAGGGAAGGAGATATGTCTGCCAAGGTTTGAGGCATTTCGGGGAATGGTGGCTTACACAGAAGCACAAGACCAGGTCTAGCTGTTTTAGAACACATCATGTTGCATTGAAAATATCAGCTCACCTACCTGTTTCTCCCTAGCAATCTGTAAGTCTTCGGAGGACAGTATCGTCCCTTATTACAGCCTCGTGTTTTGCATAGTACCCAGACTAGACATGAACATGCAATATGTATGTGTTCAATTGGATAGAAAGAACAACAGAACAAGTATCCAGAAACTTTATTTCTAATTTTGAGGGACTTTTCATATAGTCTTAAGAAATGCAAACTTTATTCTATACATCAGCAGTTCTCTAACTTTTTGGTCTCAGGATCCTTTATGCACTGTTAGAAATTTTGAAGGACTTCCAGAGATCTTTTGTGGCATAGGTCATATCTATTGATATTTACTGTATTAAAAATTAAAATAGAGGTGTATTAGTTTCCTAGGGCCACTATAACAAATGACTACAAATTGGGTGGGTTAAAGCAACAGAAATTTATTCTCTTGCAGTTCTGGAGGCTAGAAATCCAAAATCAAGGTTTAGCAGGGCTGCACCCCTCCAGAGGTCTGAGAGGGCCTCTTCCATGCTTTTGTCTCTGCTTCTGGTGATTGACAGCAATCCTCGGTGCTCCTTGGCCTGTAGCTGCTTCACTGTGATCTTTCTTCTACTGTCCTATGACTGCCTTCGCTGTCTTTTTATCTGTCCAGATCTCCCTCTCCTTTCTCTCATAAAGGATAGGCTGCCCCCAATCCAGTATGACCTCATCTCAAATTAATTACCTTTGTGAAGGCCCGATTTCCAAAGAAGGTCATCATCACAGGAACTGGGGGTTGAGGCTTCAGTGTAACCTGTTTGGAGGACACAATTCAATTCACAACAAGAGATTTTAAAAACATTATTGCAAACAAGACAACAGAGTGTACATGTACCTCTTATTGTGTTTATCTGAATAGGTTCAAAGAAAACTGTGGGATTTCACAGCAACTATTCACGGAACAATAAGGAGGGACGACAGCAGGCAGAACTGAAGATCAGTAGAAAGAGCACCGACGTACTGAGAATAAACTCAGTTTCTCTCTGAAAGTGTACACGTTTATAACCTACTACCTTAGAAAATTCTAGAAATCACAAGCACACACAGGCACACATTCCATTAGCCATCAGACTGATGATGTCATCACATATCACATGGGCTCTGGAAAATTCCACTATGCACTCATGAGAAAATGAGAGTATGAAAGGTAAATAACATCCTAGTGTTATTATAAAAATAGTTTTGACCTCATAGAGCCCCTGAACAGGGACCTGCAGGGGACTGACCTTGGACCACACTTTAACAACTGCCACTCGGTGAGGTCAAGTTCCTTGCTGTAGGCCACACAGCCAGTAAGGGAAAAGCCAGGCCTCCAATCAAGACAATAGTGATGCCTGGTGAACATGACTTGAAGACAGATCAGCAGTGAGTTTAACTCATTCATTTAAGAACAGCCATGAATGCCTACCATATACCAGGCACATTTCCAGGCTTTAGAACTACTGAGGTAAAGAGGATGGAAACGTCCCCCTTCTCAGGAAGCTTGTCCTCTAATTCAGGAGGGGAAAGCAGAGTAGAGACAACCAGAAAACCCAAGCCAAACAAGCAAGTGAATGAATGAATGAAATAAATGCAGAAAATACTAGTCCATACACCTGGTAAAAGATGGAACTGGGTCATGAACTCGCACTCTCTGATTCCAAACCCAGGACTTGTTCCTCCATCTCACGCTGTCTAGAGAGCCAGGTAGTGAAGCCTCAGGCATCCTAAGATGCGTTCAGCAGAAAGTGTGGTGGCAAATGGCAGATGCAGGAACCTTTGTCCATACTGGAGAGAAGCCGGTCACGGAGGGGGACGAGGTACCCCTGGGCATGTGAGCGCAGGTCTGAGGGGGGGGGGGCAGCACTGTGGAGGGTGCAGAGCGGGGCTAACCACAAGGGAACTGTCCCCACTCCTTGCAGAGGGAGGGACTGCCTTTGACCAGGGCACGCTTATAGGGAATCTCTCTAGATAGATAGGTAGATAGACGGATGATCTTATTGGTTTCTGAAGAACCCTGACTGATGAGGTAAAGCAACGCCAGGCACAAGCTTCAGCACTGCTGTGGCTTGGTGAGGACGGTGGAGTGGCAGGACGGGAGAGGTGGACATAAACAAGTGTAAGTTACTGTCCCTGTTGTGGTTCTCATGTTGCATGAGAGGTTCAAGGAGTTTATATTAGAATTACTACTTTCTTAAAAAGGGCTTTGCATGAGCCAAGGATCAGAGTCTTTCAAAAACCAAGATTTATGATGAATTTAATTCTGTGCAGTCGAGGCCCCCAACGAAATTTCAAGAAAAAAAATGAGGCCATTCCACCAAGTCTGGGAGGAGTGGCAAGGAGTTGTATAGCTGCAGCAGGAAAGAAAAAATAAGGTATAGGTTACACTCAGAAAAGAAATCAAGCATGTGCAAGTTGACCACCCTGACACACAGTGTGGTGGTTTGCAGTGGAGCAGGTTGCAGAGCTAGATGGCAGACCTATGGTTTCCCCCTCTGTTCAGGTGAGTGGGGTTAAGAAAGTTACCACCACTGGTGTTCAGAAGGAAAGTGGTCACCAAAGCAGGGAATATAGCTTCCTACAGGCAGTCTACTATTACCCAGGAAAGGGCATATCAACAGACCTTCTGTGTTGTAAGGATCCTAGATGAGTTTGCAAGTCTGAAACCAAAGTGTCAGCAGGTTGGTTTCTCCGAAGTCCTCTCTCCTGGACTCGCAGATGGTACCTGCTCCCTCTAACCTCACGTGGTCTTCCCCCGTGCAGGTACTCCTACAGTTTCTCTGTGAGTCCAAATTCTCTCTTCTTATAAGGACAACAGTCATACTGGATCTGGGTCCATTCTAATGGCCTCGTTTTAACTTAATCACCTCTTTAAAGTTCCTATCTTCAAATACAGTCACACTCTCAGGCACATATGAATTTAGGAGGGGACATAACTCAGGCCATAACAGATCCAAAGGAGAAGCTTCCAGACACCAAGAGGGGACTGAGGGGAAAGAAGGTTTTGGTTGCCCTGGGTCTGTGGGTTAACACACGCCTGGGTAGTTCGGGCTCAGCACTCTAGGCCGAGTGTGTAACCCAGCAAGTAAACAAGAGCACGTCAGTATGTGAACACGAAGTGGCTGGAACAGAGGACCTGGCCAACTGGACTGGTACTCCAGGTCACTTATCCTTGTCCACCAATGCTTTCATCATAGTTACAGTGGAGAAAACAGACTCTAATTCCCCAGGCCCCACATGAAGCAGGGCTGTGGGCTGTAGCACTGTGCCTGCTGATGGACTGGTGGACTGGGACATACTGGTTGTACTTTGGAACTACACAAGTGACCATGCAATGAATTGAGCAGATAGTTTTTATTGTTCACACTGTGCCATGGAAATTAACTGAGTCTCAACAGGGTCATGTAACTTTCTAGAGACCCAGACCTAGAAAGTAGAGGAGCCAGAATTCAATGTAGATCTGCCCAACTTTAAAGCCACATACTTTCCATAAGAATCTTTCATAAGATCATCTTAGACTCTATGATGGTTCATTTTATGCATGAAGTTGACTGGGTTATGAGGTGCCCAGGTATTTGGTTAAACATTGTTCTGGGTGTGTCTGTGAGGGTGTTTTGGGATGAGATTCACATTTGAATTGGTAAAATGAGCAAAGCAGATTGCTGCAGCCAATCCCTTGGAGGCCTGAAGGGAGAATTTGCACTGTCTGCCCATTTCCAAGCTAAAATATTGGTCTTCTCTTGGCTTCCTTCTCAGCCCCACAACTATGTGAGCCAATCCCTTATAGCAAATCTCTCCATAGATGATAGACAGAAAGACAGATAGATCTCCTGTTTCTCTCCAAAGCTCAGACTATTATAGACTCCCAAACACTCTACAGATGTTTTCCCATGTGGATTGATAAGCTATTCACAAATCCTTCCTGTTAGCTCAATAAAAAAATAAACGAAAAGCAATTTAACGAATTCTAATTACTATGTCTAATTGAAAAAAAGAGTGCAGTATTCCCTCTCTTATCTGCAGTTTCACTTTCTGTAACTTTGCTTTCCACGGTTTCAGTTACTTGCGGTCAACTATGGTCTGAAAATACTAAATGAAAAATTCCAGAAATAAACGATTCATAAGTTTTTAAATTGTATGCTGCTCTGAGTGATGTGATAAAATCTCATACTGTCCAGCTCCATCTTGCCCTGTCCTGTCCCAGATAGGAATCCTTTCTTTGTCTAGTGATCCACACTGTCTATACCACTGACCCCCACAGTCACTTAGTAGCCAGCCAGGCTATCAGATGGACTGTTGTGAGATCACACTGCTTGTGCTCAGGTAACCCTTATTTGACTTAATCATGGCCCCAAAGCATGAAAGTAGTGATGGTAACAATTGTTATAATTTTTCTATTTTACTATTACTTGTTGTTAATGTCATATTGTGCCTAATTTATGAATGAAACTTTATCATAGGTATGTGTGTATAGGAAAAAACACAGTATGTACAGAATTCAGTACTACCCTCAGTTTCAGGCATCTACTGGGAGGCTTGGAATGTATCCCCTGAGGATAAGGAGGGACTACTGTATTGCGCTTAAAAACTGTTCTCTATTCCAGACTTTTATGATTTAAGACTGGCTTTTCCCTAAAAAAAAAAATTGAACGAAGTCTCCTTTAAACTTTTCTTTTTGTTCTTAATACCAAATTGTGCTTATCAGGTCAAAGGATGAGACTGGTGTTTGCAAGAGACCACTCTGCCCGACAGTGGCCTGAAGTCCTCACCTGTTATCACAGATGCTCTTCTCAAGCATCGCTTTATTTAATGCCTTTCTGTACCTGCGGGGAAAGGATAGCATCCATGAGACTGGAAGGAAACCAGCTCCCTTGCTGGGAGGTTGCTCCAGGTTGTCAGGACTTTATAAATCTCCAGGGTACCTTCAGCAGGCAAAAGGCTGGATTCCAAATAGGGCTGGGTCTGGATGAACTTCTCAGGGTCTTAACAATGGGACACGAGGGAGACAGCAGTGCACGGTGTGCACGGAATCCCAGCTGAGCAATTTCACCCAGATGCTCTCCTCCCCATCCTGCCAAGTCGTCAGGTTTGGAAAGCCCCAAACTGTCAAGGGCCACTAACTTCAGGGGACATACCAGTAACTCTCTGAGCCCTGTGGTTACTGAAACGGTGAGGTGAGTATTCAGCTTTAATCACAGTTCTCCTCGGTAGCACTTAAAAATGTAGTTGATGAATTTAACAAGAAACACATGTTTTCATTTAAATTACAATTAGCAATTAGAGAGTTAAGTGTGCCCCAGACAGAATGTATAATCGTTGTTGAGTTTGTGGCATAAGCTACTCTACTGTTGCCATTCTCCTTTTATGTTTAGCTTTATGATTTTATAGTAAATTTATGTAGAAACTGTGAGAGAACCCCTAGCTAAATAAACCCGCTGGGTTGGAGTTATTTGGCTTCTATTAAAAAAAAGGGTCACCAGTCTAGGCCCACTACAGGCTCATCACCTGGCGTGGTTCTCTTTGTTTTAGGAAGCATGAGAAGAGAAGACGTTTTACTTACCCTTCTACCAATTTCAGTTGGTAGTGATGATTTGTTAGTGATGGTTGCAGTGTAAATTGCACACTCCTGAGCAATGGTAGATCGGCTCTATCTACCTACAGCTTGGTAGGATTTCCTGAAAATTCAGAAAAGGAAAAGCAAGCTGCTTTCTCCTTCAGGTCCTTTGGAATGTTCCACAGTGAAATCACGATTTACTTCTACTTTTCAGTGGAGATTATTAAAAAAAAAAAAAAAAAAAAAGAGGCCAAGAAAGAGTGCCAATACATACTATTTGGGTGATGAGTCGGGTGCATTCCAGATGGCGGGAATCTGGCTAATGCAACTGTGAGGGGGAAATCCACGGGGCTTAATGGCCGGGGCACAAGCACTGCTGATCCATAAAAGGTTTCTGTAGCAAAGCAGGTTGGCAGTCCTAACAAAGCCATCTCATGGGAAAGTAATTCCTGGTGAGGAAATACCCTCCTGCCCCAAGTTAAATAAAACGAGAGAGAGAGAGATACGGTTTATGGCAGAATAACCACGGTGACTGGGTACGGTACATATCATAGCCAAGACAAGTAATAGTAGGTAGTTTGGAGACCTGGATATACAACTCCCTGGCAGCGGCCAAGGAACCAAAGCAGTTTCTAAATTTTAGGAAAACCAGACACAGAGGTGAGGGCAGACCGTCCCTCTGGGAGATGTCAGTAATCTGAGACTTTTGGCAGCGTTTGGTGTAGCTGGCAAAAGGGCAGATGGCCACATAAAACTGTAGACATTTGGCGAGAATTATTTCTAGATTTCTCTAAAGCCATAAGGGCTGAGGGGAACAGAATGACCTGGTTACAACAACCGATGTTTTAGTTTCTCTTATAGCCACATAGACCCTGTCACTCGAAACAACCCAAATGCATCGCCTTTCCTTGTTTCCTAGGGTTCCATAAATATCTCCAGGCCAAAATACCAGGATTATTGAAAATAACGGAGTTCCCTATCTATTGTTGCAGGCAAAAAAATGGCTTCATGGGACACTATTGTCGTCCAAGCGTGCCGCTATTGCATAAGTAGAGCCAAACTTCTTGGCGCAGACAGAAAGCCAGGTCCCACTTTCCTCCTTCACGTTGTTTTTCATCGTGTGGAACTGTTTGTCTCCAGCATCCGAGACAGGGAGTAAATTTTCCCGGCCACGCTGACAGCCCGCGTGGAACATCTGCATAACGACGGAATTTATTCTGTTCGTTACGACTGCCGCGGCGCGCACGGCCGTATGTCACTCCCACAGACGATCCCTGTTTTCATAAATTATCCGGCGTGCGCCCCGTGTAAACGGCCTTCCGAGAGCCGGCGGATCGTCTCCGAGTTGTCCCTGCGTCTTCGTTTTGGTTATTTCTATGGCATAAAAGTTATGACGTGCCAGACAGAAGAAGCATCAAGAAGGCCTCTAATAAATACTTTTCAATAAGCTCCAGACGAATCTAATAACAGAGCCACGGAGGCCTCAAAGACAACCCCAAACGCTTCCCCAGCCCTGGAGCTCAAAGGCAGAGGCACCTTCCCGCTTGGCCACCAGCACCTATTTCTGCCCGGAGCGTTTTGTTTTGTGTGTGGTGATGGAAACGTCATTTCGCCCCCTTGCAGACTGCCCAGCTCCCTGGCGATCTTTGTGTTCTTAACAATGGATCTCCCCTTTGATTTTTTTTTTTTATTTTTGCAAACATAGCAGATATCAATAGAAGTGTCCTGTAAGTGCAAAAACAAACAAGGACCCCAAGTATTCCGGACAAAAGCGCAGCCCACGGGGGCCCATCAGATGTTCGACATCAATCAAGATCGCACAGAGCATTTTCTTCCCTCTCCTGCTCTCATTTATCTCTTTCTTAGGATTTGGCACACACACAAAAATAACACAGGCCTGGAACCGGAGTTGTAGTTTCAAACAGTTTAGGCTCCACTCTGCAGTGTTTCCCGGCATTGTCTTGCTGAAATAAGCACAGTCCCCGAGGAAAGAGAAGGGGAACTAAGAGGGAGCTGGACTTGGGGTTGGAGGGGGACACTGATGTGAGATTTGACCCTTGGAAACATGCTGTCTGTCATTTACCTGAGACGCCCTGGGAGCGGAACCAAGAGCAGGATAAATTGAGGAGAGGGTTGTCTTCCTGCTGAGATCTGAGCAGAGCAAGAAACCATGCCACCCATCCCGCACCGTTAGCCCACCGGAAATAGCAGATTTCTGTCACGGCAGACTCGTTCTATGACATTATGGAAGTTTTCAGATTGCTGGGTAGTTCATTCTTAGGGCCTCAGGGTTCCAGGATGGGGTAGAAATGGACAGAGAGGAAAGGCAGGGAGCACGCAGTATTGGTTCTTTGTCCACGGGGACTGCCATCGTCACGGTTGGCTGTCTGTCCTGCAAGGTTGCGCTTCACATCGGTTGGACAATGTCCTGGGGTCACAGAGACCGTCACTGAGGCACCATCAGGTGGCACGTGAACTGGCCACGAAGCAGAAAGCCAGTTCTCCTGCTCAACCCCCCACCTGTCTCTGAGCAAAGCCCCAGTCTCTGTCCCCCTCGGCGTGGCTTGAACCCCTCTTCCACGATCCCGTTCCGTTTCCGCTTTAGGGCCAGTCCTGTCTGCCTAGTCAACATAGGGCTGAATTCCCCTAGCGGAGCCTCGACTTGCCGAGTGAAGATCTGGGTGTCGGTTATTTAAACACAGCCCCTGAAACACGTGACAAGCTGCCGCCTTTCCTGCGGGGCAACAAGTCCAGAACTTTAGATCTCAAAGATTCACAAGTGTGAATAAGAGCAGGGAAAAACATTTACATTTCTTTCTGAAATTACAGAGGTAGAGACTAATAACGATCATTTCTCAAGCCCATCCTGTTAAATCTTCCATACCTCAGATACTAAACTCGATGCTTTTGTGTTTTTCATGGAACCCTGTGAGGGACTAATGGCGTTTCCCTCATATGACAGGTTAGGCTAGGGGTGGAAGTTACATTTTTCATGAAGTATACTGCGCTGGGCACTTTATATGTTTTTTCATTAAATTTTCACAGCCCTACAAGATGTGTAAAATTATATCCACTTTACAGGGAAGGAAACTGAGGCAACTGCTCTGTTGAGGAATAACACAGAAAGCTTACAGATACTATCCACTTGGTGAACATCAGCATGAAATGCTCCTAAATACTGAGTATGAAGATCAAGGTCACACTCCAGTCCCTCTGGGAAGTCAGTTCTAGGCTAAAGTACCCTGGATCCTATACCTTCCCCTGGGTGTTTTTCTAGAAGTTTCTCTGAATCAGTGATCCTGGTGTCTTCCAATGTGAACCCTCAGGCTTCTGGGGTTATTCAGAGGTAAGGAAGGAGAATCAGAAGGGAGGGAAGATTAACTTCACCAAGGCCCAGAGACACAGTACTTATTAAGAAGATATAAGTAGAAAGCAAATGAATGCTAAATGAAAAATTTTATTTTTAGTTTTCACTTCTGTCTGCTGGACAGTTCTACTCTCCCTATGGTGTAGGAATGATAATGCTATTTTTAAAGGGCTGCATAATTTCCTTTCATCATCACTGAACACTATTTACTGAGTGTCTATATGGATGTGCCAGTTGCCCCGGAAAATCATGATATATCTGCTGATTGACAATTCATCACATGTGCAGGGGTCTGGACCTCTGGGTGCAAAGCCACAAGTTTTGAAATAATGAGGATTTAGGAATTTGTCCTGCAGTGCACCAAGCTGAGCCATCTGTCCCTCGCCAACCTGAAAGGTAGACTGAACAGAGCATGTGCCCCTCCCCCTTCATACCCAAAGCCAGGAAACACTGGGCCATTTGTTCCCCAAACCACAGCGTGAACTTTTCCAGCAATGGCAGGAAAGAGTCTCTGCATTCCCCAGCTCCCCCACTCTATCCCCCTCTCCAATTAATACCAAAGCTTTCAATTATCCTGGAAATCTGAGCTCTGGTGTGTTATTAGAATCCTGTTTCAGGAAAACACAGGCCCAAGCCCTCGAGTCCTGTGGAGATTTTGCTTTCTCCAGAAGCCACTGGGGTAGGACTGTTACCGGAGATCCTTCTCAGGAGGGGGTTTGTTTGTTCCCTTTTCATGGAAGACTTTTGCTGGGGAGGAGCAGAATCCTGATGGGATGGGGCCTCGGCTGCCTGGTGGTTAGGAAGTGAGAGGAATTTGAGATTTCTTTCTTGGTGCTTGAAGCTAGGAACATCAGAGGGCCCACTGAGTCTGACTGTCATCCGACACCGCTCACCTCTGACCAGAAAGTGAGCTGCTCTGAGGACGTGTCTTTGTGAGGCTACACCTTTCCTCTTCCTTTTTTTCTCTTCTCATCCATGGTACACATTCCTTAAGGGAAAGGTTAGATACTTTATCCATGTTTAAGAGGAGTAATCAGGAATTAAGCCTGACAGATATGAACTGAAAGAAACCACAGACCCCAAACTAGAAAGAACTATCCTCGTTTGTCGAATATGGAACCTGACTCACATAAACGTCCAGAAGAGTTTTGCTCGGACAGTCACGACTCAGCACCTGGCAAACATGACATTTTAATTTTTAAAAAAATTTTTCCAAATAACTGTTATCAATTTTACTTCTCAAGCCCAGGTAGGTCAGAAAAAATGGAGAGTTTCCAGTTAAAGGGATAGCTGTCTCTTCCTATGAACTTCAGATCCACCCAGGAACTTTGCCAATCTCTTCTGGTTAAATTAATCACTTTTCTGGTGATTTTTTTTAGTCAATTCAAAACTAAGCTTCTAGGTGTGGGAGCCTTCAAGATGGCGCTCAAGATGGTGCTCTCACTTTCTGTACCTTCATGGGGTCCCCTTCCTCATTGCATCAGGATTGTTCTCTGTGACCTTGAGAATATGGCAGAAGTGGTGGTGTCAGACTTCCAGGGATAAGCCACTTAGAATATTGCAGCTTCCACGTAGCAGTCTTGGGTCACTTTCTCTGGAGGAGGCTAGCTGCCATGTCATGCAGACACTTAAGCCTCTCCCTGTCAATGACCAGCACCCACCTAGAAGACAAGTGGCTGAGCCATCTTCAGAGCAGATCCTCTGATGCCAGCTGGGCCTCCAGGTGGCTGTCACCCTGGCTACAGCCATATGGGAGACACCAAGCCAGAACTAGCAGCCAAACCACTTTCACAGTCCTAACTGAGGAAACTGTGCAAGAGAATAAATATTTAGAGTTGTTTTAAGCCACTAAATTTTGGGCTAATTTGTTACACAGCAGCAGATAACTGATACAACATCTGGGCTGTTTTTCTCTCCCCCAACCCCTTTTTCCCATGATGTCTGGTGTACAGGGCCAGGAGCTTGTGTGACCTTAGTGGTGAAGGACAGAGGTCTTGAATCTGTCCCTTGAGACCCTCCAGGCTCTTTGGTCAACTGAGTAGAGATGAGTACTGGTTGGATCTGGTCTCTGGGCTGGTTTCTGCTGGGAGGCGTCTGTCAGTGATTTCTGTGGCCTGTTCTCTTAGTGCCAGCAGGGTCGGCGGTTCTCCCTCAGGGGCTCAGTCCCTTTCAGCTCCTGCCAGCCCTGCAGGCCCAGCCCTGGGCTCAGGCTGTCTCGTGGTCAATCCCTGGCCTGGAAGTTCTGCCCTGTACCCTTGAGGGCTCCTGGCCACTTTGCCAGGGCTATAGCAACCTTCCTGGCAGAGTGTCACTTCATTCCTTTGGCTACCCTTCTCGTTTCCTACAGGGTACGGGAAACTTCTGGATCCTTCTAGAATGTTAGGGTGCCAAGGGATTGTCAGGATTGCTAACACAGACATTCACACTAACAGCACAACACCATCAGTTCTGCTTTTGTTCAGCACCCTCTCATTGCCACTGACTTGTTCCACAGGATGGTGCCCCTGCGGGGTTCCAAAGAGGGAGGGGGGACGAGACCCTCTGCTTTGGGCTTCCCCATGAGCTCTGGGTCGCTGGAGGGTCTGCCGGCACACCCCTGACCATTTGATGCATCTCCTCTGCTTCCCTTCTTCCTGCACTCTCCAAGGAGGATTGACCAGGGTCTCCACTTCTGTTGGAAACTCCTTTTCTGCCTTCTTTCCCTGGGCAGAAAACCTGCCAACCTGGCAGTCGTAGGCAGCAGTGATTTCTCTGTATGGTGAAAAGAACCTTGCATGTGTTTGCCAGACTGTGCTCTTGAGTGAGGAGCCACAGTGCAGTGAGGAACAAGGCCACTGCAGATGAAAATATATGGATTTAATATGCTCGAATTATTACCCTCATTATCCATTCATTTTGATTGAACTCTAAAGTAAAATCTATTTCCCATTTTCCCCTCAATAAACAACTACACACACACACACACACACACACACACACACACACACACACACACGGAACCAGATGAAATTGGAACTACACCAATGTATTTTCTTTAGCAAGTTTTTCTGAAAGACCTAGATCTAGAGAATCGAAATCACCTGCACACTGTACCTGAGCCTTACTGTAATTCATTCAGTCTCAAACCTTGTATCTCATACAAACACCTTTTTTTAAAAAATTACACTTGTCCATACACTTGGCACTCCTTCTGCTCTTGGCATACTGCAGCAGCTGCTACCATTAGCGTCCTCTACTCACAGAACCAGCCAGAAAAAAAAGTTAGCCAATCTGAAGCC
This sequence comes from Mirza zaza, assembly GCA_008750895.1. NCBI lineage: Eukaryota > Metazoa > Chordata > Mammalia > Primates > Cheirogaleidae > Mirza > Mirza zaza. Next base: position 440,683 of record VSMD01082449.1, read on the forward strand.
ATCTTCAGGATTGCTCGACTCCACCTTTTGCGGGGCACTGTGCCTGCTACAAACTGTTGCTCAGACGTTCTTCTAGATCAGGGATGCAAATCAGCAACCTCCAGGATAAAACCAGCCCCTAGATGAGTTCTGTTCAGCCTGGGCACAATCATTTTGGCTTTTGTGCATTTGAGAATATTTAAGTAGCACAAGCAATCTCCCCATTGCCTCGTTGGAGAGGCTTACGGACACAGTCAACGATGTGTTGTGGGTACTGTCAGGAAGTCTCTGCCCAGTGGTGGGAAGGAGAGGGTGGGCAGTTTATCTGCAAGGACCAAGAAGTGATTGATTGGGATGTGATACTTGAATGAGAAAAGGTGAGGCAGGGTTTGCACAGGAACAAGAGACGAAAGGATATTTCAGAAGAGACGGTATCGCAGAAGTCAAATTTAAAAAAAAAAAATCTATATTATATAAACAAAGAGGAAATTTCATTTTTTAAAAAAACTGGTGTGTGTGTATGTGGGGTGGCTAATCAGCAGAGTCAAATATTTCAGAAGGAGAAAGTAGAATGTATCCTGAAGAAAAATTCTGTTGGATGTAGAATATGAGCAAACAACCTTTGTCTGGGCAGGGCAGGTCCGCAGTGTGTCAGAGGTGGGTAGAGACGGCGGAATGCCATGGCTGAAGACAGAGAGACGCAACGCAGACCAATTTCTCTATAGGTCTGGGTGTAAGGGGAGGAGAGGCCTAGGCTATAGCTAAGGAAAAGTTGACCATTTTCTCAGAGAGAGTCTCAAGCATGCTTGCAGGCTGTGGAGAAGCAGCCAGTGGCGAGGAGACCGAACACGCAGGATAAGTACCGGGCCATGCACTTTGGGGGCCGGGGGTATGGGCTCAGGCGGTGCTTAGCAGTGCAGCTACCAGCACGGAAGTGGGGGACTGTCTACTTGGCCTAAAGGTGGGGTTTGCTGAGCAGGACTTTTGGAAAGGCAAGATGTGAAGGGCATTAAAAAGCACTAAAGGCAGAGAGTGGCCGGGGCCAGGGACCTTAGAGCCTAGGTTTGGCAGCAAAGCAAGTAAAGCCATGAAGGGGTCATTATGGTCTCCTTGAAAACCTCTTACAGAAACTATTTTGAGGTCTGTGTGTTGAAGCCTGCCGATTGTCAAATGCACCTACATCACATCTCAGCTCACTCAGGCCTGTTGGGGTTCATTAGAACTGATTTGAGCAAAACAGAAGAAACAGTCCACTCCCCAAATGGGATACAGTTCCCTGAGTTTTCTCTGCCTTTTTGAGTAATCAAAACAGTCTCCTTAGCCCAAGTTATAGAGAACTCTGTATTACTCTAAGCTGTCTTTGAAAGATGTCTGATATTTCATCAGAAGAGCCACAGGCGCCTTCTCACCCATAAAAGGTAGTATTCGTCTGAATATTCAGCATGAGCTGAGCCAGACCCATCTGGCCCACACGTGTGAGGGATGAGGTCACATCGGCAGCAGCACACGGAATGTCACTGGCCCCAAGACCTCCAGCCTTCCCAGCCATACCTGGGCGGCCCTGGGAGCCTATCGTGTGGCTCTGTAACCAGTCCCAGATTCCTCACCCAGGGTAACGTCTCCCAGCGTCCTTGTGGCTGTAAAACCCAAGTGCTGCCAACGTGGCATAGTGCTCCTCTCAGTTCAGCATGGCAGAGATGCAGAAAACGCCTTCCCTCACCTGCCTGCCACTTTGTCACCTGGGCTTGGAAGCAGCGTCCCGAGGGAGGCCACCCCCTGAGTCCCTCTCTCTTTGAGGGCTGGTGGCAGACACCATCTGCTCCTCCCGTGTTTTCTCTCTCTTCCCAGGGACACCTGCTCAACTGTCTTCTTCACAGCCATCAATCTAACGCTCAGAAACATCCCCACAGTCTCTTGCCCCTTGAGTCACCTGCAAATTGATTTTGACCTCATTCTAGGCTTACCCTGAAACCTTGCTCATGCACAGAGACAGCGTTTGGATACCTTGCCAAAGGGACTTTATGTGAGCCACCCCCTGCCCCGCCCGATAGGTGTAGATCTGTGTTCCAGTGTGCCTGCTCCCATCTGAGGATTTCGGTTTGGATACTCACGAATGTCCTTGTTGCTCCTGATAGAGTCACTCAGGAGGAGCTGGTGGGGAAGACGGGGAGTCACTCAGGAGGATCTGGTGGAGAGGACAGGGAGTCACTCAGGAGGAGCTGGTGGGGAGGATGGGGAGTCACTCAGGAGGAGCTGGTGGGGAAGACGGGGAGTCACTCAGGAGGAGCTGGTGGGGAGGATGGGGAGTCACTCAGGAGGAGCTGGTGGGGAGGACGAAGAGTCACTCGGGAGGAGCTGGTGGGGAGGGCGGTAAGGGCGTGCGGGGCAGAGGAGAGGCTTGGGCAAGCCACCTGCGTCCCTCTGCTCTGCGGCTGTGACGACGCTCCCAGACTGAGCCCACCAGCAGAGTTCGCTTTCTCGCAGGCTGCAGGCTGGAAGCCTGAGGTCAAGGTCTTGTGAGGGTTGATTTCTCCTGAGGCCTCTCTCCTTGGCTTGCAGATGGCCGTCCTGTCTCTGCGTTGTCACCTGGTCATCCCTCTGTGTGCATCTGTGTCCTCATCCTCTTTTTTAATATAAGGACACCGGTTGTATTGGATTAGGGCTCACCCATGTGGCCTCAATTTACGTTCATTACCTCCTTAAAGAAATTATCTTCAAGCATGGTCACATTCTGAAGTACTGAGTGTGGGGTTAGGGCTTCAAGGTTATGAGAACTGAGTTATGGGGTGGGGGCCACAGCTCAGCCCCAACACTGGCGTGGATGTAGAAAGAGGAAGGTGGGGGCTGTGAGGCAGGGCCGTATGGGGGACCCTGAGGTCTCCCGGGCTGCAGGATGCCCCGTGGTCCGGGGGCTGTGGAACTGGGTGGAGTATCCCGCCATCCTCCACTGCGGCCAAGTACCAAGTGCCCAATCCCCGGGGGCACAGCAGAAGGTGTCTAGCTAGCTCTACGTCCCAAAGCCGGGTTTGGAAGATCTCTGCGGCGTCATGCACTTTTATTAACTCAAGTCTTCCCAAAGATTTATCCACCTTGATCAAACAGAAGATTTTATCTTTCTGTCCACAGCGAGCCCCAAGGGACAGGACCTGCTGGTGGACAGCTGTGACCTCAAGACATAAGGTCAGGAAGGTGCGAAGTGCTTGGGTAGACACAGAACAAGGAAACCTTTTCCCAGTCTTTGCCTCAGTGAAACTGGGGGACCCTGAAATTCTAAAGCAGGGGTCCTCAAACTTTTTAAACAGGGGGCTGGTTCACTGTCCCTCAGACTGTTGGAGGGTCGTTGGAGAGCGCAGCGCACATTCCACACATGCGCACTGTGGGCCCGGGACGAGTAGGCTGCTAAGCAGGACAGGCAGCGGCGGCAAAAACACCCAGTGGGCCGGATAAATGTCCTTGGCGGGCCACATGTGGCCTTCAGGCCGTAGTTTGAGGACGCCTGTTCTAAAGGGACTGGAGTGAGTGAGGAGTGGCCAGTGGAAATCGTATCTGGATGATATTCTCGACCGATCAGTGCCAGCGATAGCCTATTGCTTTATTGTGCTTTCTTTGTTTTATTTTCTTTCTTTGTTTTGTTTTATCTTAGCTTTGAAAAAAATTGTATAAGGATAAAGATTGAAAAAGTTTTTATAAGTTCACTTGAAATCTTGGTATCCAACTTTAAACTCTATTTTCTGTACTAAGAATTTAGTTCTAAAATGGCACAGGCTCACGTGTAGTTGCTGGGAAGGGCTGTGGAACGTTTAGGTACCCGAGCCCAAGATACTGTTTTGGGGAGTGAGGGGAGTCACATGCTTGAGAAATATGGTCTTTATTCTGGTTTCTGGCCCAGCCTTTAATGATCAGAGAACACACCCTTCATTTGCATTTCAGGATCAATGTAAAAGCATCTTTCTAGTTCACTGAGTACTTTGATGGGATATACTACAGCATTACTATTAGCAGTAGCAAAGCAAAGCATTAGTAACATGTACCTACCATGGCCCTGGTGCACTAATCCAGTACACACTCATTCATTCAACAGGTATTTGTTGAGCACTTTCATTATACCAAGCACTGCAGCCCAAGCCATGAATGTATCAGACAATGGCCCTGCCCTCAGGGTCTTGATAGATAGTGAAGAGCCAGGGTGATAAAATAGGAAGGGCCTGAGCTGAAGGCACAGAGTGCTCAGCCTATGATGCAACTGGGAGGCAGGCAGAGACCCGGATCATGCAAGGGGAAGCTCCTGCATGACTTAATGCAGAGAACTGAGAGGTTCCTATCCATACATTTAAAAGATCACTCGGGCTGATGATTGTCGGCTTAGCAGAGTGAGTTAGGAAGCTTCAGAGGTCCAGATGAGAGAGAAAAAAAGTCTGGGAACAGAGGGGTGGATGTGAGGGGTCTGAGAAGTGACAGCCATCAACAAGAATGTGTGTGCCACCAAAATGAGGATGTCGCCCTCAGGCAGGAAGGACTGTGTGGACTGCAGAAGGCTGTACTAAGGCTATGGGCTTATATTATACCTCACCGGGAACTTAATTAGGGCCAGGAAGGATCTCCTTACAGCCAGGGCTACGTCATTCCAAAAAGGGCTACAGACAGAAAATGGGGACATCTTCCCAGAGCGGTGCCAGGAAAGAGGCCTGCAAGCCAGCTACAGCTGGAGTGGTTTAGGCGTGGGTCTGCACAGAGACAAGCAGCGGGGACGCAGACCTGACGTTGCCCCAGGCATCTGATTCCATCCTGTGGTATTATATGTGCACACTGGCCAAGTTTCTTCCTCTTCTCACTGTGCCCTCCACTATGGTAGTCGCTAGCCTTGTGTAGCCATTAAATTTAAATTTTAAAGTAGTGAATAAAATTCAGTACCTCAGTCACACAAGCCACATTTCCAGTGCTTAATTGCCCCAAGTGGCTAGTGGCAACCTCATCGGTCAGCGCAGCTGTATTTCCATTGTCACAGAAAGTTCCACTGGACGCTGCTGCTATAGAAAGTTCTCGCTTTCTTGGATCAAATGCCTCTGGGGATGCTTCTAGGCACTGCCTGCTAATCCCACCTCCATCTTGCCAGTCCTCTGTGGCTGCCCCTTTTGTTCAGGGTGCAAAGCTTGCTCTCTGCCCGCTGCCTTAGGCTGCCACCCTACATCTGCCTTCGTGCCCGGCTTGCCCTCCCCTGGGATGTGAACCCCAGCTTTGCTCCTCCATGGCCCACTGCCACGACCAGCCCTATCCATCCTAGGCCAAGAACCAGTTCTTGGACCTCCTGGATCCCATTAGCTAAGAAGCAGGCTGGGTATTCCGGAGGAGGCTGGGCCCAGGAGACAGAGAGCCATGTTCAGTGCTCGGTCTCCAGGTGACTTCCTGGGTTTCTTAAGGGTGAGTGTTGATGTGCTCTTCAGAGGCAGCGGCCCAGAGGGGAAAGTGGAGAAGGAGGAAATATCATTCCCTGGGCCATAAGGAAGAAGTTAGGGCCTCAGAAAAGAAACAATAAATAAAAGGAAAGGTGTAAGAATTTCTTGCTTTCCTTGTACTTCAGAAAGTAGGTTTCGTATATATTTTAATGCCCAGTGTGCTCAAGAACGGATCAGATGTGCACATGCCTGCAAACCCCAACACAGCTGGTAGGTCTAATTTTAGGTCCCTAAGCATTGGCACTGTCCCTCTACCCAGTAAGTGCTGTCTGATCTTCCAGAGTCTGCGTCCAGAGCGGACTCAGCTGAACTCACTGTCAGCCCTGTGTGTAAGTGTGACAGGCACCTTTCTGAGTCTGGATCCCCTGGGAGAGGACAGGAGGCTGTGCCCACTCAGGTGTGACCTCCCGGGACCAGGGGAAAGGGCAGTCCTTCCCATGGGCTTGCCCTGGGCCTCCACTTGTTTGGGGCGCCTCTGAAAAAGGAGTCCAAAGTCTCATAAAGAAAAAAATAATGATACCAGGCTGTCTGGTGGGCTGCATGGGGGCATGGAAGAAAATGTCTGCCTGGGATAAGGGTTCCATAGAACGTTATTCTCCATCTTGCCTGGAAGGATCAGAGAAATGGGGCTCCTGGCTCATGGAAGCTTCTAGAACCATGGTGCTTGGGTTAGAATCTGGTTCTGTCATTTACCAGTTACAGGACTTTGGGCAAGTTACTTAATGTTTCTGGGCCTCAGTTTCTTCATCCACAAAAGGATGTGAATAATAGTATGACCCTCATAGTGCATGAAGCCCTACATATGACACTTGAACAGCACCTGGCACAGAGCAAACATTTAGTCATTGCTAACTTTGCAATTAACTGAACGTTCTGATCTGAGGCACTAGGCATAGACAGCATAGCAAGAGACCACCCATGGGAGTGGTTAAATGTGTGAGCCCTAGAGTTTGTCTTGCTTCAAAGCCCAGTTCTGTGAATTGAGCAAGTTAGTGAAACTCTTTGGATCTCAGTATTTCCACTGATGAAATGAAGGTAATAATATAGGCATAATAATAGTATCTTCTCCAGACCATAGTGATGAGGATTAAAGGAGTTAATATATGTGTATAATAAACACTCAGAAGAACGCCTGGTGTTACAGAGTAAGAACTTGATAATGGCTAACTGCTATTATTATTATTATTATTATTATTATTATTGGTGTATGGATTTTCAACTTTCAAAGGCAAAGGGCGCAGCAGCACTCACTGAAGGCTGAAATGAGACTAAGCTTCATTTACTCTTGCCTTGAAGACTCAGAGGGAACTGTAGGATCTTACAGGCACCAATTCAGTAAATCAGCAAGTATTTGCAGACCGTGTACAACGTGTCCAGGACCGGTTGTTGTCATAAACACCCGGTAGCATTGTGCTGGTGACATCTTGGGTAACTAGGGTCAGACGTTTCTGCCAGCACGTAGGTCGGTCTAGTCCTCTCTGGTTTGTCAAGGTGAAGCGTTGCCAAGGTCGCGAGTATTATGGCGTCTCTAAAACACTGCCAGTCTCGACACCGAGAACCACAGAAGGAAGAGCTTGTCTCGGGCCTTTGAAGACGTCCCTAGCGTGATTCCACGTGGAGCCCAGGCCCAAGCCAAGGAGATAGAATCAGGTAGAGGACTTGTGGCATTTCTCCGGCCCTTGTCTCCCACCCCCGTGGCTTCTCTTGTCACAGGCCTGTGCTCTGAGCGAGAAAGCAAGTCCCCCTCATGGGGTCTTTAAGGATCACTCCAATGCCATGGTGGAAATTGTACTTGGAGAAGCATTGATTACAGATCAACCCACGGATAGGTCCTAGAGAGCCCTGCCACACAGGGGCCACATTGGGGTGGGGTGGGGGAGAGAGAGAGAGAGAGAAGGGAATCATGGGCAACTGCTGTTATTAGAGGTCAGGGGTCAGGGGTCAGTGGGGTCAGGGGTCAGTGCACGAACAAAAGGCATGTGGAAGTTTTACTGGTGGTTTTGAATGTCACTAGGTCCCAGTTGGGGCAGGACCTGAAGGGGAACTTGTGGCCGGGGCCATCCTTACCACACTGGTGCACCCGGTCACCTGGACCAGGTGCTCATGGCCTGTTTGTGGGGGGTGGAGGTGTCGGGAAAAGATGAAGTTTGAAAAGTTGGCAGTACAGTGCCTCACCATTGCTGGCCTGCTGTGCTGCAGAGGTGACAAGAGGGAGGCGGGAGCCTGAGGGCTAATGACGAGGTGCCGTCACCCACCTGTGTCACCCCTCACTCACGGTCACTCGATGTTCTCGTCTCCATCTTCCCCCAGGAAGCCTCTGCAGTGGCAGGTAAAGCCTCCATGAGACAGAAGAGGCCAGAGAGGGCCCTGTCCCCTTCAGCATGAGCAGCTGCCTTGCTCTCGAGCCCGGCTGAGGCTGAGGATAGGGGGCACGCAAGTCAGCATACCGAGCTCAGGCAGGCCTAGGACACCAACTCGGCGAAGAAGCCAAGTCCAAAGGCCAGAACTTTTGCGCCTCCTCTCTGCCAGGTCCTCATCTGCTTCTGGATGCCTCGTTCCGGTGTGCACCTTCCTTCCTCCGGAGTAGCACCCCCTGCGGTGAGTGCCTGCAACCTGGCTTCATCTCGTTTCCAGAAAGCAGAAGAGAACGGATGCTTTTTGCCGCCCCTGTGGGGGAGCTCAGCCTGTCCCTGCAGTGAGGCCAGCCCCACTTTCGGGAGCCAGCGACACCTTCACGTCCCCCAGAGCTGCGAGCCGTGGTCCCAGCAGCCCAGCCTACACGCCGGAAGGTGGTGACCAGGGATCGGGAAACCTGTGGATTGCCATCCTCTGCAGGAGTGAGGAAAACCCAGGGAACGGATTTAGGATTTCACTTTCTCACTCGGAGTGGAAAAGGAAGACTTTTTCAGAAACAGCATCCTTCTCTCTCTTTATGGCCTTTGGTTGCTTTCAATTTAAGTCCATTAGACAGAAAACGAGATCGCAAAACCTACAGCCGAGCGTGCCTGGGGTTCTTATTTATCTATTTATTTATTTATTTGCCTTTTTTTTTTCTTCTCCCCCCCAGCACCTTGTTCTTGAAACTTGTCTGGTTCAGCATTTCACCGGCTTGGTTAAGTATCTTGTAAGGAAATCATTTATAATAAAGCTGGTATGCTTGGGTTTATCATTTCTAAGTGCGGGTCAGGATTTAGTTCGTTGTGTTAAACTCTCCATGCTGCATGTGATTTGTCAAGCTTTGTCAGGAACAAAAAGTTCCGGGATGTGCAAAGCAGGACTGCTTGGTTTCCATGGAGATACTGCTAGTTAGGCTATGGAAATCCTGAAAAGGCCAGAGGATGAGTGACAATACAAGGATTTAGCGGCTGATCTGAAGAGCCAGACTGAATTAATGAGATTTTTCACAGAGCGTTATTAGCAAGGCTAGCACCGTATGGCTCTTAGGCCCTCGTTTTCTCAGCTGCAGTCTTGGAAAACAGAAATGGAAAGATTTAATTGCTGTTTTTTAAACCCTTTAAGATTATTTTAACCTATAACATTTTTAAGGTTGTAATAAAAAAACAAGGTTCTTTTTTTTTTCTTTTTTCATCACTCAGTTACTGTTATTGCTGTGTTTTTGGTGGCAGTTGGCCTTCATCTGCATGGAGATGGGAAATTCAATAGTACTTATTATATTGAGCAGTTAATTCCCACATACTGTGAACGCATTACTGTTCAAAGTAGGTTATCTGGTGTTCCATTTAGAGCTGAAGGAGAGATACCATGTCGCTGGCTTTATGTCTCCTAGGGCTATATTAATTATTTATTATAGACTGCCAATGTCAACCGTTAGCTCTGGCAGGTCATAGTTTGTACATATATCTATCCAGGGCTCCAGGTTTTTGGAGTTTGGATGTGGATTTCTGGAAACGAGCAATCTGTGTTCTTTGTGAGTTTAATTCCATATACTGCTGGTGGTCTTGTTCACATGGAAAGGAGAGGAGCTTAGAAAGAACTCTTCTCAACCATCAGCAGGTAGTAACTGCCTCTGAAGTTTGGGAGCTATACCGTCAGAAGGCCTCCTTTCTCTCTTTCTTTGCTAGGATTGATACCAGGGCTCCTAATTGTAGCTACTTTTTTTCCACCCCGCAACATACTGAATCGGACTCCCAGTATAGACATTATAAGTGTAATTAGCTGGGTTGCCTTTTCGTTTCCAACACGTTCCCTGCACAAACTCTCCATAAAATGTCAGTCTCTGCCACGTCCTGAAAGGAGACGGCGTGGTGCAGGGGCAGTGGCCCACCAGGCGCTACTCTTTCTTGCTGGTTTGCAGAAGGGCACATGCCCATATGTTTCTGGGAGATGTAAAACCATAGTGTTGCTGCTGAGTAATGCACAACAAAAGCACATGCTGCCTGCATTCCCCGGATTCCTGTACAGTAGACTAATCCACTTAATCTCACTGTTAGCTTCCCTGGGCCGGAATTTCACAGTCTCTTTTGATTTAGTGGTTTGTAAAATCTCTGATTAAGTGCCTTTGCCTTCCTGTTATTGTCTCTCTATTCCCTACATGATTTTGTGGGGGAAGAAACCAGAGAAGTTGAAACAAGGGTCAACATGTCTTCATCCTTCCCTACCTGGTTATTTTCTTTATTATTATGATTATTTTTTTAATTTTATGCACTTTTCCCCCCTTAACTCTACTAACATGTAAAACAGTATTTTACTTTTTAAATTATTAAATGTGCCCCCTACTTTTGCCAATCCATGCTAAGCTGATTTCAAGTTTATGTCTGTTGCAGATTTGTATATTACCAATTCCTCTTGGCATCTAAAAATCCACTACTCTGTGTGTCTTTTGAAGGGCGGTGATAAAAACGAAAGTGATGGAATCGGAAAGATTTGGCCTTGAAACCTGGTCCTGTCATTTTCTGGCTGTGTGATTGTGGGCAAATTACTTAACTTGTTTGGTCTTGATTTCCTCACCTAAAAGCGAAGATCAAATGCCATAACACATAGGAAGTATTTGCATGCCTGAACATAGTAGATACTCAACAAATTATGATAATAACAGCTAACATTAATATGTTAGCGTACATATTTTAGGCAGCAGTGATTTGTTTTGGAGTATTTTAGTAAGCCTTTTGATGTGTGTTTTTCTGGTGCCTCTGCTTAGATTAAGCTTTAAGTTAAGGGCCCAACTCTTCTATTTATTTTGTAATTGTTCATTGCATTTAATGCATTAATGCTATTGTCCACCTGATTCTCTGCCTCTTAAAAAATAACTATTGTCATGATAGCTCTGCCCAAACTCACTCCAATTCAACAAATGCACTCTCTCATCAGGGCTGGCGTAGCAGGTACAAACTGCACTCCGGTATTCAGGAGTAGGGAATATAGCAGTTCTCTATTTTTTTAAAATCAAATTACATGTAGCTCCAACCTCCCACTATCTGCGTGGAGGGAGGCCAGTGCCAGTCAGCACTGGCCTGCTGGGCTCTGGGGTCAGACAGGGAGGAAGCTCTGTGGCTGCAGGGCTGCCTGATCCTGGCAAGTTACTTAGCCATTCTATGCCTTAGTCTTCTCATCTGGAAAATAGGGATATTAGTACCTTTCTTGTCTATGCAAGGTTGTTGTAGAAGGTTAAATAAAACCATATGTGTAAGTGCTTAGAACAATGCCTGCCTCATAGCAAGTGTTCTGAAAGTGTCAGTTTGATCATAACATTGATGATTTTTATGTACTGAGAGAGGCTTACGTGATACCAGCAAAATGGGGCAGTGGCACAATCCTTAGCCTATAACTATGACCACTGCTTATGAATTCACTCCTTCTGTTCTTTGATGCTCTGTCCAATGCTGGCCCTGCACTAACAGTTGGGCAACTGTATGTGCTCTGGGCATGTTACAGAGGGTCACCTAACTGGACTCAGTACTGGTGGACCCTCACCTGGAGCTGCGTCCAAGAATACGCTCCTCAGAAATCCACAGGCAGTCCCCTCCAGAGGACTAGCTGTCTCCCAGTAGCAAAATGACAACATATTTTCTACTCATCTGACTAGCCAGAGTCATGGAATCGGTTTCTCTCTCTCTCTTTCTCTGCCGCGCCCCTCTCCATGGGCCCATGGCCTCCTGGCTAACCCAGCTCTGTAGCTTTAGGCCAGGTGTCCTCAAACTATGGCCCATGGGCCACATGAGGGTGTTTTTGCCTGTTTGTTTTTTTACTTCAAAATAAGATATGTGCAGTGTGCATAGGAATTTGTTCATAGTGTTTTTTAAACTATAGTCCGGCCCTCCAACGGTCTGAGGGACAGTGAACTGGCCCCTATTTAAAAAGTTTGAGGACCCCTGCTTTAGGACCACAATCTTTAAACAAAAGTTGGTTAATTCTCACCTGTGGCAAAAGATGCTCCGCCTGCAGAATGGAATACTTTGTCATCTCACTCCTCTCTTAAAGGTGCAATATGTTTGATGGTCGGATTGGGGCACCCACAAAGGTACTTTTTATTCTTTTGTGATTGTATTGAGCCTATAGAAGAAATCAGAGCACAGCCAATCTCTCATTCGGACTTCATGCTGGCTTAAAGGCAAGTTTTGGACAACATGGATTTGGCACTTCCACCCCTCTGTACAGTTCTAGAGGCTGAAGGAGTGGAAAAAACGCCCGAAGCACAGTCTTAAGGAATTGGTGGCTCAGAATTGAATATCCTGACCAAAGCCTGTCTATTAAATCCAAAGTATCTGAAACAAGACCCTATGGATTCATGGGTCTTGAGGAGCCAGCCTGTGTGGGAATTCCAAGAGGAAGGAAATAGGAAGGAAAGAAGGAAGGAAGGAAAGAAGGAAGGAAGGAAGGAAGGAAGGAAGGAAGGAAGGAAGGAAGGAAGGAAGGAGAGAAGAAGCACACCTGGAGGTAATTCCATTTGCTGACAGTGGCTTATTATTTTGCCATGTGTCCCTTGTTCCCATATATCTCTATACGTGGAGTGTTGTCCTCTAGTGGCCTAAGCGTTTCCTTCCTTTTAGTCCCTCACACCTGGAATGCTTGTCCAGTGTCTCAGACCAGTGTAGCAGCCAGCCCATTAACTGTGGATACCCTCAAGAGTATCCCACGACCCTCATTCAGTGCCCTTGCCCCAGCACTGTACTGAGAAGGAAAGAAGAACTAGCATCTATTGGTCATTTCCTATATAACAGGCACACACCTGAGTGTGTTACCTAATTTAGTTAGAATCAGGCTCTTGTCCCAGCTCTTCCATTCCAAGCTGCATGACCTTAGGTAAGTCATTTAACTTCTGCAAGACTGACCTTACCTGCAAAAGAAGCTGTTCTTTAAAAAAAAATTATTTGGCACTATCAAGCTGTGGCCCTTATCTTTATCCTCTCTTTACAACCTAATTTTCTGACTCTGTAATTTCATTTTTTTCTGTTCTTTTTGTTCTCTGCTAGACAAGAAAATAAATGGAAAAACCAATCTTCAGATAAACTAATCAGTGCTAATGGATGTTAATGATTTAAGGGGTTTACCTCTCAAAGGGATTTGAATTTTAATAGGTAAATTCCATTTCTTAGTTCAAGAAATATTGAGTGTCTAGTGCCTGTCAGATTCTGTTATTCCTGTGGATTCGATGCTTAAACATAAAATCTCACAAGATGTGCACCATGAAAAAGAGTTCCACAGTCAAATAAAATTTTTAAAATGCAACATACCAACTTCTGCCTCTGCCCAAGATGGAGTAAAAGGGTTTCTTCCTTAAACAACAATAGCAAAACACAGAATATACAAAACAATGCTCTTTAAGACTGCTCATCTGTCAACAAAGAGACAGGAAAGTAAAGTGAGTCCTCTGAGTGCCCATGTGCTGTCTTGAGAGAACTTCCAGCTGCAGTGCAGGGGGAGGAAACCCAGGTGGAGCAGAGGAGAGGAAGCTGAGGGTATGGGGAGATGAGCATGGCCAGAGGTTAATGGAATAGCACACAGAGAGAAAACCCTGGAGATCTTCAAAAGTCCCCATGTGTATGCAGCAGATCAGATTAACATATGCATGTGAGGAAACTACCCAAGAATGGAGGGAAAGAAAATCAGAAAGAATAAGAGAGCAGTGCCTGACACACAACCCTGGGAATAGTGATTGTTCCCACCAGCCAGACTGGAAAAATTCATAATTCATGAGACATCTGAGTAGAATATTCAGGAATGTTGTGCTTCAGTAGTGGGGAAGTATTAGCCTTAGGTAGAGCACAGTTATGCACCTGCCACCTGGACCTTCTCTGAAATTTCATAAATATTGCATTTGAAAGAATCAAACTGTTTCTAAATAACTACAGCTCAAGTTCAAGAATATTTATACATGAATAGTTAAACAAAAATATCCAGTGCCCACCAAGGTAAAATTCACAATGTGTGGTATCCAAACAAAGATGGCCAGGCATTCAACAAGAGTAAACATGTCTCATAGTGAGGAAAATAATCAGTCAATTGAAACCAATTAAGAATTGGCCCAGATGTTAGAATTAGCAGACAAGAACATTTAAAACAGTTGTCAGGACTGTGTTCTATATGTTCAAATGGCGAACTAGAGACATGGAAAATATTTTAAAAGATCCAAATCTAACTTCTGGAGATGAAAACTACAATGTCTGACATGAAATAATATATTAGATAGAATCGATGACAGACTAGACATGGTAGAAGAAAAAATTAGTGAACTTGAAGACATAGTAACTGGAAAATATCCAAAATGAAGCACAGAATTAAAAAAAACCAAATAAATGATAAAAGCATCAGTAAGCAATGAAACAACTTCGTTTTGTCTCATATGTGTGGAATCAGAATATTTGAAGTCATTTTGACCGAGAATTTGTCAAAATCATTTTTCAAAACAGGATAAATACAAATCAAAACCATACTAGATCAACCAAGAAACTCCTGGAACTGATAAATGAATTTAGTAAAGTCTCAGGATACAAAATCAATACACAGAAATCAGAGGCATTCATATACGCCAACAACAATCAAATCGAGAACCAAATTAAAGACTCAATTCCCTTCACAATAGCAACAAAGAAATTAAAGTACCTAGGAGTATACTTAACTAAAGAAGTAAAAGACCTCTACAGGGAGAACTATGAAACACTGAGAAAGGAAATAGCAGAGGATGTAAACAGATGGAAATCCATTCCGTGCTCGTGGATCGGCAGACTCAACATCATTAAAATGTCTATACTACCCAAACTGATCTACAGATTCAATGCAATACCTATTAAAATCCCATCAGCATTCTTCACAGATATAGAAAAAATAATTTTACACTTTGTATGGAACCAAAGAAGACCCCGAATATCAAGAGCAATTCTAGGCAACAAAAACAAAATGGGAGGTATTAATATGCCAGATATCAAACTATACTACAAAGCTGTAGTAATTAAAACAATC